>VXBQ01004853.1:2076-149383 GCA_013400175.1 Phainopepla nitens
GGGAAAAAGAGCTCTTTCCAGAAAGTACCAGTGCCTTCAGACATCATGCTGACATATCCACCGTGCCCTCCGCCCGGGGAAGGAGCCAGATGTGTCAGCTCTGGCAGATGTGGTGAATCAAGTCTAGCAAAAGAAACACGGAAAACCAGCAAGAGGGAGAGTGGTTCCACATTAGGCAATACTGAGGCGAAGGCAGCTTGCTTTCCTGTTTTTATTTCCATGCTCTGCCCGTCACTTGCACGAAGGGCCAGCGCTGGGCCGCCGCCCCCCCTTGCCCCCGCCGTCTGGGGCTGCCCGAGGCTCCCTGGGGCGGCAGCCGCTGGGAAGGGCAGGTGCAGGCTGCAGTGGAAATATATTTGCTTTGGAGTGGCGAAGAGAGGGGTAGTTCATTAAAGTTGATTTTATAATGAAGGGCGCTGGGGAAGAGGGGGAACTGGGTCACTGATTTATTGTAACAGAGGATTTAGTGGCCCGCTAATTACTGTGCAGTCGCTCTGTGTCAAATGCGGTGCCCGATCTCTTCCTTTCACTCCGTGCTGTGATTTCTTTCCTTGCAGAGTTCAAATGCTGCTGTCTGAATCCTGGCTTTCTGTGCATTTTAGTGGGGAAGATGATTTAGTGTGCTTTAATTCCTCCCTGCCCATATTTGAGGAAGAAAAGAAAATCAAACTATTTGCAGTTAATTTCAAACAACGAGCACAATTGTAGTGACACAAAGACAATGTTTGATTTACTGTAATAATGTAATTATAGCCCTGGAGTATCAGAATTAAGGGGGGTGCCATTTTTTCTTCGTTTGCATTGCTGAAGAGAAGGGAGGGAAGGCCTGAAACTGCAGACGTTTGGAAAAGTGCTAGCTTATTTCTGTGACAACTATTTATCAGCACTTTCAGTGTGAGTTCACAGTGATTCATTTAAGAAGGAGCTACCGCTCTCTTTTTAAAAACACACACAAAAGCTCGGGGAAAAGGGTTGGCTTTGTCTGATGCTGGTGGAAGACACTAGCTGCTAACAGCATCAATGGCTTGCTGCCTGCCCAGACTAGGCCAGTTCATTTGGCTTATTTAGCTCTAGTGTGAAGTTAAAATGTGTATTTGAAATACAGAGATGGCATCTGCACTAGTGAAGTCACCATCCAAATATCGAAGCAGTTTCTGTATGAATTGTTTCAGTTAGCTCTACTGTATTTGTAACTGATTTTTTTTTTAAGATTATTATGATTATGGGGAGAATATTTGTCTCTTGCAAAATTAGTTGATTAAAATAGACTGGAAATAATACATCACTTACTGCTGACAAGTAGACTTAAGATGTGCTAGCCGATCATAATATTTTTAAATACCCATTTTTAAACAGGATTTTCTTTTCTTTACATGTGATAATTAAGAGATTTTCTTACCCTGATGGTACCCTATACATATGCATAGCCAACAGGATAGGGCAGTTTTAATTTTAATGTGAGAATTAAAATAATAAAGCTTTGTATGTGGTTTGCTTATTCCAGGTGGAAGTAGACAATGGTCTCCGAGTCTGAAGAGAGTTGATATACAATTAATTTCCAGTGCAAACTTATTTGCATAGGGATTGTATGGACTCTTGAAGGTCTGGTCCTTCACCATCCTTTTTGCAGGAATCCACTGTTGTTTTCACAGAAGGCAGGGGGGAAGGGGAGATTGTGCTATAGTGGAAACAGCTACTCAGGGACCTCCTCCCTGCTGCCAGCGGGTGGGCATTGAGTCGCTTTTGTGGTGGCAGTGGTGCAGGATTCCCAGCAGCAAGTCTTATCCGTGTCTGGCTGGAATTTGGCCATCAGAACTCTGGGAACTACTGACCTGAGGAGAGTGTTGCAATTGCTGATAGCAGCTGGTGGGAATCTATATGGAGAATTTGTCATTCTTAATTTTTGGATGAGGCAGCAGAGGTTCCCAGCTCCTGGGGATCGAATCTTTCAAAACCAAGTGCCTAATGAGAATTAACCTTTGAGGCTGGAGCTGGATGGGCTCTGACCGTGCACTCCAGATACAGAACTGCTGCATTTAGGAAGGTCATGTTTGACTGGGAGTGTTTTCTAATGTTCTTCTAAATTACCTCAGTTGAGCTACTCTTGGGAGAGGTTTGTTAAGGATGAATGAGGCCACCACGTAGTGCAAGACCAGGCTGATAGTGGCTGTTTAACTGGTGTTGGGATCAGAGGAACCTCAGCTCCCAGACAAATAAGCCTGCCATAACTCATCAGTGGCAGGGGAGATTGGCACCTCTTGCTGGCCACCTCCTTCCTCTGGAAATTGCTGCCCCCACCACTGCCTGGTGAGCCGTGATGGAGCGGCTTCTCTGTCCTAGTCAATCCATTGCTTGACATTATGGTAGGTGCACCTTGAAAGGGATGAGGTGTTTAGCCCTTTTGGGCACCCTTCGAGATGGTTAGTGATGGTCGACACAAGGTGTTGGGGATGGACATTGATGTGGTGAGAGAAAAAAGCAGGCAGTGCCACCTACTGATGGCTCGGCAGAGACAGCCCGCTGCTGCTAGCAGATGTCCCCACAGCCCCAAGGAGCTCGGGCTGGAGTGGAGAAGGGCAGGGAGAGCAGACAGATGCGGTTTGGCGAGGAAAGAAGAATTACACAAAGTGCTTCTTTATTGTGAGACTGCTTCCCAAAAGGCCCAGATGTTATCCTGCACTTTTAAGAGTGAAGAAAGGATCTGTTAACAAGAACTCCAGAGCTGCTGGAAGCATAGAGCTGATACAATTGCAAACCCGCTCTTAACTGTTCCTGTCCCTGGAAGGCAAGCTGCACATCTTGATGCTAAAGTCACCAAATAGTATTTTTTTTTTTTCCCATTGAATTCCTTGGGATGGCAGAGGGTGTTCAACTTGCAAAGCTGCAGGCAGAAATGACTTTCCGTAAGGCGCATGTCATCACGTAAGTTAGGAGGGCTATATTGTCCTTCCTTTTAAAAGTAGCATTTATAAAACTAATCCCAATCATTTGCTGAATGATTTCTATGGTTGTTTCTCAGTTTTATGTGGCACGTAAATCATTCCAGAAGACTGGTTTGAATTTCTGCCTCCTTTATGAGAGCTGATGACTTGCAACCTCATACAGTTTCTTTGAGGAGAGCCCAGCACTGCTTCTTCTGCTCAGTGGCTTGGAGAGATCAGTGGGCACCACAGGATGCTTGTGGGTATGATCAAGTTCTCCCTTGCTGCTTGCTGTTTTTCATGGGAGCAACAATGAATGGACGAGGTCATTCTGGGCCGTCAATATCCTGGCCTGGAATTAGTTATGACCAGGACAGAATCGCAGAGGCAAGCACATGGTTTTTATAACTTATCCTTTCATTCCCCCTGCCCCCCAGTGTGGGATAGAAAGCTAGGTAAATCTCTTCTCCCTCGTATCCAGTGATAAGAAACATGGGAATTGTTCAAACCTGCACAGGGGAAGGTTGAGAACTGACATTAAGAAGGGTGGTCAAACACTGGATCAGGCTGCCTCAAGAGGCAGTCAATGCCCCAAGCCCATCGGTGTTAAGGAAGCATTTGAGCAATGCCCTCAATAGCATCCTTTAACTTTTAATCAGCCCTGAAATGGTCAGGAAGTTGGACTAGATGATCATTTCCTGTCCCTTCCAACTGACCAGTGAAATATCCTATTCAATCCTATCCTTGAATTGGGTCATGGTGGCCCTTTTGCACATGCTCTGTCTTCTAGTTGCAGCCACTATCGGTAAGGGCAGGCAGGGATGTGATGGTTGGCCAGGGAGAAGGAGAGGACCTCTGGAAGGGGACACCAGGACTGGCATAGCTCTGCTCCTCTGTGTTTGTGCTCTCTGCATGGACACAGTGTTGGTGGATTCAGGCATCAGCTCGGGCCGTGCTTGGGAGTGTTGCAGGCCGGGTTTGTGAAGTGTCTGTGTCAAATATGCAAGCTGGGCTTTTTAAAAGATGTTTTTTATGAATTTTTGTGTCAACACAGTCATCTGGTGGCTCAGGTAGATGCCCAAAGGCATCATCTAACTTCTGTTGCCATTTTTCATTTGAGTGATGGCCGTGAAAAACTTGACAAGAACTAGTTCTCACAGGCAGTGTGCTAATACTAATATTGACTCTAGACTAATTTTAAAGGACTTGTTATTTTTCATCACACTCAACTGAACTGCTCAGTTTAGGTAACAGACACCAAACATGGGTATTTTATATTGTTTTAGGCCAAATTTGGGACAACTTCATTTGGATAGACTTGCCTTTTTCTTCGACTATGTAGGTGCAGATAGACTCCAAGCTTATTTTAAAGCTTGCCATGGTAAAGTTCAAAATTATATGACTCATACCTAAGAAAGAATTATACAGATGGATTTATTATAATGAATCCAAGGCAAGCATTTCTGAACCATGTCACGCACAGAGGTTGTTTGACAGTTTTGTTATGCAAAATCATGTCCTGACAAAGGGTTAAACTTGTGGTGCAGTGGAACTGAATGCTGTGCCTGTGGATGGAGGTCAGGGGACCTCCTCATCTGGCTCTTTACAAGATAATGAACTATGCCTCCAGTGATATCAGCCTGTTTCCACTGAAATCATGGTTGTATGAGTGATCCATTTGTCTTCATGAGAAGGCTTTACAAGAGTAGGCTGCTTGAGTGACTAAATATTTGCAGGGTAGAGCCTTGAGCTTGTGCAGTGCAATGCAAATTCAAAGTGCTGTAAATGTTTTTAGTAGAAAAATTTTCCACTTCAGAGTATAAGGAAAGCAGAGAGTAAAAGGGAGATAACGTTACTAAATCATGAGATTATAGCCAACATACTGTGTGTCACAGCAGCAGGTATGTATGGATATGTATACACACATATACCTCTAAAATATATGGAGATATCTGTGGACCTTTGTAGATATAGCAACAGATATGGGTAAATACACATGGTATATGTTTCTGAGTACTACATTCGAATTTTTCTATTAATGAAAATGTTTAGCAACATGTTTAGTAACAGTGGCAGGAATGAGGTTCTTGTACTTTTTAGTTCTCCTGGAGTTTAATGCTAATCATAATAATACATTTATAAATAAAGCCTAGGCAGAACTGGGAATTTAGAGTTTAATATTTGAATTACCCACTACTTGCTCTTGGTTCCAAAATCCAGCAGTAGACAAAATCCCACCTCACAGCTGTCAGCATACAGTTTGGGTCACTCTCAAAAGGTTCTACATGGTGCTGGGGATGTCCTATGTGAGTTTTTTCCCAGTGAAACTCAGCACTTCTCAGGGCTTGATTGCTAGATTTCAGTGGGAGAAAAGCAATTTACTTCTTGTGCGCCATCTTGAAATATTCTATAGAAGGGAAGTTGGAATTGGATCGATCTTTAGTAAGTTTAGGCATTGAGTTCCCTGCATTTTTCAGGTTCCCTGCATCTTACAGGTTTGCATGTGCTTTTGGGCTGATTGCCAATATATAAAACTATTTTAATATGTGTTTTAAAAATATATAAAACATTTTAAAATACACATGCAAATATTGTGTGTCTATGTCTGATATCAGAACAGGCATATACATACATATATGTCATATATACAAAAAATATGTCTTTGTATGTGCTTGTGTGTGTATGTATGTATATTTATATATGTATGTACCATCAGCAATGAAGGAAAATTTTTAAAACATAAGTGATTAATAAATCTTAAAGTGACAGAAATGTCTCAAATCATGTATTGGTATTAGGCTGTGCTGGGGATTTCTGCTCTTGCAGGGATGGACTGTCTGAGTGCTTCAAGGATGAAAGGTGAATCCAAGGACTGGTTGCCTAAAAATATTACATTAACTTAGCAATAAAGTAGCAAGAGCTTCTAAAATACGCTGTTCTGGTTTTGAAACATAGCAGCTCAAGCAAATGGCTCATCAAAAGGCCAGTAGGAGCTTTTTATTTCCCCTGGGCACCAAAACACTACAAAATACAATCTCGACACAACTAGTTTTGATTAAGCAACTCTGTGTCCATGTATTTCTGAAAAGAAAGGCTGTGTCAAGTGTTGACTACTGTCACTCTTCATACATGTGAGATTGTATTTCATTGCACTTCTCTATTGTGGGCAGAAGTTGGGTCCTAATGTAGTCAAAATTAAAAGAGAATAGCAGTCTAAATTGAAAGAGAAGAGAGTTAGGTTTCTGAAATTTACTTCTGGTGTAATGCAGTTGAGCCTGTCACTTACATTGCAGCTGGTAACAGTGTGCTTGAAGTTCACATTCTGTGACTCCCAGAAATCTCATGTTCATTAATGAAAAAAGGGGGAAATTGCCAGTTTTTGTGATTGTAGAGAAAGAAGAATATTCACAATGTGTTGTAATTTTTAGGGAAATGGTATGATCTATGCAGAGGCATTTTGCCCTCCAGCAGTCCTGCCACAGCCTGGCAGCAGAGCCGAGCTCAGCCAGGAGAGCCCCCGCTGGGAAAAGTGGCTGGAGACCTGTTTGGAAAAGGTGAAACCTACTGTTTGTGACTGAGCAACCTCCATAAAGGAGATGTAACACTTTGGCAGTGGTTCTGGTTTGACATTTATTTTTCTGAAAGTCCAGCCAGGGTGTGTCTACACCAAGGCAGGAGGGCTCATTGTTCACGCAGGCTTACTCTGCTGATGACAGCGTAATAAGCTTCTTTATTTGGTGTTTTTATTCAGTAAGCTTGTTGGCTTTTGTGTAGAGGCTGACCTCTGCTTTTGCCCTCCCCTGCTGCCCCAGCTCCTCTGAAAGGGGCACCTCTGTCCCCATAATTTGTAGTAAAAGAGAATTGTAAAGGGAGGTGAACTGGCTGGCTGTAGGGACACGGGCTCCTACAATGCAATATAACTTTCACAGGGGCCGACCCTGTATGACCAGTGTGCCTAAAAACTGTTGGGAATCAGTGGGAATTTTGGGTGCAGAAAGACTAATGCAGGAGTGAGCCTTTACGACCGAGAAAATCCGAATGGTAAGGGAATAATTTGGTAAACGGGGTTGCTTGAAAGAAACGAATTACAACACATGATGTGAGAACAGGTCAACATTTCATATCTGGCATACATTTTTCTAAACAGACAGAAAGGCATCCCAGCATCGTGACTGTTTGCTATTAGATTCTACACAAAAATATATTGGGGTGGCATTTAAATGCAGTGACTCGAGATAGCAAAAAGATGTGGGATAGTATTTCTTTCCATTCATTTAATTGGAACCATACTGAAAAAGCGTATGAAAACCATCACTCTTCAATATGTCTGAAGTGTAGCTTTGTGACTCTGAGAATGATGTCCAACCTAATAGAATTTCAGATAGAAGAGATATTTTGGCTCATCTTTTGCTTCCAGCTATATTCAGTTTCCCCGTGTGGTTATTTTTCTTGTTATTGTATGCACCAGCTATCTGTTTCTTACTTCACTGTCTGGGAATACAAACCATTCTGTCTCATTTCTGACCTTAAAATGGATTGGACAAAAACAAAAGGAAGTTAAAAAAAATGGTTTTGGTAGTACCCTTATACTTGTTTCTTGTGTAAGTCAGCTTTTTAAACGAAAGGCCCTTAGTATTACTGCCTGGGAATATTTTGCATCTATATATATTCTGTATTTTGTAACATCTTTGTGCTGGGTGGTGGTTCAAGAGGAGGGGATGAATGTAACTATTTCAGATGCTAAACTGGCTGTTGGGACTTGCCCAGTTTGTAATCATGGTAATTGCACATACAAATATGGCCATGTAATTACATGTGCATTTTTGCATTTGGTTTCAGGAGTTCATTTGGAAAAGTATGAATGCAGCCCAATAAATCCTTTATATCTCAGACTTCGGTGCTTTTATAACTCTATGTAATTATGTAGTAACACTATATCTGGAGAGGTTTCACTTAGGTAAAATCAATAAAGGGCTCAGGTTAGTTTATAGATTTAGTGAGATACTTGGGCAGTGAAGACTTTTGCCAAGGTACAAACTGGATGCTAAAATGAAAGAATTATGGGCAAAATTCCAGCTGAGAACAAACCTAACTTGTTGTTATTAATATTGACATTCATGGATCAAGACACAATAGACACAAATGGGTACTATAATTAATTTCTACTCCTGTGATCATATGCACACAAATAGATAGTGAGACTTATTTTTCAATTTTTTTTGGTGTCTATATATACATGTATTATGTTTGTTTAATCAAAAGGAATGGATAATTGTTGTTTGTCTTCTGTGTTTCTATTCCCAGAGTTGTTTTCACAAATGTTGACAGTGTCTGATGGAGACTGATACCTTTTTTGTATTCAGTTTTACTGTGAACCAACAGTTACTGTAATATTGTCATTTCCCAGTCTGGATTGCTTGCTAATTTCCCTTATGGCTTTTTTCCCAGTGGATAGTATTACAGTCCTAAAGACAAGAGCTGGATTCTGCAGATGATACAGAAACAGATGCTAGATTTTGATGCTCAGAAGTGAGGGTTTTCAAACCTGCTGAGCTTCATCCCATCTCCTTAGTGTGCCCACACACAGGAGAGGTGGGAAGTAGCTGGTAAGGACAGCAGAATCCAACTTTCCCTGAGAAAATAATATATATTGTAGTAAATATTTTCATTTTATTCAACTTTTTGTTAGCACAGATAGGTTAAACAGTTGTGCTGATGTGATCCTCTAAGATTTAACTCCTGGCAATAAACTGCACAAAAGTGGTATCACGGATGATAAGGAACAAACCCAGGTCTGGTCTGAGTGGCTCTAGATGGAGAAATTATTGCTGTTAACATCTTTGTCATGGTTCTGGCAGTAAAGACAAATGTCAGTTTTCCTACTTCAAATGTTCATATTGGCATCTATCACAAATCCTCTTTTTGACATGTTTTAAAATAAAATCTTCTAGACTTTTTTTTTTTTGTTTAGGTTAATGTCCATGTTTAAGCAGCTGTTTTGAAATACAGTGCCATTTTTACACCAAAAAGAAAAATTGTTTACTTCTTTTACATTTTTTGGCACCCTTTTTTCCTTTAAATGTAGACAGCTACAGTCAAAACTAGCAGCATGGCTCATAACAAATCCCGTATTTGCTGACTTTAGGCTGGTCTTTGCTTTTCTGCCTGGGGAGGTCACAAGCTCCAGGAATGTGCTGGGTGCTGGAATCTGCTCGCAGGGGCTGTGTGCAGCCTCAGCCGCTCCCTCCGGCCATGGCACTCTGCTTTCCTCAGGATTTGGGATCGGTCCCTGTTCTGGCTGCCTCAGCCTGGCTTCCTCTGCAGGGCCCTGTCCGAGTGCCCTCAGCACCGAGGAACCTCTCCTGTCATCTTCCCTCAGCTTTTTAAAACTAAAGAGATTTGAAAAATCAAATTGCTCCGGGCAAGACAGTAGCAGACTAGCCAGGGCAACAGGGCATTTTTTAATGCTGGGTTTTCACACCAACCCTTTTACTGTATATTTTATTTGACTGGGGGCAGAGATTACATTTAATTTTATTTCATGTGCATGCTGTTCTGGCTGGAAACTTGTGATCAGATCCTTATCTGGCTCATTTAATATCCTCTCTGCCAGGGCTTGGCAGGGAGTTCATAAAAGCCTGTCCTGTAGCCTGTCAGACATTGTCCCACTCCATATAAAGCAAGACAGTCTCTCCTCCACAGTCTTTAAATATTCGTCTAATGAAATTATTTGTGCAAGTGGAAATCATTCAAATATCCTTGGAAAGCAAATAAAAGAAGCTGGAGTATGGCTGAAATTGCCATTTAAATGTTTTAAATTGTAGAAGCTGCTGGCAAATAGTATTTTGGAGTATTTGCCCTGCTTTAATGATACTATACACAGAAATTCATCAGATATAGTAAGAGGCAATTTCTGGCTGGGAAAAAATAAATATTGGCTTTTCAATTGCTTTTCAAGGTGCTGTGTTATTGAAATACACATTGCCACTCAAGGCACAAGCAGTAATCCTATGGAAGATGTCATTAAAACTATTTTGAAATATTTTTTAGGCGTAAAATCAGTATTATTTAGTCAGGTATTGCATAGGTTAAATTACCTTTCCTTAGATAGTCTTCTGTTTCTGCATTCATAGGTAAATAATAAATTACTATTATTGTTATTTTTTGTCTTATATATTTGTCATGAATTGACCTTATCTGGATGCAAGGTACCCATGCAAGCCACTGTCTCACTCCCCTCCTCAGCTGGAGAGGGGAGAGAAAATATTAAAAAAGGCTTGTGCATTAAGTTAAGGAGAGTGAGAAATCACTCAGCAATTAATGTCATGGGCAAAAATACTCGACCTGGGGAAAAATTAATTTAATTTATCAAATCATAATAGGGTAATGAAGATAAAACCAAATCTTAAAAACAGCTTCCACCCACTCCTCCCTTCTTCCTGGGCTCTACTTCCTTCTCGATTTCCCTGCCTCCTTTCCTGAGCAGTGCAGGGGAGCGGGAATGAGGGTTGTGGCCAGTTAATCATGTGTTGTTTCTGTGGCTCTTTGCTCCTCAGGTGAGGACTCCTGAGAGTCTTCCCCTGCTCCAGTGTGGTGTCCCCGCCACAGGAGACAATCCTCCATGAACTCCTCTGGTGTGGAGTCCTTCCCATGGCTTACAGTTCTTCATAAAATGGTCCAGAGTGGGTTGCTTCCATTGGATGTAGTCCTTCAGCATGAGTTCCCTGCAGGGTCACAACTACTGCAGAACCCCTGCTCACAGCTTCCTTTGGGAATCCATGGGCCAAGGTGCACTGCACTGATGTTGCCTGGTTGTGTTGTTTTCAGCTCTACGGCTACTGCTACCAAGACAGCAATGACATCCCAGACACACTGACGACCATCACTGAGCTGGGCTCGCCTTTAGAGATGATTCAGCTTTTACAGACTTCCTGGGAAGACAGATTTCGGGTGAGTAGCAGCTGTTTTATAAGGATTTTTAGGAGAGCAAGAAATAAATAGTATTATTAAGCAGGGGTTGTGTACTCTTCAGCACAATTCACTTTTATTAAATGTTTGTTTTGTATATGATTACATCTTGGTTTAGAAGCAGTATTTAGCAATCCCCTTCTGCAGTCTTTAAGATGCTGTATTATTTTTTCTGTCGATGTTATCTAATTGTGACCAGTTATACGGTTTTTACATGATATCTTGAAACATTTCTTACATGTTAAAGCTTGAGGCCCAGGAGTTTTGGCATTGTGCTCTGCAACTGGGATTGAAACAATAGAAGGATGTTATATTTCTCTCCTGATCCTTATCATGGGTTTGTTTTATAATTGTTTTCTACTGCTTCCTGCTCTGTTCATTTTTTTCCTGGGGAAAGAGTGAAATAAATGTACACAAATCTCAAACCCAGGTTGTCCACTGCACTGGCAATTTACCAGGAGCACGAAGGTCACACTTAATTTGTCCAAAATGAAGCCAGACTGCAGCAGTGCTTTGATCAAGACAGCGCTGTCTTGCTTGGTGTATGTGGGGATGTGTCCTTGTCTGAGGTTAACTCCCTAGGACGTTGAAAGGCAGCAGCAGTCTCCATCTGAAACACTTTGGATTGCTCAGCTACATCTGCGCTAGAAAATTAAAAGTGTGCCTGAGTGAGCTCCAGGTGGAAAGAGCAAGGTGCAGCCCACGGCTGTGCTGCTGCATTCCTGCCCTCTCTGAAGGCTGTGAGCAGAATTGGAACCTGTTGGAAATGGTCCCCAGGCCATGCTTCCTTCTGGATCCTGCCTGGGGACAGTGCGGGAGAACAGCCTTGGTGCTGGTCAGACCTGGCAGAGACCATGCTAGCCGGTGTTCATGTGGGATGAAGTTTCTGTGCCCAGGAATGTTCCCTGGCAGAGTTTATTTTACTCATGCAGCTGGAACAAGTGTGTTCCCTGCACTAAGCTGCAGCTCCCTTTTCCTGAAAGAAGCACAGTCTTGATAAGCAGCAGAGGTACTCAGCAGGGTTCCCAAACCACAGGACCACCTGCCTTTAGCTCATCTCATCCAGGGAATGCAAATAATGGACTGTGACAGCAATTACATACAAAATAAATGACCAAGAGATATGTGAGATTATGGGTAATAAACAGAGAAGTTTCTTCCCAGCGTGGATATTTCTGAGTGAGCAGTTGCAAAGGGAGATAAAGGAGAATTAGATGAAGACCTTCACAGAGGTAGAATTACACGAAGAAGGTAGAAACATTCCTGTGACCACTGTAGTAAGTCTTAAATAATGTCATGCTCATTTGTTTGTCTAGGATGCAACTAACACAGAAAGGAAGGAAATAAAATTGTCTTCTTGATATGTGAGACTTGTTTGCGGTCTAGTCCTGAAAATTACTGCATAGATCCATGAGGTTATTCCTACAATTGATAATTTCCTTGTGTGGATGGACTCACCAGTAAGCTGAGTAAGCCAGAGGTGTGTGATACAGAGAAAAGCCTTCACCTGTGTGCCTAAAGCTTGTTGTAAGGGGGCATTTGCAGTCCCAGTCTGCAGCAGGTCTGCACAGCAGAGCCTGTTGGGGTTGGGCACAGGGCTTGCTGGTGCAGGAACAGGGGGCTTTTTGGCATTTGAGAAAAGGCAGTAATTTTGGATGACAACCTGTGGGTTTGTTCAAGCTAAATTCTGGGTTTGTTGGCATTTGAAGATACCTATATTGTAGGTTAGCTTGGGCTGGATGAGCTTTTTATCTACAGTGTATTGCAGGATAACAGAGACATGAGCTCTCTGCTCTTCCAAGGGAAGCAAAGGGTGGTCAAGTTTAGCATCCCATAATGAGGTTTGTATACACCTACAAACATCTCCATATGAACTATGGTGTCCTGTAAGTAGGAGGAAAAACGTTCTTGTCTGGTCAACCAGGAGAAGGATTAGGTAGAAGCATGAGATGGTTCTAATGTCCCACAAGTGAAGGGTCTGTGAGGGATAACTTCAGCTATGCTCAGCTTTCTTATCAAGGATGTGTTGAGGTGCACCCTTGAGTGAATTGTTTAAGCCCCTAGACTGAATTTGGATTTGACTACTTTGATGCACATGCCCTTAACATTGTATTTTAATAGAAAACAAAGATTATATATACACAGTAAAAAGCCTACTAAACTGAATAAGACCTGTTATTTATTTAATACATAAAATAAAAATTCCAGTATTTAACTGTATTCGTGTTACTGCTACATTTGGATTAATAGGTTACATAGTGGACTCTAAAGGAATGCATGAATTGAAAATAGGACTTTGGTAAGGGGGCTGAATTCAATGTTCATCAGGGTTGCTGTCTAGTAAGACTTACTCAAGTTTCTTACCTGCAGTGGAAAAGTGAAACATCAGCACGGAGCTCTCACCTCAGGCTCCAAGTTGTTCATGAGGGTCCTCCAAGGCAGACCTGTCAAGGCAAACAGACATACGCACTTATGCTGAAGAGTTCCATTGGACCTGTGGAGCTCCTCTTCCTGGGAGGAAGAAGGAAAAAGGGAAAAATCAGTGGAAACAGTGGAAAAAAATTATAAAAACAGTCAAGAGGCAATACAGACACTGGCTGCAGTTGGAGCTCCAGGCGTGGGTGCAGGGCGGTCCAGCCAAAATTTCCAGACCTGGAGTTTGTAAAAGAGCAGGATCAGACTGTGTGGTCAATGCCTGTGCATAATGTGTTATTAAAAGTTAATGTTTTTATTTCTGTTAAAAGTAAGAATAGCAACAATGAGCCCTGCTTCAAGAGTAGTGTGGGAAAGCACTTGTAAAGAAGCTTATTTTTGTTTCAAGTCTCACAGGATTTTACAATCAGCTATGTTAATCCTGTGAAAAATACCTTGGTTGCAACATGTAGTTTTCAGGGTAAGTCATAATGCTTGTATAAGATATAAATTTATGAATATATCTTCAGCTAAAGTGGTTTGGTTGTATACTTTGCACTGAGAAAATAATGTGAGGTGTCCATGTTTTTGTGTTTCAGATATGTCTCAGCTTAGTTCGGCTTCTGCATTACTTGGCTCACTCTCCTCTTGGCTCGGTGACATTACTGGATTTTCGCCCTCGGCAGTTTGTGATTGTGGATGGGGAGCTGAAGGTGACAGATCTGGATGATGCCAGCGTTGAGG
The DNA here is from genome assembly GCA_013400175.1 of Phainopepla nitens. Classification (NCBI taxonomy): domain Eukaryota; kingdom Metazoa; phylum Chordata; class Aves; order Passeriformes; family Bombycillidae; genus Phainopepla; species Phainopepla nitens. Next base: position 16,122 of record VXBQ01004853.1, read on the forward strand.
AGAGCTCTTGCACCAGTAACAGCGACTGCTTCATGGAATTCCCTGCGAGAAACTTCACCCTGCCCTGCTCGGTAGAGGGACGGTGTCAGAGCATGAATGAAAAGAGGAATCTCTACAATGCCTACAGGTCTGTGATCACATAAAGTAACGTAGAATTAAGAAATGGCCTAGAACTCCAGCATCCTTTATAGTTATTCACATCAATGAGCACATACTGTCTCAGAACCATTGCCCAGGAGTAAGTGAAGCCATGAAAAATTGTTTCATTTGTGAAAATACAAACGTTTTTATAACGGCATTTATAACGTTTGAAATATTTTGCATGCTCTGAGTGTGATTCACCACTCAGTCTAATTCTATGTTGGTTGAAGCCCACTGAATTTTTCACTCAAGTAGAGATTTTCATAGGAGTGAAGCATAAGCGCTTTTGGAGCTGGGGGCCCACAAGCTCTGGGGTGAGATGATTCCAGCAGCTCTTTGGTGTGAGTTAAGAGGGGTTGTCACGTTTTGCACCACCGGCTGAGCAAAGGGCTGGCTTCAGAGGGAGGCTTAGAGTTCAGTTCCTGCCCTCTTGCTCAGTGCTCCCTGCCTTGCTAGAGCCTGCTGTGGTCGGGTGATAGCAGCCCCAGTGCATCCCTGGAGCTGCTGGGACCACCCTCAGTTGCTGACAGTCTGGGATCTACACCCAAACCTTTTAAAGCAAGGCTGGTCTTTTCACCCTTCCCTCCCACTCTAGGTCTGTGTGAGCAGGTGCTGGGGGACTGACTCCCAGTGCCATGCCCACAGTGGGGGACATGTGGCCATGCTGGACCACTTGGCCACGTTGAAGGAAGCGTTCAGCTATTGCAGCCATCTTCCAAATTTGATTCTAAACTTGTGTCCGGATTTATGGCTGGGTCCTTCTGGGCGATGGCTTTGTGTTGTGGTCTTGGCTCTCCCCCATCAGCCATCACAGCCCCCGGGGCTGTGTGGGATGTTGGGGGAGCCATGTCACTGCTTTCCAGGGAGCCAGTAGTGGATGCTCAGTGCCGTGCTCATCCTACCATTGCCACTCTGTCTGAGTGGTGCGGCTGGTACAGCGGCCGCCTTGGCTGATCCAGATAGGAGGATGGAGATCTCAGAGCAGTGCCATAATGGTGTGCTCATTTCTTAGGCTTCGCTTTCAAGTACCATGCCCTTCACTGCCTTCCAGACCACAGTGAGGAGAGGCTGCTCCAAAGACCGCCTTCTGCTTTGGTCACAGGGCGCTCACCAGCATGTGTGTCACATTAGCTGACCACACTGAAGTGGGCTGCACCACATGACAGCCGTCTGCAGTTGTGCAGCGCTGTATTTAGTGTGTCCTGCAAGATTTTCCATTTCCATTTGTTTGGCTGAAAGATCTTGCTTAGCTTGCTGGCTTTTGGTTAAGACTGTTTTACTGTTTCTGGGTGAGTAGCCTTTAATGGGCACCCATTCCTCTCCGTCGTAAGTGGGGACATGTCTGTGGTGTGGTGAGCTTGTGGCAGGTTGCTGCTCACGCTGAGGGAAGTGGTCTTTTTCACTAAAAACTAATACAGTTTTTAGTATTGCCTTTGAACTGCTCTCAAGTGTGTATTTCATGCACAGTGCCCCAGTGTTCTCAGCCCCTGCTTTGCCTTAATTCCATAGAGACGTGGGGTTTTGGTTCACGGTGTGGGAGGCTGTGACCACCCATGCTAAGGCGTTAGAACAAAGCCTATGCACTTGTCTCGGAAGGTGAAATCCTCACTTCATTAGGGATAGGCTACTAAATTTGTTATTTTCATAGGTGCACTCTGTTGCTGTAGGCTTAGAGGTTGCCCTCTGATGCTGTTAGATAGAAGTCGAGAGCAGCAATATGTCAAACAATGCATAAACCCCTTGTAATTTTAAAACATAGCACACCCTAACCTTGAAAGCATAATTAAGTCTATCTTGATGGTTTCTTTATGAGGTAAATAATTAAAGGAGAGAAAACATTTGGGAGAAACCTCTATAAAAACTGGCCCATCTCGACTTTCAGATGGTTACCTACTGTCACAAATGTGTCTTACTGTGTTTTCCGCCAAATGTTTGGGAGAACAGTTTTCAAAGCAGTGGACAGTTTTGAAAGTAAACATAATTAATATTGTGAACTATTAACCAATGGCTGAGAAGAATTCTCCATCATTGAGAATTCTTAAATTAGGATCAGATAGTTCTCAAAGAGAAACAATTTGTAGGAATGAATGTAAAAGGATCTGACAGTCTGTGTTATGCAGATCACAGAGGATACCACTGGCCCTGGAATCGATGAATAACAAATGTTCCTGCAGTTAAGTTGTGCAGACTCCAGCGTCTGTGCATGTCAGGATTTCATATGTGGGTGTCTGCAGTAGAGCAGTCGCATGTTTCTGTAGCCCTGTAGCTACGGAAAAAACAATAACCTCCGTGACTTGCTTCCAGCCAGCATTGAGCAAACTTAGTGACAGCTACTGAATTTTTGCAAAGAACTATTCACAATCGTTTGGACTCTGCTTTAGGGATAATCTCTAAGCAAAAACAATGAGCTAAAATTTACCAGACAATTTATTTGTTACAAATGTTGTGCTGCTCTTCAGATTTCTATATGTATTCGCTGTTTCATACTCATCGTCAGGAAAACCTGCCAGTGCATTATCTCATTTGGGAAAACCATAAATATTATTTTTGTTTTGGATGAAAAAGGGAGTTACATTCTTAAAGAAATATTCATTGTGTAAACACAGTGTCAGCTCAATAATACCTGCCTCTATGATCAATTTTTGAAATCAGTGACTGAATTTTCTAATCACTTAGGTGGATTAGAAAATCTGCTGGTCTCCTTCCTGGACATCGGTCCCTGGGGGTTTCCATTTGACAGTGTGGTCTCTGTATATGAAAAATTGTTTACTTTGCTTTGCAAGTTAGATGTGAAGCAGGGCAATTTCCCAATTGTGTTCCAGTTCTTTTCATTAGCTAATATTTATATCCAGTAGTTCTGTTTATATTGTCAGATTCTGACCTGTCTGTCTCCATCTTAGGTTTCTGCCACGTGGAGTTAGTTGCAATAGGTAGTAGTAATGGCAGAGTAGTAGAACTCTAAAGGAGGAATATGAAAATTAAATGTACTTGAAGGGATGGTAATGGCACATTGTTTTTTCTTTTTTTAATAAAAAACATTAAAATGGAGTTGTGAAATCTCCTCTCTAGATATTTAAAAGCCATGAGGACACAATCCTAAGTAACTTGTTCCAGGGAGCCCTGCTTGAGCAGGGAGGCTGGACTAGCTGACCTCCAGTGGTGCTGTCCAACCTCCTCCATTCTGTGATTCTGTGATTCTACCTCCATCAGTGAATACCTACATGAATGCATCTTTATTACAGATAGGAACAGAGAGGACATTCTGTATTCCAGCAGCGTTAAAACAATAGAAGGTGGCTTTCTCCTAGCAATTAATTTGAAAGTCTAAGAAAACTGTAGTAAAGAAAATACTAATTTCATTTATTATAAATGAACAGAAATCTAATTTTTGCACTTTCAAGGTTTGAAAAAAAACAAGCCCAAGATTTGCGGGGTTGATGGCATCCTTTTAGTCTGTTAAAGTACAGACAGCTTTGCAAATAGTCACAATCCATGAGGCTTCACAGCAAATTGCTGTATTAATGGAACATTTACACATAGGTACAAGGCAGCCTTGTATGTAGCAGCGTGGTCTAGGTATGCCAGACAGCTGTGTGTGAATAGTCTCAGCTATGTATTTATTTGAGTATAGAATACCATTATATTTCCTGAACAGGTCAGTGGCATATAAGCAATAGGAATTTTATTCCTTATGATTTTCAGGAGTTATCAGACCTTTGTAAGCTCTTGTGGAAAAAAAAAAAGTCAATATTGATTACTTTTCTATTGCAGGTTTTTTTTTACCTATCTTCTTCCACACAGTGCTCCATCCTCACTGAGACCATTATTGGATAAGATAGTCAATGCAACAGGTAATCACAATAAACATGGTAATGCCAATTAGTTTTTTTTTTTAGTATAACTATTATGGTTGAATGGGGAGGGTGCTCCTTTTGTGCTCACTGCAGTAGAATTAGATTGTTTTTCTATCCAGGATAAAATTGCTCCCATACCAAGCAAGCAAGAATGGGCCCATACACCAGAGAAATCCCATTATTGGGTTTTATCTTGGCTTCTCAGAGATAATTGTTTCATCCTGCACCTCAGCATTGGGATGAACTTCATCAGAATGCAATTCCTTGTGTGGTTTGGAAGAACTTCTGTCCCTGGAAAGGGAAATTTTAATGATAAAACCCAGGATACTTTCTCATTGTCAATGATACCAGTCATGTTTTATTCCTCAGAAGCCAGAGGCTCAAATGACATTTCCATAGATCTTCACTGATTACCAGGATAGTGGCTTTGAGACAAGAGTAGTTGCCTGTAACACTGATTTGAGGGTTTTTCAGTGCCTTGCTCGAGTGTGCATCCGAAGGGAAAATAGATGATGCTGGGCTATAGCTAATGAGCAAGCTAAGCTTTGGAGTTCCCTGTATTGGCTGATGTTGATGTCTAGTGGTAAGTTCCCAGTGTTTTGTACCTGCAAGCCTGGGGCTACCAGCTGGACGAGCCAGCCTCTGGAAGGCCTGGGTCATGTCAGGTGTGAAGCCTGACTTTTAGGAACTCAGGGGTTTCCTGCCCACAGCCCAACCCTGCCGTGGAGCAGGGCACCACAGGGCTCCCTAGCTTAGGGCTTCATTCAAATGAAACCATGTTTTGCCCTATGCAGGATGCTCCTCATCTAAGTCATTCTTTTCCTCTGCTTTTAAAGGAGAACTTCACTGGGGAATAGATGAGACAGCTGCTCAGCTGGAGAGAGTTTTGAATGTGTACAAGAGTGGGGAGTACCTGCAGAACACAACCCGGGTGCCGAAAGCTGGTAAAGACATCTTTCTTGAAACTTAAAATCCGAGACTTTGTCGTTGTTGTGAGGTTTGCAAGGGCTAATTGCAGAAAACAAAGCTCAGTGGTCCTTGGAATCATGCATGTGTGATAGTATTTTATCTGCTTTTTGCTTCCTGGGAGCCTCCTGTAACTCTTCTCCCTGTGTGATGTAGTGGACATCCATAAGTGTGAGCAGGTTGTAATGGGAATAAGGAAATCCAAAGGGAGTTCTTCATGGCAGATTTGTGGAAAATGTGTTTCACCACATCCACACACTGCTTTTGTAGTATCAGAACCTGCCTGAACATGTATTGGGGAGAATCCAATAATGAGGCCACAACCCTCCATGGGTTTCCTGGGACTTAAAAAGGAATTTCTTGTAACATAAGTGTTTATAGATTGGAAGAATAAAATTCTTACTTCCTTTGCAAGAGAAAAATAGTGTGTCCCTCAGCTTCTGGTAGTAATAGAATAAAAAAATAGAAAAAAAGAACAAGATGAAAACAAAACTGAATAACAGTATATTTTTCATGATATATCTGTGTGCTGTTCAAGCTGTGGTACAAAGTGGTGCATGTTCTTCCTAGAAGGATAGCTGTGGAACTGTACATGTCCAAGAATATTATGTGTGCTGGAAATGACTGTTAAGCCAAACAATTGTAAAAGCTGTTTTGCAAATTATTTTTGTGTATGTACAATGTTCATGTCAAACTGTCAACATAATTGACTGCAAGTTGATAGGAAAATTATGGCTTTGCTGCAAAAGCTCAGTAAAGAGGGAAAGATGGCTTCTAAATGAAGATGAATGTTGGCACAGGGGGTTTGAAAAGTTCAGTGAAGCATTTGCTCAGTGAAAGAGACATAGGAGCCAAATTCATTCTGATTGTAGCTCTGTTAACCTCAAAGGGCCATGATACCAGGGATGAATTTGACCCACTTATCAGAATAATTCAATATTTATTTTGTTGTAAAATTGGCAGGAAAATTGTTGCAGGTGTTCATTTAACTTTCTAATTTTTAGCTTTTCATTACAACCTGTGCTGAGTGATACCTGTCAACACAGCAAAATTATTTTCAGCAGTACAACCAATAGTACAAACATGTCCTTTGTTGAAGAAGTGCCAGGAGAGCTGACGTTGTTCTATGATGCTGGTTGATTCCAGATTTCATTGCTGTATCAGGACGAGGTGAAGCTTTTGCATTTGAGAGATCTGTCATGTTTATAAAGGCTCTCAAGGAGAGAAGCTTTGGACAGCAGTAGTCAATGTACCAGAGCAGGTTTCCACTGATACGGAGCAGAGCTCTGTGTATATTTAGCTACTGTAATTACACATTTTCATGCTCATTGAGTTCTGTAGGATCCTGGATAATATAACACAGAATCCATTACACCCATGTTCATGGTTGGTAATGCCCTGCTCTGCAAGGAGCCTTGTTTTATTTGCAGGAACTGCTTATGGAGTTAGGCCCTTCACAATGTGACCAAAGGTGTTGAAAATCTGTAGATGCTTTGTGTAACTAGTTGGATAATGTACGTTAAATATCATGAGTGTAATACTGAATTCCTTGATAGGAAAATGTTCTCAGCCAGGGACAAGCCTAAGGAATTTGGTATCTTACCAGAAATTACACTTAGATTAGATGTGTTCTCAGACTTAGCTGCCATGCCTTTAAGATGTGCAGGCCTGTTTCTAGTTTGTTCTAAGACTACTTTAACCAAACAGAAAAGGTGTTGTAATCTATTTCTATTTTAAGACTCCCTTTCCTTGCCAGACAAATATGAAGAACTCATATAATGAGGGTTAAAATGTGCCTACATACCCACTTTTATAATTTTAATTCCAACCATAATCTTTCCTCAACTGATATTTGACTGATATTTGATACTAACACTGTGTTGGAATTAATTTTTAAAATTTTCAATCCAGAGACTATGGAATTAGAATTTATTCAGAGATAATGGAATGAGGAATTCTCCTGTGGTACAGTGGGGCTGCAGGAGAGTGTGACAGGTGTCCTGGAAGGGAGTGGTGTCCAGGGAATCAGCCTCTTCTACTGGCAGGATGTTCCCAGCTGAGATGGCATCCTGATCACTGAAACTGAGGCTGAATAGCTGAGCAGATGGAATCTTTTGTATAGATCTTGGTAGAGGAGTAGACAGGGATGAAAAGGAACAACTGTGATATTTTCCCAAGCTGTCAGTTGAGGTTCTGTTTTGGCCCTGTTTGCACAAAAAATATTTTTAAGACCGTGTGATTTTATGAAATACTTTGTGTTGCTCCTCAGCATAGAGAAAGTTCAAGAAGGGTGTTTTTCAATCCAGTGCTAAGTTAAGATAAAAATTAGAGATGGTTATTCTCAGGTCAGATCAGAATTAATCAGCTTTGCATTCATACCCCAATGGCTGCCAAGATGGGGGAGGCACAAGTTTGCATCCATTTTGCTCCAGATGATAGAAATCTCACAAGGTGACTCACTCCCAGGAGTTTTGCTCTCACAAATAGTAGAAGTGACAAGAATTTGTGATGCCAATCTCCTGGCTCCTAAAGGTTTGTGATGAAATAAGGCCTTTATGGTGCACGATCTGTTTTGAAATCCTAAAGAAAGGGAGAAGAATTCAAATCCAAGAGTTGTAAGGTTTTGTTTTGGTTTGGTTTTGAAAATAAACTACAGAAGGTTCAGGTAATAGTGCTTCAGAATTTGTCTTAGGTCTTAAATGCTTGGAATTATGCATTATCTTGGATAGAGCATTGTAAGTTTATACTAGGAAAGACAAGATCATGATCTCAGGCAAGTCCTATAAGGCCATAACTAAAACATTAACATTGAGGAAAGAGTGTGTTATCTATGTGAACTTATGTTTTTGAAAGGAAGACTTCCTCCTATGAACACCACAAAGTGAGAAAGGTGATATTGATAAGCAGTAGGGAAGTGACACGAAGAAAGTTCTTGTCAGCCCTAGTGTTCCCATAAATAAAGTTTAACAAGATGACATAGTCATATTACAGAAGGTCTTGGATATTAAGCTTTCACTGTGCTTCAGTTGTAAAGATTTTATAGTGCTGTAAATTATATTATGCTCTGGACTTTGGTTTAGTATCCTGGAGTGGAGGCGTGGGAGACATTCGATAGCTATGTATGTGTTCTGCAATCATAAATCACATTGCTGTTCATGTTGATATGGGAACATTGCAGCATTTAAAACAACACCAGGAACAAATGCTTTTATATTCTATTGGCTGTTGGCCTCTTTTGCTGGAATCCAGAAGAATGTGAATTAAAACAGGAACCACGTATTTCTTCTGACATACGTTATCTAAAAATGATTAAATCGCTCCATTAATTATCTAGAATAAGTAGACTATAAAAAACCTACTGATCAGTTCATCAGTAAAGTCATGCCCCAGTATCAACATTTTTATTACTCCAATCAAGTGACAGTGATTTGTACCAACTGAATATCTGGCCCTTGAGCTAGGCCCCAGCCCTTCAGTTAACTCAGAATTTACTCAGAAATGCGTGAAATCAGCTAACACTCGTAAATCGGATAGCTTTGTTATTCATTAAAGCTAATAAATGATCCATTATTAGGTCTGGGGGTGTGCAAGCCCACAGAAAGCTGTAATTAGCTGCTGTTGTTAGCTGAAAGCACATTCTCAAAGTTAAAAAAGCTGGAAGGCTGGACATAAAGCAAAGACACGTTGTGTTTTCCTTTGTCTCAAGACAATTTGGCAGGATTATGCTGTATGTAAATATTTACAGTACAACAGTGTTTTGAAAAAAATATTCTGGAGGGTCACTATAGCAACCTGCTTAGGAAATTGTAAATCCACCCAAGAATTATTGAAATCAGGAACAAACTGCAGCCCAGATTCCTGCTCTCTCTTAATATATTATAATATATCTTATCATCTTCATATTTTTTAAAATTATTTTTATACATGTGCCTTTGGTGTCCCTTTCCCAGAGCCCTCAGGGCTGAGGGGGAAAGGTGCACAGGGCAGAAAGTCTCCCTTTGTACCCTGCCTTGCTTGGAGGGCTCTCACATCAGGAGCCAGGCACACAGGAGTAGAGGAGCAGGTTCCCTTGCACCTGTGTGGCACTGGCAGCTCAGTGGGGCTGTGCAGCTGTGCAGTGACCACAACCAGTTGCTTGTTGCTCACTTGTATCTCCATCACCATGCAAACCATTTACCCTGTTCCCTGAGCAATGTTTTCTGCTGTTGCTAAACTTCTCCGTTTCCAACTTGGCACTGCACAGCAAAATACTCTCTGCAGAGGTCTTCGGTTCCCTGCCAGAACACTAAAGAAGTCACTGAGTGTCTTTTATAAATCCTGTGGGCATCTGTCTTCAAGCTTAAATGCCCCAACACGTGACCCTAGGCAACTTCTGACTTGTCCATCATCAGCATCGTTGTTTTTATGATCGAGTGGACCGCTTGCAATGTTTAGGCATCTGCAGGAAATTTTGGGCTCGTTGCCTTTGGTAAATTGGTGTGTACCACAGAGGTGGCTGTGGGTATGGAACAGCTCCCTGGGATGTAGGGCATTAGGCAGGAAAAATGCTCCAGCTGTGTCATGTTAACGAGAATAAAATGTGAGAGAACATGTCGTTCCTCTCGTTATTTATTTGTGTTTCGGTGACAGCCTGCATACCGATTTAAATATGGCTCTGCTGCGAGCACAATGGAAGTGCATAAAACGCGGCGAGGCTCGCCTCGCTCCCAGCCCGCGCGCAGGAAACTGCCAGGGAGCGGAAACACTCCCCAGAGGAGCGGGGCTATCTCCTGGCCTGACGGCACAGCCGCGTCCTGCCAGCCCAGCCTGTCTTTCCGAGCAGTTGGGATGCGTCAGGACTGATTGAAAGCAGAGGCCTGCGGGGTAGGCCTGCCCTCTCCTTCCTCAGACATACCAAAAAGTCGCTCTCCGTAGCAAACTGTGCAGGGTGCTTCGCGGGGCCTGTTGTCGGAAGCATGTTTAAATGTGAGGTATTGGAACATGAGGAAAAGTTCAGCGTAAAATGAAGCGTACGGAAAACACCAGTGTATTATTGTCTATTTTGGATCCAATACTGTTATCCAAAAGCTCCCTGGGAATCAGAAGGGACTGTTTGTAGAGCAAAACACTGCTCAATACTTTTTGCTGATATTGGCAAGATCAGACTCTTTCTGCTTACTTGTGAGCAAAGCAATTAAAAGCAATTCCAGACTCGGCTGCCAGTGTTCCTCTTGAGACTGGAGGGAAAAAGGAGGGAGAAAAAGGAGCAACATGATTTTTCTCTCAAGGATGAACGTGGGTGCATCTCTGTCATTGACCCACAGTGTATTGGCAGGTGATAAGAGAACTGGGCAAATATCCAACAAGTAGCTGTAGTTGGTAGTAAAAATGCAGTCTGGCTGCTGTGGCTGGAATAAACGGTCATTAGGACTGATTAAAGTCAGATTTAGGGTGATTCAGACAGGCTAAAAAAGGGGGAAACCACAGGCGGTTTCACATAGTTTATTATATACTTGTGGAGCTCTTTATATGATTCAGTCTAGTACAGTGAAAATGAGTATGTTTATAGATTGTCGTCGGCTTTGGGACAATGCAGGTGGTTTTTGATGGGAAAAAAATAGAATAAGTATTTAGAATATGTTTTTTTTTTATAGCTCTTGCACTGCTCAGTGATGATGCGCATTGCTTTTAAAGATGCCTCTCTTATTTGTCACAACAAGTGAGTGATCTTGGTTTGAGGATCACTGTGGCCATCATGGGTATGTGGCTAACTTGCTAAGAAACTTCTAAGATTTTGGCCTGATCAAAGCAGCATGATTTGATTGGTCAGAACAACCTTGTAAAAATATTTAAAACTAAAAAAGCTGTCGTAAAACAAAATGTTTGAGCATTGTCTGGATTCAGTATAGCAAGGTATTTGAAGTTCCAAAATGTTTACAAGAAAAAGTGCTTTGGAGTAGAATCTATCTGTGTAATTGTGAGCTCTTATATTACCTCCTCTGTGTTCAGCTCTCGAGTAAATGCATTATAAGTGACATCAAGATCAGGCTTACTGCATGGCATTTATTTGCTTCAATCCTCACAAAATTAGCAGATGGAGGAAAGGATTCTTTTTCTGCTGATACCAGTAGGGATGCCTTGCATTTCTCTGATCTATTCCTTGCCATTATCTTGATAGACTTTATGTACTCTCTGTCAAGCTATGTGTATGTACGTAAAAGTGTAAATTTATGGCTGCATTTATAGTATTAGGCAAGCATTTATTGGTTTTAAACACCATTAGTCTGGAAATTGACCAGAACTTTGACCTTTTTATGATGTGATTTACTGCTGTGAGCCTTCAAATTCCAAGGACTCCATTTAAGCAAGTTTCAGGTCTTGGCAGGACAAAAACTTGAGCTGGAGCTGTCTTTAAACCATTGGAGTACTGCTTAATTGAGTAGCTGCACTGTGGTGTTCCAGATTAAAGGTGTAGGGAAGCCCAGCTCTCCTGAAGGCTGGACGTAATGTCATCACTGGTACCATCTCAGTGGAGGAGCATCCTTCAGGAGGGCCCTTCTAGGTCATGAAGGAGTGAGAGGAGTGCATTTCTTCAAATAAGGGCTGAAGGTAAGCACTCTAAATTGGTACTATGGAGGTAAGAGATTCCAGGTATACTTGCCTTTACCATGCAAATGGGCAAGGCTGCTGCCTTGCTGTGCTGGAGATGGAGTGAGTTTTGAGGAGAAATGCAGTTTGCTTAGACCACTTGGACATTGTTGCAAGGAGTTTCTGATCAGTTCTGACTGTAATAGCTTAAGAGGAGGTCCTGTGTTGGCTTCCCAGGGGAAGCAAGAGTGCCTGGTTGGTGTGGGAGCAGGAATCAGGGTGCAGGGCCATCACACGTCCCACTCTCTACTCCTTGTGGCTGTTTTCCCATTGGGATGCTCCTAAGGGAAGGCACTCCCAGGCAGCCATCACTGCTGCTTGCCATGCAAGGGCAGAGAGGGGCTGCCTTCCTGCCTTTGCCCTCAGCGCATCCTCCCCTCCCTGCGGGCAGCATAGGCTCAGTCCCCGCACTGCAGGTGTCCAGTGGCCCGTGCCACTTGGAGGCCCTGCGAGAAGCTGCCCTCATGGAGCCCGTGTGACTGTGTGCCTGCCCTTAGATTCCAGTGGCTGCGTTTCTGCCCGTGTGGTGCTTGGTGAACTCGCAGCCAAAGGAAAACGCTCTTTGCGTTTGTGCCACACTGCCATGTTCCTGTTACCTGTTCCCATGAGTCACTGGAGATGGTTGTGGCTTTCCCTCATGCCAGAACTGGCAGGGACCAGCGAGGAGAAAAGGGGCAGCCACAGGGCTCTGCTGCATGGTGAGACCACAGCATGGCTGTTTCCATCCTCGCTTGCGCACTCAAACCAGGACCTTGCCATCGCAGTTACTACCGGCCCAACTCTGTTGATTAATGTGTCTGAGCTGCCCAGATGATTTACCAGGCTTGGTCACCTTGAAAAAGGCAATGGGAAGGGAGAACTTTATCTCCTGTCTCTGACAGATCCTCAGGTCATGTAAATCACTGCTGCTCTTTTGAAGTCTGTGAAGCTGAGAGCCTAACCTCTGAGAGCTATATTGGGAGCAGCGCTGAAGAGAAGGGAAATGCTATAGGCCTAGTAAGAAGCCTATCTGTACTCAGAGGAGTTTAAATATTTTAATTATTAAATAAGGGTCCTCAAGGTGGGCTTCTCCCTTGTGTGAAGAAAAATACATGATGTGATGTAGGGCTGCTCTCTTAGTGCCATGATAGCGTGCTGAGGGATGCTGCAGCTTCCTCCCAGCCCCAGCATGGAGCCTGTCAGACTCAAGAGTGCCCTCGAGAAGGGCTGGGACACGCTCCCTGCTGTCACGGAGAATCAGGCAGATGCTTCCTCTTCTGCTACCACAGCAAGGACCATCCTTCTGTGAATGCCCCATGTGGCGTGGGGCTTGGCATGGTGCAGTGTGAGGTGGCCATTCTGTGGAGTGCAAAGAGGAACTTGGATAATCACATTTTATATCTAGTCAACATAGCATGTGTGCTGATACAAATGGTTGCATACAGTGCTAACTACAGGGAATTGATTTTTTTTTTTCTTTTAATTTGTCCACATCATTTTACTGTCCTAGGCTGTGAAGTACAAATCAATACTCAGCAATTGCCATGCGGAGATGAGAGAATATTCTGTTACATTCAATTATTGTTACACTACTGTTGATACAGAAAGTGGGAAAAAAGGGACTTTTACTTAGCCAACAGTTTGATTTATGCTCTGACTTCTCTTTGGAAGAAATGCATAAATATTTTTGATGGAGAAATGACCAGTCATAATGTGGAACTGCATTTTGAATTTATTTTCTTCTTGTGCATGAATCTGCATTTCCTGAATTAGGAAGACTTTTTTCCTTTTGATTTAACTGGGACATGATCAGCTCTGATTTTACTTCTTGTTTGGGAATGTTTCTTATGATACTTTTAATGAGCTAAGGCTTAAAATAGAATGTATTTATTACATTTGTTTCCCGCTATTTCAGTCTGTATGGTGAGAATGAGCAGTTGTGAATGTGCTGTTCTTTTTCGAGTTGAAATACTGAGAGTTTGGAGTAGCAGACAAACTTGCCTTTGACTTGGTGGTGTTCGTACAATGTGCTGTATGAAATATTAGCAGGCTGAATCAGCAGAGCCAGGCAGAAAATGCCTGAACCAAAGTGACTTAAGAATAGGCTGTGAGTCAGGGCAGGCAGCTCTGGTTTCCATAATAGATACAATTAGAAGAAATATAGAATATATTTAGTTTTTTGAATAGGACGTGGGGAGGAGAGACAGGAGGGAACCATTAATTTGTGCGTCTGGAGGCTAAATAGAAATGTTTATAAATGATCAGTTGAATTTGCTGATGCATTCATTAGAGAAAGCCCCGCTAGTGGCTGGGAAAGTGAGAGGAGCTGTGAACAGAGAACAAGAGGCAGCTCATAAAGGCAAGTGAGACTGAACGGCAGCCAAGGGAGAGGAGCAGTCGGTGGGGCAGCGCGGAGGCGCTGGGCGAGGACCGCGCTGACGTGCTCCCGCTACTTCCCCGCCGCCACTTCTCTTCAGAGGCCCATCGAGCGACTCCTCTTTTGTCCTAATCTGAGCAAGCAAAAAAAGTTTGCTTAATTAAAAGCCTGTCTTTTCTTCTTTCTCTAAAGGAGCCAGAGAAAAATAGCATGCTCTTCTGAGGGAGAGGGAGGGCTGGGAACGCCTGGTCAGGTCTCACCCCGACAATTCTGCTCGCTGTTGAGAAGTAGGACAGTGAGTCAGTTCATTCAAGTGGATGCTGTTTATTCAATGGGACATTCTTCCTGTAAAACTCCTAATAAAACCAAAGCCTTGCCTCCACAGTGGGGAAGGGGAAGGGGTTTTGTGCACAGACTTTATTTACAGACGCTTTCTGGAGAAAAAGGTGAGAAGAAGAAAGGAGGAAAGGAAAAGGAAAGTAAGGTGCAGAGCTATAAACACATCTGAGAGTAAACCAGGGCTGGTACAATCTAAACCATCAGCTTTTCCATCATATATCCTGCTCCTAAGCTGTTCTAATAAACCTTGCTTGTCAAAAACAACCAGTTTACTGGAGCTTTCAAACGGCTGCTTTGCTCTGATTTGCAGAGTACAGACGTGTGCCTGCAGCCTTTATTCCTGATGAGAACTACAGATGCTGGCCATCCTACCATCACAAGGGCTGCCTCCTCTCTGTGTTTGATGTCAACGAAGCCATTGAGATCTGTGACAGCTACTCCCAGTGCAAAGCTTTCGTCCTAACTAACCAGACAACTTGGACTGGTAGGTGCTGGATGCTGTGGAGCAGAAGCAGCAACTGAGTCACCTATTCTGGCTGCTCTAAGTGTTTTAATATGGCTTGGGGAGTGTGTTATGCTGGGCTGTGGGAGCCACCAGCATCATCTAGAAGTGAGGTAGTTTCTGAAGGTTCAGCTGAGGCAGCTTCTTTTTTGGTGAGGCTTCTCTTTGCCAGCTGTCAGGGGAGCAGAAAGTACGGACAGGCTCACAGGAGCTGGCACTAGAGGTCTAAGCACGTGGACCCCAGGTTACCAAACCACAGGATCTGAAATGTTTTGGTTTTTTGCATTTTTGTGCTTCTGGGAGGTGTTAACTGGCACTTCCATGGAACCAAGAAAAAACTAATTTCTGTTAACCTTGCCTATGGCTAACCAGTGACTACTAGGTCATCATGTCAGACTATCTGTAGCTGGGATATTGAAGTTAATTAATACACTAAAAAAAGGTTTTTATTCTGGCACAGGGAAATTCATAGGAAGTTTAGAGCAGCTCCTATCTCAGATTACAATATTAAAAGCAAATGGGACTTAGTAGCAATATTTGTAGTCTTATTTGTCATTCTCTTTGCCATATCATTCCTGAGGCATGAGCACTTGAGTCCCTAAAACCTGCAGCTTGGAAATTTACTCAGCAGTTGAGGCATCCCATTTGTCATGTGATACTTTTAAAGAAAATAGTGTTATGGGAGCCCCCTAGAGAAGCAGACTGGGAGCAAATAGCATTTGATTTTCTCAGCTTTAGAGAAGGAAGGCAGAAGTACAGCAGATATGGAATATATCTCTGTGGCCTTAACTGCAAGGAAAGGCAGTGATTTTGCAGGTCTGTTTTGCAGGGGCAGCAGGAGCTCACTGGGAGGCAGGAATGTGTATAGGGTGCCAGGTCAGTGAGTGTGGGGAGATGGAAGAGCTGTGCTGTGGCTCCCACAGATACCAAACAAAGAAACCTTGCCAAATTCAGCCCCCACTGGCCTTGGATATATGTGCAGCAGGTGCCTTATGCTACCCAGGCTGTTGTCACTTGCTGCTGCTTTTTGTCTGAGGACTAGAAACCTTGTTCCAGCTTGTTTAAAGCCCAGAGCTACAAAGTGATCAGCAAGAGCTGTTTCAGAGAAAGTCATGTTTAGTGTACATTGCACTGATCATTTTTGTAAAGATGAAGCGTGCAAATATGATTCTGCTTCTGTACAATCAAATGAATGTCCTTCATTTAAGCCATGAATTCAAGCCCGTTTTTAACAGTGGGAGTTCAAAATACTTTTTTGAAAGACCATGTGGAATTTGTATTAAAATCTTCAGACCTTTCCTTCATTTACTGTGCTAGCTGTGCACAGCTGTATCTTGACCATAATTAGGTAAGAATAAAGATATTAAAACCAGGGGAACTTTGGTGTCATTTTAGACAAAAACACCTTAATACCATCTGAAGTTGAGAGTTCAGTCTTGCATGGCCTGGAGAATGCACAGGTTAAAGTAGAGTTTGAAATGTCAATATTTTAAGATAGGCAACTTTTGCTCATCACTTCTAAATATTTTCCCCTTTCCTATTCAATGCAGGTCGGCAGCTTGTCTTCTTCAAGATGGCCTCAAATCATATTGTGCCTGATCCTGACAAGATAACGTATGTGAAGGTGACAGACTGACACCTAAAGTGGCTCAGTCTGACACATGAGTGATAAGAGCTGTTTGTGTATAAATATAGGCAGCTGTTAGGTAGAAGGCGGCTGTGGCCGGAGAAATAATTGCACTATTACTCATTCTAATCTATAGAGTGCTAAAGGAGACTTTAAAGAAATAACCTGCATGACCAGGATGAATGTGCAATAAAACAAGATTTTGAAAATGTGATTTCAAAACAAAACAAAACAACCCAAAGCAAAGTACAAGAGATGATACACTGTTAAGAGTATAGTTCTGGTTATAAATCAGCTGGCAGCTCTGGCTTTTCTAACCAAGGTTGGCATAATGTTTCTGACCTACACATGTGTGTGCAGGGATGAAAGCTGATCATTTCTCTGGGAAGCCTGTATCCTCCACACTGATATTTATTTGGGCATGTACAATCACAACAGAGGAACTGAAGCATATCAGTTTGTCTGCTGAATAGCAAACATTACTGAGGACAATCAGCATTTGTGTTAAAGCCATGGAATATGCAATGCCGGCATATTTGTCAAACGGAAGGAATTGTTTATATTTAGAATTGCAAGACTGCAACTAGTTTTCATTTTTGCTTCCAATGTTATCATAAAGTTTCATTTTTAATTTGGAAGAGCCATTTTTGTAGATCTAGCAAATCACATAAGCATATGAATAGTCCACTGAAAGGGCAGGGACTTACCCAAGTGCTGAATGCTTTGCTGGATAGGCCTAAGCATATGCTTACAATTAAGCCTGTGCTTAAGACTGTTGTTGAATCTGTTTGAATTATTCAGGCAGCAACATCTTTGACAGACTGGCAAAGCAGTCCAGCTGGTTGAACACACTAATTTAACTACTATCATGCAGTTATTTGTATCTTTTATCATCAGGTCCTTGGTTTTCTAAGGCATCGCTTGCTGATTCTTAGAGTGAATGAAGTAAATGACCTTAATGATGTCAAATGAATGCTAGCCTTAATTCTATATAAAATGCATCTTAAAGGTAGGGTGTGTCTAGAGAATTTGCTTTCAGTGAAAGCAATGAAGTAAATGCTAAAGTGACCAATGTCATACTGTTTTGTAGTTTGTACAGTCAGAAAAAAAATATGCTTTTGTTTCTCAAATTGTTTATTTTTGTAAAAAAATAAAAATAAAAGATGAATAAATTTTCTTTTATTCTTGGTTTTTGTGTGTCTGTGTTTCAAATAAATGCCTAAATCCATTGTATTGTATATGAACTTAAACTTGGGATATATTTTCCAGAAAGCACTGAGGCTGTTCCAGTGTCTCCCAGGGAAGGGTCTATTGATGCCTGGAGTACTTGGTGGCTTTGTCTATGTGGTTGCCTGTCACAAAGCGAGTCATGGTTGGCAGGCATTGGTTGAGCAGCCTTTGCTGCTCTGTGCTTTGCCTTGTCCTGGTATCAGCCTTTTAGCACTTAGAAGGAGCACTGGTGAGAGCAGGACTTGATGAAATTGCTTGTTGGGCCAAAAGGGAAGCCAGCCCCTGCCAAGGAGGGCCAGGGCAGAAGAGCGGGAGAGTCAGGCAAGTCAGGCAGCGGTGTGGCTGTGCAGAAGAGGTCTGGCAGTGACACCAGGACACAAGGTCTGGCAGTGACACCAGCAGCAGCGAGTCTCGCCTCACTGCAGTTTCTCCGAGGTCACCGATGCCCTAATGGCTCTGGCAGTCGGCTGAAGTGACGTCCTGTAATGGCTGTAACTCACAAATTATCAAGCTCCCAGCCGTAATAGCTCAGCTGATTGTGTCGCCCTGCACTTAGGAACCCATCAATCATACTGTGGTAATAAACAAACACTATGGATTCTTTTAAAATTGCTGCATAAATCATGCCAACACATACTGCACAGTCCATTGAAGTGATATGGGTTGTTGGCACTGAGGTGCTGGTATGTATTTTGAAAGTCTTTAACCTCCTGTGATTTCCTTCCCATTAAGCACTGCACAGTTCCAAAAATATTCAACATATAAAAACATTCTTTAAATTTAAATTCTTTAGTTGCATTCCTATGTAAAAAATGCCAACACTTAAAAGGAAAAAAAAAAAGGCATCCAGGGTAATACTTTAAAGTTGTAGTAGGTAACTTCAGTAATTTCATTCCATCACTTTCTGCGCGCTGGAAAAAAATGCCTCTTAAGTCAGGAATTGTTTATCCCTGGAATTAAACAAAGTTGCCAAACCAATTTATATCAGCTTTTGCAAACAGAGATCATGTAAGCAAGAAAGAAACATAGCTGTGAGCCAAGAAGCTGGATTTTAAATTTCAGCGTTAAGCAACTTTATACAGGCAGGTTTTATAACTGAGAGTAAGGCTTTCCAGTGGAAATGCTGATTAAAATCTTAGTAAGAGAGGTGTGATACTACAATAAGAGAATTTAACAGCTGTAATAAGCATTGGATTGAATAAAAATTCTGAATTTATGTGGAGAAAGTGATTTTTGCAGCAGTGGGTCTGATATAGCAGTGCCTGACTGGCACATGTGGCATGGAAACCCTTGAGAAACCATGGAGGAGGAGGAGGAAGAGGAGGAAGTAAGGCACAAAGCGAGTTGGCAGGTCTGGGCCAGTCAGCCTGGGACTTGCTTCATGTTTTCTGTGGAAAAGGCATTTCTATCTGGTTTTTTCTCCTAACTTTTTGACTGCTTTTTACATTTCCTGGCTTCCTCAAGCCACGAGGTAAAAATATGAGAGAAGACACCCACAGGGCTTTAAACGACTGCTGTCTGTGTGTGCACATGCACGTGTGTGTATGTGTATATGTATTTATGTACGTGTCATGCTGAACAGAGAGACCTTATTTCCTCAGTGAAAAACCAATTGCCTGTGCACAAAATGAAGTGCTAAACAGGATGTTGAGTTCATCTGGAGAAGTGAGAGCTGCGTGAGGCAATGGGTGCTGCAGCTCTACAAGTGGCTGTGCTGTGTGTTTGGCCCAGTCCAGCACCACATTGCCCTGGCTGGTCTGAGGCTCAGAGCACCTCCAAGAGCTGCCCACTGTCTCCTGATGGTTTGGTGAGCCCCACCACTGGGAATAGGCTCCAGGCAATGAAACAAGCACTGAAACAAGCATCACCTTCGGCCTGATGCCCTGAGGGTTGCAGGGGAGACATGCTGAGAGCTTTCATCTTCTCTTAGACCAAAATAAAAATGTGTTCTATTTTTCTCTATCTTGTCTGAGCCTACTGCTTTATCTCAGCTCATTTTTCAGAGCTTTCTCCCAAACTTCAGTGTGTCTTTTTAAGTAGAAAGCTGAGATTTCCTGTAATCAGCTTCAAACAGGTGGTCACAACACACATCACATCTGGGAGAAGTCTATAGTGGAATTAGTCATATGCCATGAGCACTTATTTTCATGAGACAAAGCCTGAAAACAAGTGGGCCCTGTTTCCAGCTGAGAAGTTCAGGTAAGTTTGTATAAGGAGTGAAGGGGGTTGGGTGGGCAGTGAGATGCTGGCGAAGAATGTCAGGGAGCTACTCTTTCAACATGAGATAAAGGAGTTCAGTGTAGTACAAGTATTGGTGATTTGCCCTGCCTCTCACTGCTTCACTGAGGCATTTTGCTTAGTCCTTCTGCCAGCCATTATCAAGTTTCCCATAAGATTTGTGAGAATGGTGGAGTGGGGTGCAGAGAGGACAGCAGCTTGACATGAAGGCAGCTCTTCCTGTTGCAGTTACTGTCTGTGGTGTGGCAGCTGCAGGGAACATGCACCTGGAGCAGGACCTGATCATGGTAGGTGCACAGTGAACACCTTGTCCCTGCCTCTGAAATTCACCTTATCAACTTGTACCAAGAGGATTTGTAATTCAAAGCATATGGAACGTGGTAGTGAATATCCAGATATCATATTATGTTGCCCATCAGGAAGTAATAATATGAACAGTGATGATGTGAACAGTGATGTTCAGATTTAGTAGGGAGAGCCTTATATTGTATTCTTTAGCACTAAATTCTGTGAAGGCTTATCTACAACCTACTGTCGGGGTGTGGGTTGTGGGGGAAGAAAACTGGAGTGGCAAGACTGTTCAAGGAAAACATCCCTAACCTTTTGGTCAAAATGTGAAATGATGTTGAAAGAAGTCAAACAGATTCGAGTTAAAAAGACTCATCTGAAGTTTTCATCAATCGACTGCAGAAAAAAAAAATGTTACTCAAAGAAGAGGAACATTGGTGCAAAGTAGTCAGTATATAAAGACTTCACAGTCACACTCTGCTTAATGTTTTTTGAGATGTGATCATTGAATCCTTTTTTTTTTGGTCATGAAAATATATTTTTTCCTCTCTGTGCGTTTTAAGCAGGAGCGAAACACGTTGGCCTGCTCTCCTCTAGAGATCCCAGGGCATGCAGAGTCCCTGTCCTTCCTTCAACACAGACATGGGCCTCGGCACTTGAACTCTAACAAGTAAGTTTCTTGCAAGTAAGTACAAGTGATTTTTTTTCTAATGGGAATGGATGCTTTTAAGAGGTGCATTTAAAAAAAGTGAAGGAAACAAGATGCTGTGTCGCTTTCCTTTGTGGTTGTGTAGTCAACAATTGCCTTTGTGTAATAGGTGCCCCACTTCTCTGCAAACTGATGGGAAATATAATTCAGTAGGAGCCACCCTCATTATGAAACTGTCTTTGATGTCAAGCCAGAGGGCAAACAACACATTTATTGGAAATCATGGCTTTTAAACAAAAAATCCCTGCTAACCACAGTTTTTCAGCAAATGACTAGGAGGCTGAGAAGAAAGACTAAACTATCCAGTGGCTACTTGAAATGATGAAGTCGGAATCTGATCTTACTTAGCTTGATTTTACCAGTGTAGATCAGTTATTGATTTATATATTGATTTATGTTCACATAAGACAATATCAGACTGTTAGATTTTCAAGTATCTACAGAGAAGGAACTCAGTAAAACCTACCTCTTGGACCTATATGGCTTATACTGAGCCCTATAATTGAGGAAAAATACACTAATTTTCCCATATGTACATGATCATGTGAGCACATGTAGGTTCCTGTGAAATCTAAACAATGACAACATGAAGACTTATCTTTCTTTTAGATGGAAGCTTTAACAAGATACAGAAAGTTGGAGACATATTATTTAATAAATAATGCCAGGAAAGGAATATGAATGCTACACATTTACACTCAGTGTTTGATAGGTATAATGCCATTCCTATTTATCATCCTCCATCGAGAAAGTATGCCCTAAGAACAAGTTCCAGTTTTCAATACTACAAGCACCTGGCATGTATGAAGATAATGGTACAAATTGGTATTTATGAATTACAGCTTTCCATAAATAGAGTAGAAGGAATGCAGAGCAGTCAGTCAGACAAACAGATGACCAGGGGTGCAGTGGCACTTTTAGAAGTAGGTGTATTTAATGTTTTGTACAAGACTTTGAGTTTGTGCAAGTTCATGACCTATGAAAAACCTCATGACTTATGGAAGCTGCAGCCATATTCTTGGGTGCAAGCTGTTGATCAGCACACATGCTACAATTTCTGCATGTTTTACCATCCTGTCCTTTAATGCCCATGAGATACAAACCTAAGGCCTTTTTAATGAATGGAAATGCTTCAATTAAATGTCAGGCTTTGATTTGTACATGGCTCTTATTTGTGATTCATTATAGAACCTTGGTCAATGACAGCTCTTAAGCAGAAAGAATATTACGAAAGCAAAAATATAGTGCACATTCATGCAGTGAATTTGTGAACAGACTCTGCACTGTTTACCTGGAGAATTGAAAAGTTTAATGGCTTGGATTATGGGTCAAAGTGGCAGATGTGAAAAGAAATCACCATTTTGCTGCCTTACATTGCAGCATATGTTACATGGCCTATAATTATTCTGATATACAGTCCATTTCTTAGAGACTAAGCTCCTGGAATTGTGCATTCATAGATAACAAACTCCTCTTTGCCACTTTTACCAACTACTGAAGAGTAGGCGTAAAAGAGAGCTCTATAATAATACTCTTGCAATTCAGAAACCAGGGTAGCTGTGGTGCAGTTGATTCTGCATGGCTTCTGTGCAATAATAATCAATGGATGAGAATCGGTGGCTAAAGTTAGCAGTAATTCCAAAGTGGAGATTGAAGCTAACCAAAAATATCACTGGATGGCAAACATATCTCATTCTAAAAAGTAATAGGAAAGGGACATGAGAACTATATAGTAAAAAAGGTGTAATAAAAACAGAAATACCATTTTTATAATAATTGTGTAATTTGCTGTGGGGGAAAAACAAACACACAGTCCAAAAATTCCACCCTACATCTCAGGAGGAGATTAACTCTTACCTCTCCCAAGTCACCAGCCCATGTAATACCAGTTTACAGTTTCTTCAGTATCCTTTAAAATTTATTTCTCTCCAGATTTCACTTCTCCCATTCTTGCTCAGGGGTGGTGGACTCCTTGTGTGTGACAGAAGGAAACTGCTGCAATGCTGTGACTCCTCAGCCAGCCTTGGTTCTTGCCTCATGTTGCAATTCCCTCACCATAGAACATGCCTTCAGCATGCCTGGGATAAATTTAGTGTGTAAACTTAGTGTTCCTAATAAAAATGACTATAGACTGTTTTCTTATGATGAGATAAAGCACCCTCCAATGCCATCTAGTGATGCTGATAGAATCTTATTTAAATCCCCAAACCTTGTGCATTCCAAGTAAATGTAACATGTGTATACTATGAAGTATAGTTATGCTTTCAGAGCAAACCTAGAACAGGTTTCTCTTAAATCAATTTCAGCACTTTTTACTAATTTACTTAGGTAATTTCCTATACACTTGTATATGGCCTTTTTTTTTCCTTCTAAGTTGCTTGGTGATGTAAGAGGCAGCTGAATCTGCTCCAGCTGTCAGCTGGGACCTTGGTGCCATATGCCATGTTGATTGCCCTTTATTCAAACTCTACCACAGGGCAATGTGAAGCTGCCTGTTCAGCACCTTCCGAGGGGCACAAAGCTGTCTTTAAAGCAGACCTCCAAATGCAGAATCCTACTGCTTAATGCTAATAATTTTAAAAATGGACATTGTTTATTGCAGCAAACTGTATATGAATGGCATCAAATTTCTTTTGCCCTGTCCTCTCCAAGCTGTTGAGGCTGATAAGATTTCATACAGCCACAGAAAATCTGGGGAAGGGAACACAGAGGGGATGGAGAAGGGAACGGCAAATTTGCTGTGTTTAATGTATTGGACACCATCTGTATTTTATTCAAATAGGGTTATATATTTTGTGAAAATAAAAACCAGCCTCATGAGTCAGTGTGTGCAAGGCAGTCACTTGAATATATATAATGGGAAACATGTTTTAGACTGGAAGTTGCAAAGGGAAATCAAATGTTTGAAGTGTCAAAGTTGGAAAAATATAAAATATGCCTGACACCGTAGCTATTGAAGCCAAAATGAATAAATCATCATCTCAGGAAAGAAAACCCTACCAAGTTCTTGGCTATAACCTTCATTTTCCTACACTCAAATAAAATTACATACAACCTGATAATTTAACCAGACTTGTCAATAAGAACTGATGGCTTCAGCAGACACTATCACTTCATGCTTCAGTGTAAATTTCAGAAGCATCCAGTAATTTATCCAAGAAATAAATTTAATGTCAAACTTGTCTCTTCAAGTTGATAGATAGAAGAACCTTACACAGTGGAGCTGATGTGAAATATGCCATATTGCAGAACACTAGAGTAAAATTAAATTAATGCCAGCTCAGTAGTTTATTCCCCATGTACGGCTTTTCCTGAGCAGTTATATAAGAAGTAGTTTAGTATCTTTCTAAGTAGAGCAAGTATGA
This sequence comes from Phainopepla nitens, assembly GCA_013400175.1. NCBI lineage: Eukaryota > Metazoa > Chordata > Aves > Passeriformes > Bombycillidae > Phainopepla > Phainopepla nitens. Next base: position 40,364 of record VXBQ01004853.1, read on the forward strand.
ATTCCAAGAAGGAATTTGAGAGAAAATTTGAGGTTACAATTTTAGGAGCCTGAATTTACACTCCAATTTCTGTTGCAGTCTCAGTATTATTCTGCTCAAGTTTTAAGCCATTTTCTCTTCACAATAGGCTCAGTGTCAGAAATGTGATTTGCAAACATAGTTAGATGTATCTATGCCTGTCTGGGGAGAATTACTGGGAACATGGTATTTTGCATTAAGGTTTTATTTGTAACAAACAAAGCAGCCTGATGGAGAGATGAGAGATATTTTATCTGCAATTTGACATGAAATTATTTGGGCAACCTGAGGGCATTAATTTGCTCTTTTAGATGCATTCGTACCTGTTTATTTATTTGTCAGGAGGAATAGTCCCTGAAAATTGAAAATCAAACTAATGATTCATTTTTATTTTCTGAAAATAACCTAGCTACCTTTTACTTGCTAAAAATGTGTATGTTGGCCTAAAGCTTCTGCTGTGTAAAGCCTGCACTGAATGCACCAGTGAGGGAGTGATCAGCACTGAATACAGAATCCCAAATCTCCCTTTCCCTCTGGCCCTACACACATGTTGTAAAAGGTTTTTCTTACTGTTTAGGCTTTGTACAGATCTCAGAGGACCTTGGTTCCCTGGGAAGCTGTCACAGTGCTTCACCTACTCTGTTCTCTCTCATTTCTGTTCCTTTGCCAACTGTGACCCACAGTGAGCAGTGCACTTCTCAGCCAAGGCTTCACCCTGTGAGAGCAGCCCAGCTTTGCCTCATAGATTATGTGCAGGTGTGTTTTGGATTTATCCTGAATGGTACCATGTAGCAAACTGGGCAGATGACACAAACTCCAGCTCCTTACCCTGTGCTAAGCAGTGACTGGATTTCAAAAGATCACGTGAAGTTTGAGATCCAAAGCTGTGGTGACACTGAGAGTCTGTCATGCAGGCAACTTTCATCTGCTCCAAAATGGCCTTGCTGGGGCTGACTAATCAGCCAGTAACTCTGGCTGTGGAGTCTGACAGTGTCCAGCAATTGACCTCGAGGGGAAGAGTAAGTACAGACCTGACCTTTCCTCTCATAGTCTCCTCCTTTCTGTCAAGCATCTGATCAGGGTTTCCACAAGTTTAAATTATTAAACTGTCTCCAGACATTGTCTGTGAGGGTGTTATATCACTTCTTTTGGCAGCTGTGGCGGGGTATCTCTTACTTTGAAAATAAGCTCTCCAGCTTAGTCTTGGTGCACACACAGCAGCAGAAAATTGTTCTGCGACTAAGGGCTTTTCTATTGGTGTAATATCTTAAATAAATCTACTAATGGAGCATGTCTTTGGTGTTTTCAGCAATTTTTTTCCTCTTTGAATTACTTTCAAAATTTGTTTGTTTGTCAGCCAGAAATGCTGTCCAAGGGAAGCTGGAAACCATGCTCAGCTTAGAATCTTAATACTAGCAGGTAGAGGTCACAGAAGGCCATTTAAAACATTTGTTTAGCAAAACCTCATCCCCCCCACCCNGAAGATTAATTCTAATGTCTAGCAGTGGATATTTCTACACGCAGATTGGAATTGCTCATTGCTCCCCCCAAAAGTTAGTTCAGAAAATTTCTGAAAGCGCCTCTGCTAATGGAACTAAAAAAGGTTGAATACTGCAATCTTTTTGGCATATGTTACTATTATATAGACCTGGACTAAGTAGTGAGTTTTTGATTTTTCTGGGCATAGTTTGAAAGAACAACTGAAGTAGATATAGTAGTGCAGGATTTCCAATTTCAGTTTTTGCGTTCTTGTCGGCAATTACCTTGTTGAATGCATGGCTTATAGGTTGAATTCAGGAATTATGGTGAGGTAACTGAACTCTGGATTTGGACTACTAACTTCAGATGACTGTGTGGAAATGAGATGTCTACTGTGTATATGTTTTTTACAATAATGCTGTTAAATTCCTTGTTTGGAAAGCCGAGTTTTAAAGCATGTCCAAAAATTTCTCTTTTTGAGGTCACCTGTTATTTAAATATACTTACTGGAAGACATTTGAATGGATGAAATTGTTTCCCAATCTCTAGTTGCACTTAATGTGACACACTTGAGAAGCTCAGCAATCAAAGGTATTATTTACCCTGCTTCATATGCTGAATACCTTTGCTGTAAATGAACATAAGAGATCTGATCCTCTTTTCAATCTGGGTGAAGATTTTCTAAATAATTCTTTATCTCTAAATGTCTGAGTTTCACAGATATAGTTATCCAGCTTTCTGGTAAATGTAGAAGACTACTAAGAACTAAATGCAAAGGAATTAGACAAGATGAGATACCCTTACTCTTGAAAGCAACCCTTGAGAACTAGTTGCAGCCTATCTCCAAACCAGAAAAATACTTGTTAAAAACTGCAGGAGTGCAGAAAAGAGACGAGGAGAAGAGAGCAAAGCCTGCCTACTTTCCCTAAACTGTTGTGTTCAGTTGTGGAACTCAATTCAAAAATCTTACCTCTGTCATGTGAGATGCATGAGAGGCAAAGGAGGCTTAAGACATTGACATTCCGACTTCTTTAACTTACCTTTCTCCCTCCTTTTGGTTTCTTACTCTCTATCAAATTAACACTATCATTTTTATACTGCAGTTGTATGTGAATAGATGACTTAAATTTGAGTTGCATATGAATTGATGACTTAAATAGGTTTTGTCATAGAAAGGTCAAATTCCTCCTGCAGCCCATCCTTACTGAATAGGACTGTAAAATGCGGGCTCCTCATGCAGCCTTTGCTCTCAGGCGAGTCCCAGCCTAATACAAACAAAGCTTTTGACTTCAGCGTGCCTGCTCTTATGAATAAGGCCTGTAAGATACAGCCTGTACATTCCAAATTGCCTCTTTTTTTTTGTGCCATTCACACCAGGGATTAATATCTATGGGAGGCTTTTGTGAAGCTTTCACCCTCTTGCCCTTCCATAGCCCAGCAGTAGCTATGATTTCAAGGATGCAGATAGATTTTTTTTTCCTCTGTACTGCCCTTTGTAAAACAATCCTTTAGATGATCTTGGGGAAACTGAAAATTTGCTTCCAGCCTATAATTTAAAGTCCTGAATTGCCTTTATTTGAATTCTGATGGAAGGTCTGAGATCCAGTACTCTTCAGTTCCCACTGCCTGTTGATACTTCTCTTCCCTCTGTCAAAATTTCAAAATTAGAGAATGGCAGTGGCTGCAGAATACAAGCTGTCCATTAGCTCACCTAAGAAATGATGCATTGAATATTCATTGTTCCCTATTGCAAAATGTCATTTTTCCATGAGTACAGCTTAAAGCAGTTCAGAGAATACATTTGCATAAACCATTTGTCAGAAACAGAAGACTCTTTGTGAAGAACTATTAAGAAACCACATAATCTACTTTTCTGTTCTTATGCAAGTTCCAGGGAGAAGACAGGGCTCCTTTGTAAACAGAATCTAAATACAAGTGCTGGGTATGTTTTTTCTGCAATCAAAATTCCATAAATAATAAAATTGGAGTTCAGAACCAGAAGTACCTGAAATTGTTAAATATAATGTTAATGATTTCCTGGCAGTATATGAGATTCAGAAAGTTTAACACTATTAACACCCATGCTATTTTGACTGAGCCGAACTCCCCCTCTGCAGTTCTGCTAAATGAAGCTGTAATTAATCTGCAATACAAATTTGGATATCTCCAGTTCCTGGGGAAAAGCATTTTTATAATACATCAGGGGAAGCTCATTCTGTAAATTCAGTTGTGGGTTTTAATAGCCTTCCTAATTCATTGCTGTCTCAATGATTTTCTGCATTTATTGCCTGTCTGAGCCCTTTTGTCGAGATAGGTGGCCTTGAAGGTTGCTTTTATAATGGTACCACCTTTCCTCCTTAACGTTTCATTGCCTTTCTGCAGTAGCTGATCTCGTGCACACTTAAAGAGGCCCTCCAGCACCTCCACGATCACACGGATTGGGGTAAGTAAGCCAGATAAGTAAAGGCAAACAAAGCCCAAGTGTGGCACACTGAGCAGCCAAAGAGATTACTGCTCATGCGATTAACATCTTTTCATGCCCCTTCTCCCACCGCAAGATGGTCTTGTTTCCTTTTCACTGGACAACACAGTTCAAGTATTTACTTGTTGCATTTCCCCACAGTGAATTACTCAGGCGTTTCTACCATTCCCTGGGAGCCCCTCCCGTGCCTGGCTGTGCTGCAGAGGGAGGCGCAGGGGCAGTGCTGCTCAGCAGGGAGGCACTGCCAAAAAAGCTCTGCATGTGCTCTGCTAGGCAGTCTTGGCAGAGAGCACATTTGTGTAATCGCCTTCTGTTTTTATTAATGGATAACTCCTTGCTTGAAATGAAATATGAAACCTTTGCAGATAACGTGAGCCCTCGGCGCACGGTGACAGTCATTTGGACTAGCAGAATGCAGCCAGTTACCTGCAATTATTATCAACAGAAGTCATATGGACTAATTATATGTCACCTTTGGTCCCAGAGTACGGGTCTGCTGCCAGCATTCATTTACACTGGCCAGCTGTGTAGGTGCTGAGTGCCTCCTGATACCAGGCAAAGTCACAGTGCCCTGATGTTTCCTGGGGCACTCCTGAACCTGGCTGGAAGACCCAAAACACTGTTTTCTCTGTGCCTGGTTTTCCAGCTGATTACATTCCAGAAGCCAAAGAGAAAATAAATAAATTGATAAAATTAAAAAGAAGAAAAAAGAAAGGGAAAAATATTGGAAGTACCCAATGCAGGAAGTCTAGTTTAAATCCTGCACATTTAAATGATTGTATGATATTTTATTACTGTATAACAGTTCTAGATCCAGCACAGCACCCATACAGCAAGTACTCCATGTGATTGCACTGCACTGGAGGCTAAGCCCAAGCTTAAGTAAGTAGAAATATTCCTTGCTATTCACCCCTTACAGTATATCCCAGATTTGGGCCTCAAATCCTTGATCCATAAACTTCTTAGTTAATTGCACCAAATAATTCAGCAAGAAGAACTGAGATCCCTTTTCCTTGGGAGCTAAGGATAATGGTTCCAATTGAATTCTGCAAATGTCCTTGCTGGATTTGAAATGGATTTATTTGGCTCACAGCTGTTTGGTGTTTGCTTTCCATAATGTTTGTATGATCAGACTTGACCATCTGAAATATCTGCAGAAAGTGGATTACTAGAAAACTTGAAGAAACACATTTTGACTTACACTTTAAATGATACCTTCTGGATGTCTTGGTTCACAGATTCAGTGCTGAAGCAGAGCCAAATCAACCCTAGGCCTTTTCACCAGTCTTTACGAAGCACAACCCAAATGCACTTGTCAGTGACTCTGTTTAAAAATTAAAAGTGTATCTGAGAGAGTGGAATGAGTTGTGATTGAAATGCATGCATTGAGAAAAGAGGGAAATTTCATCCAAGATTTACAGGCTTGCTGCAATCCTGACTGAGGTTGCAGGTAATTTTTCCTGTGGGATTTTGCACTACAAGATGTGGTGTGCGTCCCATGTCTTCTTCTGTTTCTGTCCCTCACATCTGTGCTCCTGCACGTTGCTACTGCCCCTGGTGGGATGTGCCAGTGTGTGGTGAGAGCAGATTTAAAACTGCCCACCAACCTTCTTTATCAAGCCAACCAAGGAAAAAACCAACACAAATCAGAATACTATTTGGTGGAAATAGGAATTCTTTAGTTTTAGCTTATATTGTTTACCATCTTTGTTAGGAACATGGAGTGTGGGGTTGAGTGTACCCTCGGCAAGTTTCCCAACACCACCAAGCTGTGTGGTGTGCTCAGCATGCTGGAGGAAAGGGATGCCATCGAGAAGGACCTGGACAGGCTTGAGAGGTGTGCCCATGAGAACTTCGTGAAGTTCAGCAAGGCCCACTGCAAGGTCCTGCCCCTGGATGGGCAACAATCCCAAGCACAGACAGAGGCTGGGCAGAGAATGGGTTAAGAACAAGCCCTGAGGAGAAGGTTGATTGTGTTGGTTGATAAGAAGCTCAACATGACCCAGAAATGTGCACTTGCAGCCCAGAAAGTCAGCTGTGTTGGGGCCACACCAAATGCAGCATGGGCAGCAGCGTGAGGGAGGGAGGGGATTCACCTCATGCTCTGAGGTTTTCAACAGCAGATGAGTCTTAAACACACATTTTCTCTTATCAACATACCTCTCTTTTGAGCTCTGGTACATAACAGCTCATCCTATACTAGTCAACAAAGTTGGTTTGTTAACTGATGTTGCAGGTAGAAAACTGAATTAACTCTGAGGTTAATAATAGAGTATATACCACATACCTATTCTATCTATAAATCTAAGAGCTTGAAAACAGCTGTGGGCTTTAAGCAGATATTTTACTTTTGATTAGAAACAACCTTTAGATTAACATCCATGGATTCAACAGTGGGCATTATTGCTGGAATGCAGAATTGTGCCAGGTAATAATCTTTTCTTGTACGGTGTTAATGCTCATGGCTGGGGTGGATCAGGTGGCTTCAGACTGGGTTGCTCTGTGGTGGTGTGTGAGCTTTATGTTTGAAAAGTTTATGAAATAAACTGGCTTGACATCAGAGTACTCACTTTCATCAACAGCAATGTTTTGTTCTGTTTTTAAATGTTCCTTAACTGTGTTTTTCTGGCTGCTTCTGCAAAGTCCCAGCAAGAACACAAGTTTTCTGCTAGATTCTTGAACTGATAGTTATCACATGGGATTTTTGGGCTGTAATTTTTTGAAAATATTATTGCAGCCAGACAATAACTGTCACCTATATTTAGCAAAAGTCAATCCCTATACTCTTCTGAAACTCTCAGCCTTTCCAATGAAGTTGAAATTTGGGTTTCTGAACCATCCAGCTGAAATTATTTTACAGACTAACTGTGCATGACAATGTATAAAGGGCAAATCTATGTACATTTTGTGCACTGTTGGTCTTCTGGCTGCAGAAGTATGGCATTGGTGCAAAGAATTTGGGCAGCCAGCTGGAAAATTTAATCCTGTATATTTTTCTAAAAATAAATGTTTGTTCTTTAGAGACAGAATGAAACAGTATGAAAATAATTCCTATATTGAAAGTATGTCCCTCTATGCCCCTTTTCAGGGATTTTCTTCTGAGCTTTACATTCTTTATATTCCATATTTATATTGATTTAAAATTGTACTTGCATATTCCTCCTCTCATAAACATGTTAATTGGACATAAATTTGTGCTCAGTTACCAAAGAACAAACACTCCAAATGAATTATCTGTTTTCTGTCTTGCTGCAGAGAGGGGTGATTAAGATGGCCCTCAAATGCAAGAGGTTCTGGCAAATAGGATTACAAAATCCAAACTGGTTGCATTGAAGTTTTTTGCAGAATGAAGGCCTGCCCAGAACCACAGGTTTCTGCAGGCTCTTGCACCCATACTGTCTTTCTAGTCTGACTTGTGTCCAAAATAAGGTGCCAGCAGTCAGCAAGTTCTGTGTATCTTGCAGAAGCACTAACTTGTTGGCTGAGTGATGACTCCAGACTCAGCATTCCCTCAGCTCTCACTTGTGACAGGGATTGCCAAAGCTAGTGGGGAAGCAGATAAGGGCGGAGGAACAAGCAGCAAGTACTCCTTTGAATTCCTTTTGGATTTTTGAACAGTGACACATCATATGGCCTTGTGTTCCTTAGATAGCCTAAGGCTGTGCTGCTGCTGAGGGAGAATGCAGAGTCATTATTTCTCACTCTGCTTTCAAGCATGAAATTAAAAACTCCCATGTTGTGGCAGCATTGCAGAGTTTGTTACTGCAGCAGGAATTGTGATTACCAAGATCACCTTTTTTTCAGGACCTGGTAGAATACTAGGTGAGCAGAGTGGCCATAGCTGGGGATCTTCTGGATTTTCAAAGAAAAGGCAGGATGAGAGCGGCAGGATTGTTCTGTTTTTTAGAGAAAAGAATGCCCAAGCACTTAGGAGGGCAATTCCTTAGGCACTGCCTGAGCCTCCCCATTTCTACTGGCTCTGCCATGTTAATGCTGGTGCCAGGAGGAAGTGTGTAAGGCTGCATCCAAACCAGCCTGGTCAGCTGGGGTTGAGGATGGAGGCTTGGGAAAAAGCAACTCACTTTAAACAAATTCCTCCATGCAGCGTGGGTGGAAGCATCCCAGGAAAGTGGCAGATAAGTTTATTTGGCAAGAATTCATTCTAATAGTCTCAAGACACCCATGATACTTAAAATCCAACCAGAAAGAGTAACTGTCACATGTAATACCATCACCTTGATTTTAGGACATTCCTCCAACCTGCTAAATTTACTACTTTTCCGGTCATTGATCTATCTGGGAATCCTTTTCAAATTCATGTGAGTTTTATTAAATGTTGGGTAATATGTGACCCCATCAAGTGAATGCAGTGTCCACTTGGGAGACTTTTGTTCTATTCAAACCTTTGTTGACAATGCAGCGAGCTCTGCTCTGGGCTGCCAGGGGGGCAGGCAGCCGGGGCCGAGTGCGCTTTGATTGATTTGCACAATAGGAAAGAAAATATTCCCGAAACTCTTGAGATCACTCAACTCTTCCTGCCAGACTTCCATGAAATATAACATGCAATCAATTTAGCTTACAGCCAAATTCTCCCCTTTCGGCCCCCTCTTTCCTTTGGTGTGTCAGCGAAGATAAATGAAAGAAGCAATAAGGAGTACAAACAGCAGTAGCCACGAAAGCAGCAATTGCTTGTGTAGAGGGGACTCAGGGTGCCAGGCCAGAGCAGAACCCACAACAACTTGACCAAACACAGGAATGAATGAAAGGTCCTTTTGAAAGGGCAAAAGAAAGACCGCGTTGACCTCTTTGCAGAAAGAGGAAACTTCAAAGGCTTTACAAGAGTTAAAAGACCCAGTTACACGCAGCAAAAATGACTTGCATTGGATGCTAACACAGCGAAACTAAACAACCTCACAGTAAGAGACAGAGCAGAAGGTGGGTGGAGGGGGCACAGTCACTGGAAAAATGTGCAAAAGGCTAATTCTGTCCGTTTGGTGTTAGGTGCAAGGTTCATTTGAAAGCCATATATGGGAGGAAAACAGAAATTTAGACAGAACTCCTAACAGGCTTTGGAAAAGTCAGGCACATGTTTTCTTTTCATTTTTCTCATCAAAAAGCATTCTCATCATGTGCTTCTTTTGGAAACATTTGGCAGTTCCTTAGGTATGACAGAAAACGTGTCTGAGGAAGTTAGAACTAATGAAACTGGGTATTTAACAGAGAAAGCTTCTTAATGATCCGAGCTTTGCATATGATTTATGAAAACTGCATTGAAAGGGGCAAAAAACTGCTAATAGCCTGAGATAGTTGCATTCTGCTGTTTTTCTTCATGCAAGGTTTTTTCTTGCCCAACACAACTTGGAAGGTATTTGGTCATCCGTGCATTTTTAAGCGGGAGAGAGGACTGCTGGCTGCAGGGACATTGTTTGTGCTGGGGTTAAGCAAGTGCATGAAACCTTTTGCTAGACAGCAAGGTCTGTCTCTGAATTCCAAGGATTTGAGAGCAAGTAAGCCACAGCACTTCAATGAACAAAGACTTTCCTCTTTAATCTGCTCTAGTTTGGGAAGATAAGACCTCAAATGGAATCTACTTCAAGACTAGATTACACATTAAGATAAGCATAATACGATAAGGACCAACTGACACAGCTTCTGTAAGGGCAAATTGTGCTGCTCTATCTTTCAAGAATTCTGTGTGACAAGTGCATGAAGTAAGAGATGAAATGTATCTTTCGAACACAATTTACGTGGAATTTCAAGAGGCTTCTGACAGGACCCTTTGTGAGAGGTTCTGAAATAAAATAAATAGCAAGCCATGCTGCCAGCCTATAGGATGCTTGGAATTCATAGCAAAGAGCAAATTTTAAATTAAAAGAGCAATGAGAAAACATATTTGATTTCTGTTTATTATTTGAATTACTTTGAAAAAAACAGTTTTAATGCAATTTGCTATCAAATTGTTCTGGATCAGTAACAACTAAAAAGGACCATTAGACACTCTAAAAAATACTTGTATTTGCCCAAAACATTCATTCTTGCATCCATCTGTCAGCATTCTGGCAGCTGAAAAGTACTATGTGTTAGAAAATATAATAAAATTCTCATTATTGTAATGGACTTTGATCTAATGTGGTTCCCTGAGGAACCAGATATGAATCACTGAGAGTATTGCAGCTCAATGAATATGCCTTTCCAAAATAAACTAACAGGGAGATGGATTAGAGAAATACTTTACAAAAGTAGTACCTCACTGTAATAATGATTTAATAGAAAACTACAAATGATGCATTCCCTGTTGCAACACAGTTCAGTTTTGGATGCCTCAATTTAAATGAAGATGCTATGCAGAGAAAGCCTCTGGAGAAGAATGACAAAGCCAGTCAAAGCAATGTGAAGATTTGCTTGAATGATTACTCCAGCTATGGGCATTTGACATATAAAGACAAGGTTAGCAAAATAGCAGCCAAAACACACTGTCATAAATTAAGCTTTGGAGTGCCCACATTTACAATTGTGGGTTACCAGAAGCAGGGTCAGTATTTTTCAGCATGAGAGATGGGAGCCCATTTTCTTGAGAGTCATTGATGTTGTCTTTTGCAGCTACATTCTACAGACTTTTTACAAAGTAGTCCATGTATCCCTTTATCTCCAGCCCATGTGCTATAAACAACTGGCTTAATGGGAATAAAATGTGATTTCAAACACAAAATAATGAATGTCAATGAGAAGAGTAGCCATCCATTTCTTTCTTCTTTGCCGCACTGTATTAACATTTCAAGGCATCTGATTAAACTCAGATGCAATACATTCAGGACATCTCAGTTAAAGGAAATAATACTTTCCTTTAGTAGTCAATTTGTAATTTATTGACATGTGTCTTCTGTAGCTCTTATGTATAAGAAGATTTTAATTCAGGTTTTTGCAAATCTACATAGGAGCTTTTCAGTTTTAGGACAATTTCTCAGTTTGGTAAGGATTCAACCTTTTTTTTTTTTTTTTTTTTTGTGCCAAGTGAAAAAGGAATCTTTTCTAAATCTATATACATGTGAAAATAATGTCCTTAAATATTTTGCCAGGGATAGTGATTCCGTAATACTATTTAGCAGAACTTTTTCCTTTGGTCAGCAATATAAATGCTCTGAGGACTTTACACTCCTGTCTTTACTTATATAGAAGACTATATGTTTGGAATAAACTCTCTGTTTATAAATCACCATTTTTCTAGAATGCCACTGATATCAAAGTCCAGAATGACTAAGACATTAATGCAATATTGTCTGTTGGGGTGGTTTCATTTTTCTCTGAATATATCAAACCAATGAAATGAGATGAATATCTAAGGTAAAGCTTTGTGAATGCCTTGTATTAAACTACTGTATTCATATTAAATATGGCATGAAAATAAGAAGCTACTGCCATCTTTTCTGCTGTTATTTTGATACTTCCAAGTGGATAGGAATAAATGGTACATGCTTCAGCCTGTTGACTCACAGTCACTGACTATTCTTACATGGATAACTGCAGTAGCATGAAGATTGATTGCCCTGGTGCATAGGCAGCAGCTGCCATTTACAAATGCCAGCCAGTGTTCCTCATGGGGATTTGTGATAGAATACAGAAATAAGCCAGAATTACTTCTATTAGCTGAATACCTGCCTTCTTTTCTTATTTTACAGTCACACTGTGTATCCCCACAATAATATTTTTTAAAACACTAGCTGATTTTAAGTAAATTTGACAGAGGCAGCTGATATTTAAAAGGCGGTTAAGTTCTTACAAATAGCATCAAAATCAGTGATCAAGTAGAAGAGAGAGAAAGGTTTTTGAAGTGTCCTGTGTAAAGGAGAGGCTGTCATATATATTTATTATACATCAAGGGATGTATGCAACCAAGAAATCGAAATGCTCAAAACCACCAATTTTGTAATTGTCAAATGCAAGGAATGCTTTCTGTAGCCAGCCTGGCATATGTGTGTCAACTCCTGTCATGTATCATCTTGTGATCACAGAGTTGTGCTATTTCTGTGGCAGCTTGGCACTGAAGAGGTAAGCCATAAACAAATTTATCTCTTTTCATACAGCTGCAGTTCACTTGATTTAAAATTAACAGCAAAATAATAACTTGGTGTTTTATTTAACAAGGTGAGGTCATGCTGGAACCATCACCCAAGTTGTTCTGTTTGGTTTGGAACTTGCTGCAGGGTTTTTAACTGTGTGGGTATCTGTGTGCCTATTGATATATGTGTGTATATATGTGCATATATTTTATATGGTGTATATCCTTTAACCAGGACTCTCAGGTTGGGAAGATTCTTCAGCAGGTTTTGTTTTAAGCAGTACATATTTCTGCCAGTTTTACTCACAGTGAATACTATCTATTGGTGACTTACTCCATTGGTTTTACATCAGATTGCTCATAGATTAAAAAGCTAATTAGCAGGAGGCAAAAGTGCTGCCAAGTTTTTTATCACAAAGTCTTGAGATATTTGGATTGTTCTGTGCCCTGGCTGCTGGGATAGTGGAAGTTTGTGAGAATCTAAGTTTCCTTTAAAATTAGGGACTTTTAAAGGCGACTTAGACTTGCTAGCCTTACGGGCTGTGGATCTAAGTTGAAAATATGAAGCAAATAACCTCAGAGGGTCAAGATATGAGAAGTCAAATGTAAACATTTTTCTTTCTTGAGACATTCTCATAATGTCTCATAATTTTCCAGTGTCAGTGATGAATGAATAGGAATGTCAGAATTTCTTCCTCAGCTTTAAAGTGCTATGGGGTGACTTCAGCAAAGATGAAATATAGACATTTGGTTTTCTTCATGAAGAGATGGATCAGCATAAACAATATGTGGGCCTGAAACAACAACAAAAAGTACTTTTATGGACTGAGCAGAAATATGGCCCTTCATCTATGGCACTTGTCAGAACTATTAATCTCCTGCCTGGAATCAGATTCCTGGGACTGTATCAGTCTGCTTAGCAAGTACAAGCACATGTCTCTGCTCATTCAAGACAAGATTTGGTGTATGGTTTTCTTGATGGTGGTTTTATAAAACTTTGTGTTTCAGTGAAAGAGAGAAAAAGATTGAAAAGTCAGAAGGCTCTATAAAACAAGGACATACCTTATGTGCAACCTGGAGAATAATAAAATGGCAAAGCACTGATGGGAAAAGGGATTCATAACTTTGAAAGGAGTTTTTCCTATTCTTTGGGTTCAGAGAAGGGTTAATCAAATTGTATGACAAATTAACTTGCATCAGACAAACTCTACTCCATCAAGGGAGAGGAAACTGAGTAAAAATTAGTTATGTCAAATATGCTATTTAAATGGGTAACACACCCTCATAATCCTGTGCCAAGTGGTAGCGGCTTGCTGAACAATTCAGGGGTTTTTTTCTGTTCTTGTTTGTGTGTACTCCCATTCCTCATGAAATTAAGAGGACACACTAAACTTTAAGAAAGAGTGTAATAAATTGCAGCAATCTAAGAACCTTCAAGGACTGTGCCATCAGAAATAATGGCCTAAGAGAAACAACATGTATTCTACGAAACAAAATTAATCAAAATCACAGACAGAAAACCAGGTTTAATGTACTCAGCTTTAACTTTCCAGGAGTAACACTTTTCCTCTCCTGTGCAGGGTATGCTGGATGAAGCCACCTAAAAAGATGTTGGAGCCAAACCGTTAAACAGAAGGTAATCAGCTAGCGAAAAATTCCCCAGAAACTCTCCGTCATTTCCCTCTCACTTGTTATTCTGCTTTTGGCTCGTCCCCAAAATAAGCCATGTTTCCTGAGATATAGCTCTCCATGGCTCCTGATGCTGTCTCTCTCTCTCTCCCCCACGGATACTCTCCCCAGCGAGAGTATCACATGGATATCCTCTTCTGCATTTTTTATAGCATTTGCATCTCTAGCTGTAAAAGATTAAATTAAAAGACTATTTGACCTGCCTTTTGTGGTCAGTGCCACTCTAGCAAGCAATGTATCACTGGAGGAATGTCAACTTCATGACCCATTACTCAAATGAGGCGCCAACTAGGAAGAGTGAGCTGAGAGATCCAAGAGTTTTAAATTTATTGTCATGATACAGTAAAAAATTAAAAAAACACCCCTCTTATAGTATGTGGAGTGGGAGGCAGAGGCAAGAAAGAGTAGGAAGTCTCTCAGGTCAATCAAAAGCTTTAAATAATGTGACTCTGGCAAGCAGGGCTCCTTTGCACATGAGATAGCTAATTCTGCTATTTTGATTTTCCTCCTGAAAAAGAGAAAATGTTTTATATCCTCCCTTAGTGCAGCCTTTAGATTTCTGGGCAGATTTGCTGCATCAGATTGAATTTGGATGAATGAGGATATACCGTTCACTCTGCTTTTGCGTGATAAATTGTTAGGAAAAGGTTCTTCACCCAGACGGTGGTCGGGCACAGGCACAGGTTATCCAAGAATGTGGTCACAGCACCACGCCTGACTGAGCTCAGGAAGAGGTGTTTGGACAGTGCTCTCAGGCACATGGTGTGACTCCTGGGGTGTCCTGCGCAGGACCAGGAGTTGGACTTGATGATCCTTGTGGGTCGCTTCCAACATAGAATATTCTGGGATTCTCCAGAAGCAAGGAGGACCAGTTTGTGACTCAGCTGCTAGCCTGCTGCAGTTTCTCTGGACAGATTGTTTAAGTTAGCTCTCATTTCAGGGCAAACAGTCTGGGCAGCATTAGCTTCAGGTTTAATTTGACTGTCATCTACCTAGCACAATGTGGCTATTCTTCCTGCTTCCACACTCTTTTCAGCCTCAGGTCTTCCTCATGTCTTACCTGCAGCCTCACTCTCCCTTGTCATCTTAGTTCCTCTTTCATTCTTATTTCCATTTGGCTTTTCCAAAAAGGTTTCCCTTTTCCTCCTTTTTTTTAAGTTGCATATCCTACTGACTCCTCTCTTCTGGGCCTCTCCTCCAGATATTCATATCCTTGAAAAAAAACTGGGAAAGGAAAAAACTAAATTCATGGTGGACATGGACTCTGCTGTCTCTGCTGGCACACTTAAGCCAGATTGTCCCACTAAGTCTGATACATCTTCATAAACTTCATACTCCTGCAAAATGGGTATTTTTATGGATTTCTGTAGCTGATTGTAAGTGAAATGGGTATTAAAAGAGCCCCAAGACTGATACATGCTTCAGGATGCTACTAGAAAATAGACCGGGGGGGGGGGGGATAATATCTGTAAGCCAAGGCACAGCATTTCAAGGCTTAATGCAGAACCTGAAGCAGCTGGTTCTGATGAAGAAAGGCTGAACTACAACATTTGATGTAGGCAGGGGTAGATCTGTTTGTGCCATTGACAATCCTCTTTTGCGGGGCCTGATGAATAAAATACAACCACAGGAGACTCAAAAGTAAGGCATTAAAAGGATGAGCAAAGGACAAGATTTCAGTCCATTCTCTGGCATGATATATGCAATGTCATGGAATGTTCTAGTATGGAAGAAATTCCAGAAACCCTCCAGGACTTTAAAAAAAAATATTAACATGTTCAGAGCTGCTCTGTGTTACAATATTCTCTTTTAAGTATGTAGAGTTTCACAGCTTCTGCAGTGCCAAAGACTTTTTTTCATAGACTTTGTATTTGATCTTGTGAAATTATAACAGTGTATTATCTCACTTACATTAATACAGGATAATAGAGCTACACAAGGCATTTATGAATTATCTGATCAGACTTTTGAGGGACCCTAGCCCTGTGGAATGGGGAAATATGCTGTCTGTGCCAAATTCTGCCATAAATTATACCTGTATGACTCTGCTGCTGCCTGAAGCAGTTTTGATAGGATTCTGACGGGAGGAGTGAACTGAATTGAGACTGTTGATAGAAATGTCTCCTTTTACCCGTGTAAGGGTTCCCATTTCTTCTTTCTCATCAGTTCTCCTATGGCCCTTACTTGGATCACAATCCTGGTGCAGCCATTGCTGGGCCATTCTCCTGAGCTGCCAAGGATTCCTCTGTGCTCATTTGGGATTTGCCTGCATGGCAAGACTGAGGCTTTTGCTACTTGGGAAAAAAAAGAGTCCAATTCATTATGTTTGACTGGCATCTAGAAAACTTTAACTATGAGAGTACTATTCTACTAGTAATAATGATAATAGTAACAATAATATTATTGGTAGTATATTTTCCTATTACATTATAGTACTAAAATATGTTATTATATTTTTTATTATTACAATAATTTACATAGTTTCACTGCAGTGAAACCAATTCATATATAAATGTATATAAAGAGGGAAACACTTTTTAAAACCTAGTTTCATAGCTGCTGAAAATGGCTCATTTTTCCAGGCTCTGATTTTTTGGAGGGATAATCCCCAGCACAGTAGTAAGCCAAGACACCGTAGGCTGGAAACAAAAGTATATGACTCAAAAGAAAGGCTCTCATTCATGGCAGAATTACTGCAGCAGCTCACACTTCTGTGCTGGGACAAAGCAATCTCCAGAAGGGTGTGATCTTGGCTGAGAAGAAGCAGTTTAAGTCCAGTCCTCCCCCAAGTTTGGTTTGTGGTGTCTCGGGGGCTGACAGAAGGTCAGTCCCCACGCAATAGCTCACCCTTCCCCGAGGAGCAATAAAAGCTGTGCAGGGATCACTCCCCCAGCCACAGCCACAGAGGAACAGGCTGTTCACACACAGGCTCCCAAAGCAGCTGCCAATGCTCCTTGCTCTTTTGGCACCGAGAATCCATTTTTTTAGCAGTACCCTGTAGCAGGTATGAAGTGTATCTGAGCATTGCAATTTATAATGCCACAGAAGGGCAAAAAACTCTTAAAAGCGATGGCAAGCGGTGGAATACTTAGCTTAAACCTCAGCAAAATCATTGTCTTTGTGCACTATATGTTGTATGATTTATAGGATGGCTTCATGAGAGACCGAATGAAACCCTGGGGTGAATTTCACTCAAAAAGATCAAAAGTAAGATTAATGAACTAGAATTCTTTACCTATAACTTATAGGATTCCACTGGACAGAGAGATCCCTTTTGATGCTAGAAGTCCAACCTATATATTTATATTTTAATCCACTGTTTTTTTACATACTTAGTATAATGCAATTTGCATATTTATACACAATTATTAATATGATTTATTACAGTGCCCCCTAAACATATCAAATGCTTTAGGTACAGTTCCATTTACACATAGTTCTCTGTTTCAGAGAGTTTAGTAGCTGGAAGCTTAAGTTTTGAAATGTCTGCACTCAGGTATGGCTCTCCTCACTTTCTGTGCAGGAGTGTTTGCAGGGTTGGGCCCTGTGCAAACAGCTGGAGTATGGATATTACAGTCCTGAAAATCACGACTCTCAGACTTATTTCAAGACCGTTCTTGTTACCAATTTGTAATTAAAAATCAATAGATTTAATGCTCTTCCCATTTAACTTTGCTTGGAGATTACTCAGGCATGTAAACCTGGGGGGGATACTCTAGGAATATCTAAATTTTTCCTCTCCAAAAGCCATATCAAAATGCAGTAGTATAAAGGGGACCTGAAACTCCTTGTGAAAGAAATTACTTTGGCAGGAGCGTGCTGGAATATGGCCATTTCTGTGGGGAGCCTTCTCTATGGAGGTTGTGGTAGGACTGAGCATAGATTTACAAGAAATCCCTATCAGTGCTTTGATCGCTATGTCTGGGGCAAAATGAGTGTTTCTCCAGTCCTAAGGCAATTTTGGAGGCAATCATCTTCAATTTATCTTCCTCATTGTGTGATGTGGTTCCACAAAATGCAACACCAAGAGCCACGTGCCATTTTTCACATGAAACCCCCCTTTGTTCCCTACCCAGAGAGCAAAGACATGCCATGTGCTGTCCACAGAGGCCACCCGTCCCTCCACTGCCCAACACTGGGTCAGCCCTCTCCAAGAGTGCCACCAGACCAAAGCTGGTGCTGCTGTACACCATAATTGCTCTCCAGAAACCCTTTTTGGACAGGCCTAATGGGTTTTTGAGGGGGAGGGCACAGCTGGTCCCCCAGGCAGCGGCGTGCGCGGTCCTGCGATGGCAGCTGGTGATTGTAGGGGCACCCTGTCCCACCCTGCCCACCCTCGCTGGGCCTTTCTAAATGTTCCTTTTTCCCCAACACTAACCCAAATAAACACAAGTATCCATAATGATGATGAATGCCCACTAAAGGCTAAAATAATGTGCAAGTTTCTAATTTGTTTTTAAATATAGTGATTTTATTTGTGAGGTTTTTTGTGCAAGCCTCTCAAACACCATTAAACTCATACTCAAATATTTACAATGTGTTTATACTTACCGTGTTCACCTCTGAACAAATTGTTTGACCTTATTTGCAAATGTGTTACGAGAGCCCCCAATGACAGATGATCTTTCATAGGAAATCACAACATGTAAGTGAAATTGAAGCTATGCTGCTGCCCTGTGCAGTATATCAAAGTGCTCTGATCTCCCCTAAACATAAATTTGCAGCATAGCCACCCTGGCAGAGCCTGGGTGGGGATGGAGGAGGGTCCTCCTTTAACCTCTGGTGCACAGACCCACACTTCAGGGGTCAGTTTACGCCATGCGAGATGAGGGCGTTTGACGTCCAAAACCTGCGGGGCTGATACTACCCAGTCACTCAAATCACATAATTAATGTGCTTCTGGGTTCCAATAATAAACAATTCTGATGCCTACTCGCTACAGCCAAACTTCCCGGCCTAAATAAACAGCTTTTGGCTTAAAAATGGCTCTTATCCAAAATGAAGTTTTCCATTGATCAACCATTCCTGCTGTGAGTTTGTACTTTCATGATTGGTGGGGAACAGCAACTGTTTTAGTTTCTCACTGATTATGTTAAGATTGAAAAGACTTATTAAAGAATTATTTATGTTTCTGTACCTATAAATTTTATGCTGACGCTTGCTCACATTATCTCCAGACACAGTAGTCACACTTAAACCATGTCATTTCAGCTAACTAAATATTATCCTACTTATAGAACTAATAGAAGGTATGGAAAACATGAAATAAGAATTAAAAGAAAATTAGGATAATTCAAATTACATCTTATTATAAACTGAATGGCTAAGAAACAGTCATCAAAGAGCAGAAGGGGGCATACTCACCACTGTGAGTCTTACCCCACTGAGGAGTTTGAAAGAACATTAGCAAAAAAAATTTCCCTTTGCCAATAAAATGGTTTTCAGAGTCTCCTTTTGTTGCTCAACAGCTCTATCAGCTGAGCTCTTAATAAGAGGAATGAACTGCAGGGAAGTGTCTTCTTCCTCACTCAGGCCACTTATTGAGAAAAATCAAGAAGAGATCCTTCTAACCCAGCGACCCAACCCAGTCTTTCCAGCCACAGATTTTATGTTGGACTGTTTCTGTGGATATCACTGAAGCTGCTGTAAGTCAGCAATCCTGATTTACAATATCTGTGTCCAATAAAAGAATCAGGGCAATTACAGTTCTTCGAACGGGAGCCTAAGCAATGTCTGTTCCCAGTTTAGACACAGTCTAGACATCATTCTTCAGCCATCCTAAGGCCTTTCTGGAAGGACAATATTTCATAGTCATGTAATCATCGGCCCTTTGTTGACATGACCAATAAGAAAGTCAATTGGTGTCAGCTGTAGTGGTGATTTTGTGATGGGAACATCTGTCCTTTTTATTCCTGATGAGACTTAGTCTTGGTCACTGTTAATTGGGCGAGGATGAAAGCTCCAGGTCCTGTTACAAGTCCTTTGAGTAAACTAGTTACTCATAATTTTTTCACATAGTTTATCTCCTTTGATTTGTAAAATTGTTTCCACTTGATGCTTTGGGCCCAGGTGCCTTTTGAGTAACAATAAAACTTTGCAGCAAGCCCCTGACAAATCCAAGTGTTCCTTTCTACCTATCCTGGTACATTAGATGATGCTGTATCTGCCTCAGCCCTTCACAGTCCTTTAATTTTTCATGTCTGTTAATTAATCATTCTGACACCGAGTTCTGCCACACCAAAAAATGTTGTAAATATCCTATATATAGATCTCAACTAGGACTAGCAACTAGGGATTTCTGCTTTGTTCTTTTATCGCACATATGTTTCACTTTGATGTAAACATTGTTTCAAAAACAGTAAAAAGATCTTTTTCATGTTATGCATAGATTATTCCATAAACATATGCATCCTGTAAGACACAGTAATAATTAGAAATAGCTGTCGTTTCATTGCTAACTCCATAAGACTTCAAACTGCTTAGATTTTTAAAAAGTAAAAATCAGATGCACATCTTTGATTCTGGGTAGAAACTGTTTAAATTTCAATTAATTTCCCTGTCACTAGGACTTGTTTAATGTTTCTAAGAAATAAATTGCAAGCTCAATAAACTCACTACAATTTTATGATTTTACAACAGTAAAATTTCACGTACAAAATTCATCTGGACAGGCAAATTGAAGTTGTTTTAAGGGTGAAATTCAGAAGTGTTGCAACATAACGGATTTTTTTTGTTGTTCATGAATATATTTGACTATCCAGACAAACTGATGACATATATAAACCTCTGTTGTACCATACTGTCCTAGTCAAAGAAAAATTAAACAACAAAAAAAATGAAATTAAAAACCTTTCAGAGGGAGGGTGTATTTAAATGAGTCTTATACCCCATGCAGAATAGCTGTGGGGATAACAAGATTGGAGAACTCCTATTTTATTTATAAAATAAGTATACATTTACTTTTTAATTAAACATCTCTCAGGCTGTGCTAGTGGTCTCTCGATAATAAAGGCAAAGTTTAAAGGTGTTATTTGCTCTTACACCTGTTCATGCATTGAACGTGACTCATCTTTCCACCTTAGCTGGTAAGTACAGCAAGGGCACTAATCATGAAGGAAAAAAATGAGGTTTATTTAAACTTAGCTGTCACAGGCAGCAGCAGATTAATTTTCATCATATTTAATGGATGAGACTCAAAACTCAATGAACCCAACAGAAATATCCACAATGCATGCAAGATGGATTGGGCATTTGTATAGTCTGGTGCTAAAGTTCAGTCTGGCTGCGGGGAAATCCTCTTGGGCACCCTCAGGAGCCCTGCAAACGCTGCAGTGCCACGTTGCACTTGTCACTTTGGGCTGCCCAGCTCAGGGAAGGGCTGTGCCCCAGCATGAAGCCAGGCAGAGTCTCCTGGCCCTGGACTGGCTCGGTGCAGGAGGGCCCTGTCAATGGTCAATTGTGCTGGCTGGCTCTGCACCCTTCACTTCCAGCCCCCCGTTTTCCCCCTGCCTCTTCTATAAACAAGCTTTTCAGGAAAATTCTGCTTTGCAAGGAGTGGTGCCAAGTGACATGCTTAGTGAACTGTGTTACCCTGGATAATTAAGAAGAGTTAAACCCCAGGGTTGTTACAACAGCTTTACTACAGAGCGATTACTGTGTAAGTATCAACAAAATCATTGCCCACTGATCGTACTCCAACCTTTATTCTTGAAATATATTAAATGAACTATTGCTAATGCTAATGTCTCTGAAGATTAATTAAGAGTGTTGGAGAGGAAATTTTTTTAAAGTACAGATCAAGAAATAACATTTTCCACCAGATGTTTCTAATGTAACTCTAGGAAACCAAGTGTCACATCATCTAAAAATTAGATTTGGCTCAGTGGGAATTTCTACTACAATTTTATTTTCTCCAAAATTATACCAGTTATTAAAGAACATGCAAAAAATAGGGTTTTTTTTACAGCACTGCGGCTACAGTTTTTATTAGATAGCAGATAATCTGACTTTCATGAATCTCACAGTGTGCCTTTGACTCTGGTATATTTGAGATAACATCACATCCGTTACAAAGAGCCTGGCAGAGATGATTTCTCTTTAACACTGTCTTGACAAACACAAGATCTGATCTACTTCCTCTTCTCCCCTCTGAGGCTGAGGAAATTCTTTTTGTTCACTATTCTATCTTTCAAGCAAAAAAAAAGTATTTCTGCTATCAGGTATGCACTGACATTCCCTCGACTCAGCATTTTGTGCTAGGAAAATGAAATATTATTAAAATGAATAGTGATCTCAGGATTCCTTCTGCTGCTTAGTCCATCACTGCAAGTGGTGCCAAGCCTGAAAGGGTAAACTAGAATTTTCCCAGCTTGCTAAGCTGAGTCCTCTGACCTCCTGTGTCCGAGGCAGCAGGATAAAGAGTACTCCATCTGTCCAAGCCCTTGTGCTTTTATGGCCAAGTGGAGTTGTGATTCAAATACAAACAGGCAATGCAACCCCAAAATTTAACTAAGTATCTTAATAGATAAGTGGATAAACTCCTGATTACATGTTGCCCATGGCCCATTGTTCATTGTTCAGAAATAAATGCCCCTAGCAATCCTTCAGCAGTAATGATATCAGCAATACTTATCAGAAGCAGACTGATGCCTTTGTACAAATGGCGCTGATAAAGGACTTGCAGAGCAGAGAACAATTCAAGCAAGCGGAATGAACAAAGAAGTGCATGGCTTATCTTTTGTGGCATTTTCCATGGCTTCAGAGTATCTGACAGTGGAGCCAATGGGAATATATATTTTCCATGATAACAGTTACATATGTGGCTTGCACTTTCAATGTCGGTGCTGGAGCACGCTCAGTTTCCTGTCTGCTGACGCAGGGCAGGGCAGCTCTGGCACATGGGATCAGCCACCACTTCAGCTATCCTGGCCTCAGAGTGCCAGGTGATTTAAGGTGCTCTCTTAGGATGGTTGTTTTTCACAGCTGCATTTATTTGTCTCCAGACAAATCTCCTTTTTTTTTTTTTTTTTTTAAGTAACCACAGTTTCCAGTCCCAAAATAGGAGGCATAGCAGAAACTCTGAGGATCACCATTTGTCAAAATTCCATTTGCTAGACCATTGTTTTTACTTCATTCACACTATACTGTGCATTTCCTGCAAGGAAATACTAGACTCTATTTTAATCTTTTTTATGTGATGGCCCCTATATTATGTGCATCGATATCCCTCTGCCTGCCCTTCCATCACCAGTTTGTAAAGGTGGACTTGGGACTAGAGCCTATACTGATACCTTAAATAATCCTGCCTCATTTTGTTTTTTTACAACAAAAACAGTGAGATCATTGGGAATGATTCTTACTTCAGTTACACTACCTTAAAACAGTGGAGCTTTTATTTTTTCTTGTTTATCAAAACCTATTCTTGCTCTTTCTCCTCCTACCTTTGCTGCCTTCTTTCCCACCCTCTTTTACTTTAGTCACTGCAAGTTTTTTGCTATGCTCACTAACACCATATTTCAACCCATGATACCTTCTTTTTTCTGCCTTCAAAATAATTGAAACAAATTTACTGTTAATGCTCTCTGAATTTAAGTTTGCACCAGCTCCAGAAGGAGCTTTCTGAATTTTACAGTGTGGTAAAGCAGTTTCAGAAGTGCAAAGACAGCAGAGTGAAAAGCCAAGAAGCATTCTATAAGAGAGCCTGGACTGAAAAAATCGTGATTCTTTGCTCTTAGCTGTAATGCTTTATAACAAAACACTGAAGAAAATGCAGCAAAAGGGACAGTGTGCATTGGGTGGCCTTTTGTAAAAGAGAGTTAAAAAATTGGGAGTATGCTGGGAATATCTTAATTTTTCCTGTCCAAAAGCCATATCAAAATGCTGTGGTAAATGAAGGGGACCTGAAACCCCTTGTGAAAGAAATTACTTTGGCAGGAGTGTGCTGGAATAGGGCCATACATATTTCTGTGGGGAGCCTTCTGTGAGGAGCTTGTGGCAGAGTCAAGTGGAAAGCTCTGACAGAGCCTGCATGTGACCTCTCTCTTGTTGATCTGTTCATCCCCCAGCCTGGGTGGGTACCAGGGGTTGCCTCACTCCAGGTGCAGCACCTGGCACTTGGCTTTGTTGAAGGTTATGAACTTCCCATGATGGGACTTACCAGGATTGTCCCAGTCCCTCTGGGTGACAGCCTGGTTTTCAAACTTGTCAGCTGCTCTCTATGAAAATAGGGAGCCTCATTGCTGCCTGTGACTATGTGAACCATGACTTCTGTCTCCTGGTTGGCTTCATACAATATGTTGCCAGCAGAATAAGCCATCTTTTACATTTGGATCAGGAATTTAAAGTGCAGTTAATAGATATGGAGGTAAATGGAGGGTATCTCTGGTTGGTCTTCCAGGTATGGTTCTCGCTTTGTTGAAAGGAATGAGCTGTGGAAACTTCATCTCTTTTGCTTTTTCAGGTGGGTCTTAACTTTTCCAAGCAGCTGTCTGCAATATGTGTGGCCCCATATCTCATGAGAGGCATTTTTGATACCCTCTGAAGTTAAGGTTTCAAAAAATGTTATTGAAAAAACGTCCCTACTAAGAATATTTTTTCTTCAAATAGTTATAAAAAGGGAAACCCATGCCCTGAGTTTGAAATCCACGTTACTTTCCATGTGGTTCACACATGTGTAACATAGGCATGTTTTTATGAATCGTTTGTATATTCCTTAGCCAGACTCCTGTGTTTAAACAAATGTGGAAACAACACAATACAGCTGTATAAGGAATTTTTTTGTTCATAAGTAGGATCTATAGATTTTTAAAGCTACACTTTCAGCAATAAAGAAATTGTCCATATTACCGGAAGGTACTTCATATCTTGATAAAACCTTTCGTTCTTTTGGTCTGGAAAAAACAGATCTACAAACTTTAGAATGATGCCAATTTAACATTGCAAGGGTTATTAATAGTCAGGGGTGAAGGTGCTATTCATTACTAAGATATCAAAACAGGACTGTCTACTTGGCAAGAAGGTCAGTTCTGATGTTGCTTCCAAAATTATTAACAACTTATTAAGTGAACTGTTTCAGAACTTGGGACCGTTGAACACTGAAAAAAGACTGAAAAGTGAAATACAAAATAAATGGCCTTTATTGGCAGTTTCCTTCAAACATTTTTTCCTATCCTTCTCTTTTCTTTGAGACCATGAAAGGAATAGCTTTGGATGGTTGCAATAGCATATGAGAAAATGGCCTCATTTCTGGTACTGGATGATGTAAAATATTATTTCCTGAATTACTGTACTCTGAATCATCCAAGAAGCAAATACCAAAAATCTGAACACATAACTGCTTGCCAAAATAAAGTGCTGAATTTGGACAGTGTGAATTTCAGGTGTCAGACATAAGATGGTCTACAAGATAAATGGTCTACTGTCTGCTCCACTACTAATTTGATGAAAAGACGAGTCAAGTTCAAATTGTATGTTGCCAATACAAAGAAAATTAACTGCCTTTTACTGGCACATCATTCAGTCTTACTGCTGCCTCTCAGACACAATGAAAAATGGTGTCTGCTCCCACTATGACTGCCTGGAAAAGAGCAATTTCTAATCCTCTCAAAGGGGTGCCACACACTACCTTCCCTACAGTGCCTCTGACTGTGCTGCTGACCCTGATATTTCTTCTCTTCCTGATTCATGTATAAAGCAAAACACCCAATGTGTTCATCTCCATGTTTGGTATCTAGGAAAAAACTTTGTATTGCCTTTTCATCTTATTTTCCCACTGGGAAGATAGTACTGAACTTATTCTCCTGTGAGATCCTTTGTGAAAACTATTACAGAAGCACCTTGCACAGACATTGCTATTTTTGTTTAAGTGACATCTTAAAAATCTGGTTAGGACCAGATTTTCAAAAAACTAAAAGTATTTTTTCCACAGAATATGATGTCAAACGAAAATATAAATGCCTGTGTGAGCCCAGTTAATGAGTTTCTATCACTAAAATAATTGGTATTTATTCTAGGTGATAGAGGGTTAAACATTCTTTATTGAAAATTTTTGGTTAACTAAGATGATCTTTCACTCTATAGAAAAAAAAGAGAGGACTCCTCTCACAAAGTTGCTCACAAAGTCAGAAATAAATCAACTGAAGCTAAAATTTGAGTTTGCATTTACTTTCCACAAACTGAGCTTAAACAATAGGATGCATTTGTGCCTAAAGGATGTGTCTGATGCATTTTCACCAGGCAGCACACCCTACATTTCACCAAAATTATCACCGACAGCTTTAGGAATGTGCAATTAAGTGAAGGCATGAATAGGATGAATCCCATCCATTTGTGTGGAATTTGAATCTGTATTAAAATTATTCTAGGAAAAATAGTATGACTGGTTCAGTGGAGGAATTCTAGCTTTGCATGTGAATAATGGATTTTTCCATTCCATCGCTGCATTATGAAAAAAAGGAATGAGAGGAAAAAGGAATGGAGAAAAATCTTAGGACATCCAAAAAATTTTACATGTAGAAGCCCTCTCTGTGTTACTTCACCTCCTTTTTTTTACTCCACTTAAAAGATTTAGGTCAGTTTAAAAAAAAAAGTAGAAGAAAAGCCAAAGCATGGGATTTTAGAAATGTTCTGATTAAGTGTTTTAACTTCTGTGGATAATTTTTTGGGTTATTTTGTTTTTCCTTTTTTTGCTGAGCTACTGCCAAAAGTGATTGAGATTTTGTGTTTCTTAGCTAGCATTTTTAGCCCGTGTTTTTATGTGTATTTACACCATGAAATTTTGGTTTTATCTGGTGTTATCAAGAGATGGAAAAAATGCAGTATATCAGTAGAGGCTAAAAAGTGTCCTGACACTGGTACCAAGTGAGAATAAAGGAGAGAACTCCCCAGTGTTTGCCCCAAAGAAATAAATTTTCTGATTTCTTCAGAGGAACCTAGGTCAGAAAGGATGAAGAATTAGTTTTTCGTTACCTGACAGAATTATCTTCTAATATAGCTTCATTTTGATTCACTAAACCTTTTAGCAAGGGCTTACATTGCTGAAAGAAAAAGTGTTAGAATGAAAAATGTCACTTTATTATGCACCATTTCCCCCCTCCATTTGTGCTAAGAAAAGATAAGTATGAAAGTTCTGAGAGCTGGAAAAATAAAGGCCTCTGTCTGTGTTCATCTAGAGCAAATTCATGGATGAGACAAACAATAAACTCAGTAAGCGCAGGTCTGACTTTAGCCATCCTGTGCTGCTGAAGCAGCCGCAGCAGCCGGAGCTAATCACTTGCTCTGGCCTGGGGTCTGTATAAACACCAGTAGAACAGTCTCATAGAGTTCTGGGGCTGGGCCTGATTCAACAGAAAATGTAGTAGGAGACATCTTGCTGGATTGCTGGCAGGATGCGCAGAGTCAATATTTGTAATAGTAATTAGTTCTGGAACTGAGACAAGTGACTCGATACACATGTTATGGCATTGTCCTTTAGCTTTTTCCTTTTTGAAGTAAATAGTTATATTAATCTAATCTTGCACAAAGTCTCTTTCTCACAGTTCTAAGTTTCTTTCATACAGGAAATTGTCTGATTTACCAGCTGTCCAGAGGACAGCTTCTTCCAAACAAGTATTTCTGCTAAAGATAATCTAAACTAATAAAGACTAATTGTCAAAATTTAGTAGTAAGATTAGAAAAACATAACTTTGCTTTAGACTACCACTGAAGAATATATTTTAATCAGAAGCAAACATTTAAAATTAATACTAGCTAGAGATGTTAGGAGACAGCTCCTTCTTTATGGAAGCTTATTCTGAGGCTCCTACTTGGAGACTAAAAAACCAGATGGAGGGAGTATCATTATTTACTCTGACCTCCAGCATAACTTAGACACAGGACTTTCATAAGCTATTTCTCATTCCAAAAAAGCATCTGATTTACAAAACATTCTAGTTCTGATTTAAAATGGCCTATGATGGGAATTCACTATAACCTTATTAAGCTGACCTAGTGGCTAATCAGTCGCTGTTCAGAATTTGTCTAGCTCCAGTGCTCAGACAGTTAAGCTTCTTATAATGTGATCTTTTGCAACTCTGAAGAATTACATTTTTGTTGCCAAGAAAATTGCCCTTTTATATTCTCCTTGACACAGGAATCTGTTGAATTCCTGAGTGTTTCAATATAAGGCAAAATTTTCATTCCTTTGTTTCATTTTCCAAGTATTTTCTGGGCTCTTCATAGTTCTTCTATACTCAGTGCAGAGTTGGGCACCAGTTCCCAAAGTAAATGTTTAGTGACTTTCCTTGTCCTGTTTTTTAGTATCATATTTCTTCATCTAACCCTGAAATAAATGAACTCTTTCAGCTGTAGCACAGCATCAGGGACACCTCCAGACCCCAAGTATTTCCAGAGCTACAACTTGCCAGATGTAGTCTGCTGTCTTGGCAGCACTCACTTTGCATAGCTGGGTGTCCTGCACTTGGCCGTGCTGGAGCTCTGATTTACAGCCATGCCTTTTCACACGGCAGTCCAGGTGACTGTATCTGTGATCAAGTGCTGCCTTTCTGTGTCATCCCCAGCCTTCTCAGGAAGTAAGCAGGCAGGGACACGGCTGCTCGAGTTTATTTCAGCTCTGTGGAGCTAGAATGGATTTTCCTTTTCTCATTTCACTTTGCAGACCTATTCAGTTGTCCAGCTTTGGGCTATTTCATAAGGCTGTATAAATTTATCAGAGTGTTAATTTCTTATTCAAAATGTTGTTAATGGTGTTAACTCAAAATGCCTTTCATAAACCATGCTGGAAGTACACTATTAATTTTATAAACTTGTTGCTTCTTGCCTCTATCTTTAGAAGGGGATCTTAGACTCTGGCTTTTCATTTAACTAGCTGACATTAATTAAATAGTTTTCCTTTGCTTCTCTGTCTATAAAATGCAATGCCAGTTATTCAGACCCATTTCCGCTGTGCCTCTCTCACATTGTTTAAATGTTTGCATAGGAGTGGCTTTGTACATCTCCAAGTAAATTCTGGAAAGTTTCACTATTTCATGAAAATCTAATGTTGTGCTGAAGAGTTCACTTATCCTTTCTGGTTTTAATGTTGTAGGAGGTTGCACTGATTAGAAAAAAACAAAAAAACTATTGTAACTTCTATTTATCATGTTTCTTGTTTACTTGTGTAAGGAGTATTATTTTGCTTTCATTGAATGATAACAGTTATAACAAACCCAAAGACAGTGCTCTCTAAACATAACATAACTGAAATGTAGTTACAAGCCAACAGTTTGTTTTACTGACTTTATCTGTCCCTTTATTTCATAACCACGCCCCCCCACCNCCCATATCTTTTAGGATCAATCGCACCTTTCAAATGAAAATACTACTTCTGTGGAATTAATTAAGAGTTTAATTGTATCTTAAGTTCATGGTTTTAAAATTATTTTCCAGACATACATGCTCTCTCTAGGGAAAAAAAAAAAACACCCACTGATAATTCTTAAATGCTGCCATGAGCTTCATCCCAGGCCTTCCACTGCAATAGGCAGCACAAATCTCATACCCATTGATTTGGCCAGAAATTCATAGATCTTTGTTTTGTTTTCTGTTCCAAAGCTGTCAAAACAGGGAATCCCAGTAAAGACATCCAGCTGATGTTTAGTGTCATGAGATTTCTCTTTGGATGCTTGAGAGTGCCCTGGGTAAGGTGGAGCCCCATGGGCCTGTCAGCCTGCCATGTCTGTTGTAACCTGTGTGATGGGCATGGGGTCTGCAAGGACCCAGCACTGCAGCTGTGAAGAAATCCAGATATGTGGAACCCCTGGGAGCAGGAGAGCAGCACCCAGGAAACGCTGATCCCCTTCTTTGAGGTCTGTGGAGTCTTCAGCCCAAGGAGCAGAATTCCTCCCCATCTGCAAGAGCTGTGATTGTATAAACATGCAGCAGGCTCTGGACAGGTTATTCAAGAGGTAAATACTCTTTTATGACTTATTTATACAATTTTGCTTTGGGCTGGTGATGATTTGGGTCAGAGTTCTGTGAAGCAACAACAAAAAGAAACTTGGATGGTGGTTGGGAAATAGGATAGATCATCCATTTCTCTAGGTATCTTTAATTTCAGATATTTAATAAAAACAACTTTAGTCCTCAGCAGGAATTCAGATTGCTTATCAACCTGCAAGGAAACCAAGAAAAATAGAAATAAGAAAATAAGAAAAATGAACAATCCAATAAGCTGTAGATAAAACTTGCAACTAGACTTCTTTCCAAATTCATTCCATATGGTGAGTCAGATTCTGCTTTCCATTACATGAATATAAATCTGGAGTCACTCAGCTGATTTCACTGGGGTAACTGCATTGAAAACAGGCAGCAGAATTTGGCCCAATGAGTAGAGATACAGCTTATCCTATTGCTGTTGATGTTCTTGCAGTGCACCAATATACCTGAAAATATTCAGTTCTGTCGCCACATGTTAAATGTTCTAAAGCCCTTATTTTGCACTTGTTAGCTTCACAATATTTGGGAGCCTGCAATACGGAGTCAAGGTGCTCCTGGAACCTGCTGTTTTTCTTGCTAAATGTTAAGAGTGTCTGTGATGAGCTGAGGATAAATGCCATTTGGAAAGTGAATGTGGGAGCTGTTTGATAGCAATCGGGAAAACAAGAAGAAACTCTAACCCCTGATTTTTCTCTGTGCATGAGAAGAAGTTAAATAACTTCCTTCTCCTTCTAAAGCCCAGCAGCCCCTTCAAAAACCCAAATCGAATGCTTTTAATAGAAATCTCAGCGTGGTTAAAAAAAATTACTGACTGTTCATTAACAGAATGTGCTAGGGTTCAGACAGACAGCTGAGCTATAGCAACTTAATAAGTTACTGCCTGGCAGCAGAACTGCAGGAACTGTTGGTTACTGGCCATATCTGTCTAAAGTCTGTCCCAGTTTTAAACTGATGTAATGTAGATTAAAAGTTAGAGAGTTTCAATTTTGGTTTTTCTGCCTCCAACTACACCATTTGAGAAGCATCAATGCTTCACTGCAGGTGATCAGTGTAACACAATAGATATATCTGGTCCTTCTAGTGACCAAATCATAGCAGCTTTATGAACTTGATACTGCATCCAAACAAAGTGCTGATTGCTGAGCTATCACTCAGTTCCTTGCAGAGCTGGAATTAGCTACCAGAGCCTTGTATATTCCTCATGAGTCAGATTCTGTGAGTTTTTACTCACAGAATTCATGTGAGCATTTATTTACACTGAAGACAGAGGTATTTCAGAGTAGAAGCCCATGTCCATGCACTAGCCATGAGATCTATGGAACCTGTAGAGTCCCTTTGCCAGCAAAGCTTAACATATGAGATGCTGTATCCATCAGGAGCAGTTCCACACCAGCAATGGAAGGTTGTACCAATGATTGCTGGAAGATAGAAGATAATGCTGCATGGAGGCTGTAGAATGCTGAAATGGCTCATTTGAAACATGTCAGAAGCTGCTGGTAAGTTTTTTACTCCTGAAAGAAAAAAGAAAGCTTGACGGAAATCCAAAAGTAATCTGAAAAGGTAGCAGGCAGTGTCTCACCCTGAGGCTGAATGACAGCTGATGGTGCTTTTCAATGAATGTTTTATTTCCTCAGCTTCTCCTTCTCATCCTGTTTCTAAGCGGAGGTTGTTCTTTGTTGTCCAGAGATCAAAGGGTGTACAATGTAGAGACACTGATTTTAGATAAAGGAACTTTAGAGAGTGTCTTTTCTCTTGCACTGTAACTTTAACTAGCTCTAAACCGAGAAGTTTGTGTTCCACTAAAATAACTCATACTGAAATTCAAATGCAATTGAAGAAACTGAATTTGCAGTATCTCTTTAGACACAATTCCAGATGCCATTAAAAGAGACCAGATGTCAAGCATTCTGTTTTATATGCTAAAACAAGGGGCAATAAAAGTTTCTACTTGAATTAGCTCATTTTAACCTAATGGTGAATCACTGTGCAGATATGCCCACATTTTTTAGAGATATAATCATGACAAAGGAGGTATGGATGCTCTACAGCACCATGATAATACCAGCATGTCCAAGACAGTGTTGAGGGAAATCATCTCCAGATTCTCTGTCTTCATTGTTCTGGTCGCAGACGAAGACTTGGCTTGACAGATACACAGGACTGAATTTTCCCAGTTTCCACCAGAAGGGAATGGGAACTGTGTGCAGTGGGGGTGGGGAACACAGGGGACGGGGGACAGAATTGCTCTTGTTGATTACTTTTGTCACAGATTTGATTTTGATGGGGCTAAGAAGGTAATTTATATGCTCATTTTTATTACTAAGAAAATTGCTGAAAAGAAAAGGTTTGGGCTTATACTTTACGCATGAATGAGGTTCAGCTTTACCTCTTACTTTCCTCTTAACATAGCTCCAGACCCTATGAAGCGCTAAAGAAAGTTCTTCATATAAAACATATGAACCCTTGCAGGAGATTGCTGCCATGCTTTGAGACAATACTGGCTTAAAGATTACTCTGGACCAGAGTCCAAATGAATTGACAGTGACATTCTGTCAGATGGTGCGAATCTGGTTCATCAGGGTAGTGCTGGGACATGTCTCATTTTGCAAGTTTTCCAGAACTTCCCAATATTTCATTTCTATATTAAAAAAAAAAAAGTTTGTGACGTGAAATCACACAGTGCCACATTTGACAACTTTCCATGAATGTGTTGAAAGCATACATCTGCCCTGTCACCCTATGGTGGGTGATTCAGATTCTGCTTTTGAGCAGAGCGTTCCTTGACTTGCAGCTGATATCAGGTATGTGCCAGATACACTTCAGGTGGAACTTCACTGATACTGTATATTTCTGAGGCAGATCAAACAGAAATTAGAGAACTTGCCAGTTTTGTAGGAAGAAATAAGCATTTCCAGAAAATGACATTTTCCATCTGTTTAATTTTTTTTGTGGTATTTGGTCTTTTCCATGGTTTTCTGGAGCTTGCTTTGTAGCACTGCTAAGAAAGTTGGTGTTTCAGATTTCCTGGGTTTCATGAAAACCTTTGTTTTGGCTTTGGTTTGAATGAGTTCATACTCAGGAATTCTGCACTGAGGGTTAGGGTTCAAACCCCAAGTCTCAAAGCAATTCTGTGCTAAAATGATTGAGCTTTAGGCTGTTTATTTGTTGGAATCAGGGGACTTTCACCCAAACTAGAGACTCGCTGAGGGCTCAATTGAAATCTGACTCTGGTTTTGCTAAAAAGCAGCTCAGTTTTCTAGCTAGGTGTATAAATGTACAGCACAAGCCTATTTGAACACCTCTCACTGATAATTTTATCTCATTACACATCACCAAGGTATGAAAACATTTTTTCTGACTCATACAGAGCTTGAAATGTTGGTCTGACAGTAGATCAAGAGTCAGTTTATGCATGTAGATACACATGGACAGAAACTGGCCCATGCACTGACCTGACCAGCCAATGCAAGTTTGGATTTAAAAGCCATAAATTTGAATTTTCACAATGCCAGAGTTCTCCTTAATGGAGAGGTGTTATTCAGATAAAATGCTATGGGAACATAGCTGTATGAATTTTACCGAAGATCTGGCTTGTGCCTCAGCATCTCAAAGGAGGATTTTGTCTGCCTGTCTGTTATTGTGTGGTGCCTCACAGAAAAAAAATGGTTAGGCTGGGAATCAACAGAGGCTTGCTGTCCTGAGCTGCTGCTGTCCGACATTACATCCATGCAGCCATCTTCTCCTCCTCCTCCTCTCTCCTGCTCAGCTATGGAAACTTGAAGTCTGAAACCTGAAACTCCTGGGCCAGCCATTTTTGCACAGCTCTCTTCCTTCACAATCCATCCATTTGGGGAAGGAATGAAAGCTCGCAGTCTGCCTCCTCCTCAAAACATTTCAAACTTTCACTTATCTTCACTTAGAATAACTTGCTTGACCGGAGCAGGAGTCCAGGCAGTCCTAATTTGTCCATTTGCCAGAACACTTTGTAAGCAGTCAGCCTCTTATCTTTTGTGTGAGGAGGGGGAAAAAAAAATGACCTTACTGTGCCAGCAGGTCATGTCATAGGTCATCCTTTCATTCTCCTCACAATCAACTACATTTGCAATCAAAGAGACAGCACATTTTCCACTAGCAAAATGCTCCTTTCAAAAGCAATTGGAATGCTTAGTGTGTGCCACGCTTGTCCGGAGTCCATGAATTTTTAGGGGGAGAAGAGAATTAGAAAAACGGAAATATAGAGTGGATTTTAATCTCCCCATTTCACAGAGGGGTATAATACTATATTGCACAACAAGATGATTTTTCCTAACAAACCTTCAGCGATTTCCTCTTTTTTTTTTTTTTTTGCGTTTTGCAATTGTCAGAGCCATCATGAAGAGTGGGGGTCAAGTTTGTTTGCTTTTTGTCTTGTAATTTAAGCATTCCGTCCTGTCAGGGTTCACTTTCCAGTGACCTCTGAATTCATCTAAAATTGCCCAAAAGAACCCAAGTGCACACAAGTGTGGGAACTCATCTGTTTGCCATCTCCACCCAGAGCAGACCTGCAGCACCGTTTGCTGTTGAGTCTGAGTGGAAAGGGTGAGCATGTCTGAGCTGGCAGTGAAAGCTTACAGGCTCTCGCAACTGTATAAAGTTTTGTTTGTTAGGTTCAATACTGACAATGAATCTGAGAGCAGCCATTTTTACGACCCTGAGTTTCTTAGAAGAGGAGAGTGTTTTGGTGGCTTTGGTTTTATATGTTTGAGTGGAGACATGATGCAGCTGGTTTCTGTACAGCCAAGGAGATCCCTAGGTACATTTGAAAATATGAGGATGTGCTTTTGTTTTAGAAAATACACCTGCATTACCTGACACTGAGAATAGAGCAAGACCAGAACCAGAAAAAGATGTGCCTCTAATTTTTTTCTTCTGGAATTTTCTTTAAGCTGTTTCAAAATATATGGGGTTTTTCTTGGTGTTTTTTTTTTTTTTTGTGTTTTTTTTTTTTTTTTTTTTTTTTTTTTTGCTAGGTGAAGGCTTACATATTTTTATTCTGTGGTCTGTGGAATTGGATGATCAGTCTGTTTCTCTTGTATCTTTTCAGGTAGCATGAATAGAAAAACTGTATTTTTCCTTTGCTTTATTATCATTTATTAATGAACTGACTGTGTATTTAGGGTCAGTTTTAGTTGGTTTGTAAGCCTGCATATATGGTGAATTTATTAATGGAAAATGGTAGAAGTAAACTAAGAAGTAAAATCCTCATATGTTAAACAGCTGTTTTAAATATGAATATAGTGTATATGCAGCATATAAAACCTTCAAAAGAAGCTCCATGGAATGCTGGAATTCAGTGTTACTCCATTTAGTTTACAGTGTAGGTTTGCAGATATTATACAGAAGTTTTGAGGGAAAATAAGTAAGCACTGGATTTAGGGCAAATAATTTACAACAGAATATGTATTCTATTAACTTAGTTCCTAACTATAAATGAATAATTTGTAAACAATTTAATATTTTATAAAATTACTGATTTCCAAGTACATCTAGGTCCACTGAAGTCTGTGAATGACCCACACTGACTCCAATGGCCCTTGAACCAGGGAGCCATCCAAGCTCTCATTAAAGGCAGGAGAAGATGGACGGGCTCCTCAGTCAGTATATCTCAAACTCTATTTTTTTAATAAACTATTTGATTATGGTTTAGTTCAGCGATTTTCAAATATTTTCCACTTCTGGTTTTCTAGCATTCATCTAGTTAAGCACTCTGTGTTTAAGTCTGTGGACGTTTTTTTCTTGCTTTCTTTGTTAGACATTGTTAGACTCACAGAGCAGGTAGTTTATTGACTTCTGTGGCTCTGCAGATCACAATATACTAAAAATCCCCTTATTGTCATAGAATAATCCACTATTTATGAGAAATGAGTCATCACTCTGTTACACAGACTTCATTCTTGAATCCACCCCAATTATTTCTTTGAAAATACTCTTAGTCCAAATACTGGTGAGATTGCATATCCACGATGTGGTAACAAAAATTTTCTTTCTGGGAAGAAAGAAAGGAAAGAAAGGAAAGAAAGAAAGAAAGAAAGAAAGAAAGAAAGAAAAGAAAGAAAAAAAAAAAAAAAAAAAAAGAAAGAAAAAAAAAAAAAGAAAGATAAAGAAAGAAGTTTTCATGACTTTCACATGAGTGTTCAGTACAGTTCTATACACTGATTAGTCTCAAAGTTTTCACATGTGCTGGTTGGCATTTCCTCAATTCCTTATTTTTTATGTATTGTTTTGTACGCCTCACAAACAGGCAATCAGCTGAAAAAAAATAGCCTTTGACCCTTTTCCCAGACTGACAGCTAGTAGTTTTGTATTTATTTAGACAGATTCTGTAGGGAACAATCCTCCCTGGTGCTCATTACTAGGTGGAGTGACATTTGCACCCACTTTGGAAAGCTTTAAGATCACTGATCCATGCTAAACCAGCACATTCCAGCAAACTCTTGTGCCAAGGGGCATTAGTTCTAGCACATATCACCTTTCCGGACAGGAAAGAAATGAAATGTTATCATTTAACATCAGCACATCTTCTTTGCCCTCAGCTATTTTCACAATGGGAAGATTCAATTAACTTCTTAATTTCCTTGCCAAATTTTTAGATTTCTCAAAAAAAGGGACATGCTGATAAGTTCAGTGAGAGTCCATAGTTTTGCCATGCATTCAGCTTCTCAAAGTTTTTAGTTGAAACTATAGCCACCATACACCGAATGGTGATATATGGAGAGGAGAAAGGCGATTGTGTACTTTTTACTTCTATAAAAGATGTGGTTTACTGATTTATTCAATGTTTTTTTCTTTCTTTTTTATCTGAGAAAAAGTGAACAATATCCAGCTTGATCTAGGAGTGTTTTCCTGGAAAAATTACTTGGTCTCAGTCAAATTTCTTTTCAGCTTTCCAGATCCAAATGAGTAGGATCATTTTCTGGGCATTTATATTGAAAAAATACCAAGCAAATCAAGCATCAAATTATCCAACCAGGTAGCTAAAATTAAATTTTTCCCATGAAGTGGCCTACACTAATTTACTTATGTCTCTAGTTCTAGTTCCACAAATCACTACTCAGATAATTTCCGTCACTGCGTAATAGAAGAAGCCTGAAAAAATAACTGAAAGCCAATAGTTGGAAACAGAATGATCTAGATACTTTTAGCTTTTTTTTGCACATTATTAACAAATACCAAAGTACTTTACATCACTTCTTAATTGCAAACTTTGTTAAACTGCACTACAAGTCATCTTCTGGTGTAGTTTGTTTTGAGGTGGCAAGAACTTATCCATTTGACATTCAGCAGGAATGGTACACTACAAAATCAGATTACTTTATTTTATTTTATTTTATTTTATTTTATTTTATAGCTATTTATGAGACTTCTTTCATTGGATTGTCTAATTATAAAAGTTTGTTCTTATTAAAGTTGTTTATCTTCATTAGAAATGGTCCAGAAGTTAAAGAGTAACCTAAATCTGCACTGTTGTTACTTAGTTGATTATTTTCTTCTGTCCTAGTTTGTGAGACTGTTTTTCTTGCTACTATGTATATATTTAAAGATTAGTATTATTTATCTTCCATTCTGTCTTTATAGGAGTTTATCTCTTCTTATAAATTCAGTACCTAAAACAGGGAATGGAACTTCACTTACAGTTTTGGCATTACAAGTCAAAGAAAAGTTTCTGCTTGAAGTATTTATACAGTGCAGCATGATTTTTTTCCTTTTTTCTTCTTTTTCCCCTCTATTTTTTTTTAAATTCCAACTGTATAATATCATATCTAGTTTACAAACTATTATCTCCAAAGCCTCTTCTGCAAAAGTGATCATTACCTGTTCTGAATTTGTGCACTTGGTTATTCCTGTCTAGAGTCCTGCCACCATGCATATTAAATCATATCCTACTACTGTACTTTCAAGAGCATTTGACGACTTCCTCTGTCTTTTCTGAAGATTAGTCATCATCTTCATTGCACCTGTAGGCCCTGAAAGCTTCCCCGTTGTTTGAAAACGTAAGAAGCAATTTTATTAATGAAAATATTAAACTGGCCCAGGAGGGATGCCTGGGAAATACCTCATCATACAGTCCTGTAGTCTGAGAATGAGCCACTGCTCATTTCTTTTTAGGTATGTTTTTTCAGCAGATTCTATAGCTTTGAATCATATAGACACCTGTTTTGGGTCAACTGTTATTTTGTTTACCTAATTTGCTAACTGTAATGTCATCTGGGATGATATAAAAAAGCTTTCTCAAGTGAAATGTAGTGACAGGACAAGGGGTGATGGCTTTAAACTGGAAGAGAGTAGGTTTAGATTAGATGTTAGGAAGAAATTCTTTACTGTGAGTGTGGTGAGGCACTGGCACAGGTTGCCCAGAGGAGCTGTGGATGCCCCATCCCTGGAAGTGTTCAAGGCCAGGATGGATGGGGCTCAGAGCAACCTGGTCTACTGGAAGTTGCCCCTGTCCATGGCAGAGGGTTGGAAATAAATAAACAAACTTTAAATTCCTTTCCAACCCAGATCTTTCTATGATTCAACAATTTTATTAAGTAGAAATATAGCGTTTTATACTGCTTTTCTGCCCACAAAATCTCTGCCTTACGAGAATAGGAAATAGGACTGTTAGGACTGTTTGATATGAATTGTTCTTGACTAATTCATGTTGGCAGCTACATACAAAGCTAAGCCTTATGACAGTTTTATAGGGAAAGATATTTTGCACACAGAGGAATTATTATCTCCTATGAGGGGTCCTGAAACTGCCACTAATTGCAGTAACGATCACACTGTTAATGTTGCCTGATGTCAGAATCTTATTGTGAACCTCACAAGTAAATCCTTATTTCCTGTACTCAAATGACTATCTGTGAAACCCAGATTTCTTTTTTTTGTAAGGCTACATTTCTAGATTTGTAAGTGGAAAAGCACTTGATAATGTGACCTCAAATGGATTTCAAATGCAGGAGACAAATAATAAGAAGTCAATGGCGACTAAGTGTTTTTAAAATCTCATGATTTTGAGAGACCTGAGATGTTTCTCAGCATGACATTTGGGATGGTTGCCATGACACACATCAATTCAAAATGCAGTTCTACAGAAAGCTATATCCTCCTTGCTTAGCATTCTTCATGAAGAAAATGTTCTAAAGAAATCCTTAGAGTAGTGGAGATGAACAATTGCAGCAAAACTATTATACCCAAGTGAAGTTCTTTAAAAAATGCAGAGCTGCTAGCAGGATAGAGCTGATAATCTTTTCTCTGCCAGGTCCACTCTAACTTATTTCTCTAGTTCATTCAGGCCTATTTCTGATGTAAATTACATAAAAATAGTTTATGAATGTAAGAGACCGCTGAAGAGGCAAAAACTCAATTTCAGTCTGCACAAGTTAAGCTACTGCTTTGTTAGCAACTTGCAAGTAGTTGCTCTTCCCAATTTTTGTGAGTCATCAGTTCTAGTCAAGGGAATGCAGGACCTCAACATACAATTAGTTTTTTGAAAAACCTCATATCCCAGTTGAATATATGTTAGATCTAGCAAGTATGTTCAAAACCCAGCAGTCTTAAACTATTGAAAACCTGGAAGGTACTTGAGAACCTTGATGGGAAATCAACACTCCAGAAAACCTGTCTGTAAATTAGTTTATCCTGCAATTTATGGGAGTCCTTTACTCAGCAGCAGAGGAGGGAAAGATATGTTAAAAGGGACAGAAATGTGACTGCAAAGGAAAATGGAAGGTGAAGGAGTGAGGGGCAAGAAGGGAGGAAGAGGAGCAACTGAAAAATCTTCTAAAACTGTGGATTTCAAGCTTCCATTGACCTTATATCTCTCCTTTGCCATCTATTCTTTCACGCTGTCTGGGATCAGCCTTACGGAAGACAGAAATAAATTTACATGAGCTACAGCCCAGACCCAAGGCAAACTTTGTGCTGCTCAGGCCAGCTCAGGGAGCACTGCAGGGAAAGAGGTGGGGAACAGGACTCCCTTTGGGATTGCTATTTACAGGTCTGCCTGTGGATTTCCAGGCTCAGATGGTGGAAATTCATCTACAAACCACTTTGATTATCAAATACAAAAGTTAAAACATGGCCAAGTTGTAGACACTTCCATACTGGAGAAGAGGCTAGAAATACACCCACCTCTGTACAGGGCCACTGTCATAAATAAGATATTAAGGGCATAAATGTGGGCAGGACCTGCTATGGCACAGAACTTGCCATTCCTTCGTGCCCCAACAGATACTGAACTAGACACCCGTCCAGCTGAGAGTTCCTTTTTTTAGTATCCCCAAGCACAACAACATCAGCCTGCTACAGAGGTTAAGCAGGCAGGCACAGGAAAGTCCATAAGGGTTTTTGTGAAAGTTTTTTTCTTAATTTCCTGTTTATATAGTGATGTACCTCGTGCATATTTGTTCTGCGGGGTCTTTCTTTTTTCCCCTGGTAGAATATTAACCAAAAAAACTCTCAAGGTGATCAAACTCTGGATTAATTTGCTCTCTGGAAACACATCCACAGCCAAGCACCTTTGAGTTGGAAAGCTGTCTCAATGCAGCTTTTATCAGCTGGGTTAGAAAAGCACAGCTGTCTTACTAGGACATACATAAAGATGCACTTGCTGAGGGTTTAGTTCAGGTTTTTAAAGCCTGTTTGGTTTTGATGGGGACCTAGGTATTGGTTTGGGGGTGTGTTAGGAGCCTGGCAAATAGTACCAATGGCTTGACAGAGAAGATTTAGGGACCCTTGACTGCTGTGAATTTTAGTGCACGCAGGCTGCATTGGTCTGAGTTAGAATGGTGGCACCATAAACCAACAGGCCTGAGCTCTGATTAGTTTATACTTTGTAGATGTTGAAATAAATTTTTTATTCTCTTTAGTCTTTCCTATTATGCCCGTGCAGACATATAAAGAGGATAGGAAGTGTGGTTGCACACACAAGGAAGGACTACTGTATTCGAGGAAACTTCAACCAGATAATAGGCAACAATATTTTGAAGGAATCCAGTCTGGTTCCTCCACACCACTGAGGGTAGCTGCCTGAGTGAGCTGGAGCTCTTGTGGCAAAATCGGATGGTACACACCATGCATGACGCTGCTGGTAGAGAAGAGAGGCAGCAGAAATGCTGGGCTCCAGCACTTCATCTCAAGTGGGTTCTCAAGAGAGCAAGAGCTCCTGAGCTTTTATAGGACTTTGCAGGGGAAAAAAAAATTAGTAGTCTAGACTGCACTAGAACAGCAGATTTGAGATTGTCCTCCTTATAGAGAGAAACAGAATTGTGGTAATAACCAGGTCTCTTTCTCACAAGCATGAGACACAAGAGACAATGAGATCTCTTCCCTATAAAGCTTAGATTTATCTGCATTATGTTTATCTATACAGTCTAGTTATAGTCCTAGGTAGTCTATATTATTTTACACCGACAAAAAGAACTTTAAAATGTCCTTAGAGTACGGCATAATGATGCATTTTATGTCTTTATTCATTGGTCCCTGTGCATGAAATTTTACTGTATTGTATTTAGTAATATGGGAGATGTAAAGAGGCAAGAGACACTGCAGATCTCAGTGGTTCATTAGTCCTCCACTTTATCGTGTTTTAAAATGTCTACTTCTCCAGACCACAAAATAGCTTCCTCCTGTATCAAGTGTATTAAGTGTGAATCCACAGAGGGAACTTTTAAATGCTGCTGGTCCAGAAATAATGATTCCTCTACCTCTCTTCTAATAGAATTTATTATTCTGGAGGAACTTCCCTGTGTAAATTCCTAGTCCTGAATACTTACATCCAGTGCTTGTATGTAAATAATTTTGTCTCAGCTGTAAGGGCACAGCTAATAAAATAGTTTCAGAAATAGTGATGAGAACTGTTTCCTATTGTAAACACACTTCTTCATTAGGAGATACAGAAGACTATCGCCAAAAATCCCGTGACATTTTCAGAAAATCCTTAATGAACCAGTCTAGACAGGCATTTACTCCTGAGATAATAGAGATGAAATGTCACCAAAAAGGGAATCATAATAAGCAGTCCCCCAAAAAGTGCAAAAAAAAAAATTGCTGAGGGCATGGTGCCATTCCTCTCAGAGGGAGGCCTTCCTTCTCCTGGTGGAAAGCAGCCAGATAGTGAGCTGGAAAGAAAAGAATATGAAATAATATTTTTCCTAGCATGGTTCCAGTACCTGAATTGTGATCTGATGGCTTGGATGGAAGTTAATCCAGTTTTTTTGACTGCACTGACTTTTTTGATAGCTTGGATGGGAGTTAGTCCAGATTTTTTTTTACTAGACTGGGTTTCTTTTTAAGAGAAAAAGTAAAGAGATTTCTTTGCCAGCAGGGGACAAATTTTCATGCTGTCAAGTTAAGCTGCTCCTTGCACCTAGTTTTCATTTGAGGCTACGCCACCAATTTAATCTTGATGAGATGGGCTCATAAATCTCAGCCAGAAAAATTATGTGAGCTATTCATTTTCCTTCTGCGCCAGTCACTGGCATCCTCGGCTATCCTATTCCAGCAGCAGAAACTGAACCACTGCAGCAACAAAGTACTGTGATCATTCCAAATCTTACCTTGCCCAAGGACTGAGGGTACCAGAGCCCCGGCTACCCCTGGCAGTGTGTGACTTAATGAGCTCTCATTCACCCTGAGGTTAAAATCATGAGGCACTGACAGGCTGCTGTGGCTTCTGATGTTGTCTAGCCCCTTGTGGTGTTGAAATGCTGGGCTGCTAGACACCTCCCAGGGAAGCACTGCTTCTGCTGAAAACTGACCCATAAACCTCACCCTCATCCTTCCAAGCCAGCCAGTGGCTCCTTTGTGCCTCTTCAGCTTGAGGCATCTCTGCATGGACCAGCTTACGGGTGTGGAAAATATTCTCACTGGCTTGAGTGTGGCTGATCAGGGAAGCAGATGTGGCCATGAAAGGCAAAAAAGAGCTTTGTGTGAACAGTGGTCCTATAAGCTGAGGTTGTTTGTGTCATTTGCAGCTGCAGGATTGGCCCCTGGAGCATTAAAATGGAACCTGGAGGAACCCCTGCTCTTTGCCTGTAGGACCTGTGTTCCAACAGAATTATCAAGGAACAGGCTGAACACAGAAATTCATGACACCATGAAAATAGGTACATTTGGAGAGGGTTTTATCCATCTGAAAAAGTTTTATACCTCTCGTTTGGATTAGAGCAATTGCCTTATTATCCTCCAAGGTGCTGCACATTTTATACTTGAGCAGCACACCTGAATTCTTGTGCCCAAGTAGGCTTCCACCTTGTTTTCCAGAGCTGCTAAGTTCAGTGTTCCGGAGTGCTGGGTTAACCTTTACTTCCTCAGAAGTCATTTACCAGTTCCTTGTTGCTGTGTGACTTTCCTTAGACTCCATGGCTTGTATAAGTCCACTGTTTTATCTTTCAGCACAGAGGAACAGTTACTGCTGGATTCAGGAGGTATTTATCAAAGACATGACTGCTGATTTACTACAAAGGGCTGCTGGATTCCTCTAGGAACTGTCTTTTGACCTGTTGCTATAAATTTTGCACTGCAGAATTGGCAGACTCTAATAGCTTTTTGTAAGTAAGTTCTGCAAAGTCTGACCTCAAAAGACCTAAATATTTTAAAGTAAGAAGTTGTGAAGTTGTTTGGGGGTTAGGCTAAAATGTAGACTTAAAAAACGTATTTTCTCAGATAGATACTAAGACATTAATTGCCTTTTTTCCATTAAAAATTAATCTATGATTTTAATTTTTTAAATAAATTTTTAAATTTAGTGATGGAGCATTGTGCCTGTGGGGCCAAATGCATAATCACATGTTGCATGGCTCCACATCAGAACATTTTTTATACTGAATAAAGAAGCAAAAGTTCATTCAGCTACCTGATTTTTGTTATTTTCAGTATGCTTGTGTTCCAGAGTAGGAACAGTATTAAAGATACAAATGTATTCTGGAGACTAGTTGAAGGTGTTTGGAACAGTCTTCTACCTTCCTATTATACCACAGAAATAGTGTGGATAGAGGAGAGGAAGCTCTAAATCAGTGGTACAGAGCGGCTGCAAACACCGGCACTTGCAGACATGTGGACAGAGCACGCCTGGGAATTCATGGACGGGCAGGTGTCTGAACCTGCCAAGTTAAGGCATCAATTTGCCTTTGCAGCACACTGAAGATGCCAGTGGAAAACCTGGGATATTGCAGAACAGCCTGGTGCAGGTATCAGTGTTCAAAGCCCTTTGAACACTTTATATGTTTTTGATTAATGTGATTTATGTGATTATGACCAAAAAAAAAGCAGATGTAGGTCAATTCCTCTTGTCCCTGTCTCTCTCCCTCCCTGCTCCACCATATCGTAGAAAATTGCAGAGGGTGTTTCTGCAGTTATGTTGATGTTCTTGCATGGAGCTTGGATGATCTATATAGCCTCACTGCTGGGGAGGATGCACTGAAGTGAATTTCCATTTTATAAATCGTATTGGGAACAGGAGAGATGGTTCAGCTTTTACATATTGGCCAGACAGGGCAGACTGATGACACAAAGGAGTGAAGATGAAGGAAGTGCATCTGGAGACAAAAGAAAGTCAAAACCACAGAAGAAGCTAGTAGCTGTAGGAGAAAAAGAAATATGAATCAGTAGGGAGTGAAATGTGAGGAGTCTTAGTGAAAAGAGAAACTACGAGAAGAAAGAACAAAGAAGCAAAAAGACTGATAAAAGATGCAGCAAATTTAGAGTATGTGAAAAGAGAGGGATTAGGAAAAAAAAAAACCAAAGCAACATCCCAGAATATTTCACATCTGCTCATGGGGTTCAGATGACATTTCCTGCTTAAATTC
This sequence comes from Phainopepla nitens, assembly GCA_013400175.1. NCBI lineage: Eukaryota > Metazoa > Chordata > Aves > Passeriformes > Bombycillidae > Phainopepla > Phainopepla nitens. The sequence goes on from VXBQ01004853.1 coordinate 84,891, forward strand.
ATGGTACATGTGTGAACATGCAGGTTCCCTAGGTGACTTTGAAAATTTCAGCCAGGAAACCAGTGAGCCAGAAACAGTACCTCAGACAGGAAGCGTTACCTCTAGAAAAGCCAGTTCAGGAGCTGAATCACATCAACTGGCCAATTTTTTTTTGTTATTATTTTTTATTTTTTAATGAAAAAAAATGAGGTTAGAAGACGAGAAATGGCTGCTGCTTGTCTAATAAGGGCATTCCAGACTGTGCTCATGCTCTAATATTTTCCACTGGAGGAATACAGAGCCTTTCCTCATTTCCCATCACCTTTTTGGGGCTTGTATTCTGCTCTGAACTCCGCTTCTTCCCTTGGCATCTCCTTCTGCCTGCTTTTCTTTTTCTTCTCTGTCTCTACTGCACAGGGAAAAGAAGCCCCTGGGTGTTGGGAAGGAGTCTTCTGCCTGCCCTTTTGCTGGAAACCTCACTCAGGGATCCAGGGAAGCTGGTTCCACACTGAGTTTGCCATCAACTGTGACCTGCTCAGATTTCTGTGGTATTTGCAGAGAGATGAGGAGATGTGACTGTGCCTCTTGTACTGTGCAGCTTGTGTAAAACTCAGGTTTGTATTACAATCAGGTGCCGTGTCTGCACTGTGTTCCTACCCTTCCAAAGCAAGGGTGATTAGCCATGGCCATGGAAGCACAGGAAAGGGAGCTCCTGCAGAGAAGGCTGCTGCCTGCACCACATCTCTCCTCACTTTGGAATCAGTGCTTACCTTCAGATTTATGATGCTAAGACAGAGCAGTTTTTTGATGGCTACTTACCATAACCTCTCCCTCCCTTAATAATATAACTTCCATCTAATTTAAGATAATACCAAGTTTGGTTTGTGAATTTTTCCACCTACACTTCTTCTACTCTATGCAGATAAAAGGGAGGTAGGAGAGGTGGTTCACATTCTGGTCTGTGAACCAGAATGAACAACCAACAAAGTTTATCAGCCAGACCTTTAAGAGCAGCTTATTTAACACATGTGGCTAAAATTAAATGTGCATTAGTTGATGGATGAAATCACACTATGTTTTCATAAAAATGCAGTTCTGGAGGTGCTCTTCATTCCTGCTTTGCTGGCTTGCACATTGTAATTGAATCCCCAAATCCAGAATTTGGCATTCTTTCTACACCATAACTAGAAACCTGGTTCTTTGTGTTTTCTTAATTTGCATTATTTATAATACCAGCAAGTCTCCTGAACTGGTGGTGGAAGTCAAATGACAGATCCTTCACCTATTATGCCATGTTTTTTATCAATTAGCTCGCTGAATATTCCAGATGAAAACAGTGTTTGTATTGGCCAGAATCTGGGCTGTGCCTGAAGAAATATTTTAGTGAAATAAGCATTAGGAAAGCTTTGGAATATTAAGCCAAAAATAGAATTTTGTGCTTAAATATTCTCCTTAGCCTGTTGTACACACAGTATATTATTAACTTGTTATTTCCAAGAGCGGCCTATTTTCAGACTTTCAGCATCTGTAAAAAAATTTATAATGATAAAGAAGGAATTCATATTTTCAAGCTTTAAAAAGCCCATTGTGAAAGTCAGCAGCTCTTACAATAGGCATCTGTCTGAAAAATATTCCTCAAATTTTCACATGAAGTGGCGCTGTGTTCATTAAACACCCTGCTTTTGTAGTGCCCTCTGGTCAAAGATAAAATCCTTCTGAAGAGCCTTCCAAAGGAGATTTGTGAAATCACATATATTTCTGTCTTGAGGACATCCTACCTGGCTGCTCACAAGCCATAACAGACACAGAGTTTATTGATGGCTGTGTCAAGAGCTGAGCAAATTTATTTCCCATGAGTGACTATTTCAGATGAGATGAAGGATGGGAATTCTCTTCCAGGAGATAACTCATACTGCATATCCACATGCATTTTGCAGAACTAGGCTGTGTCTGTTAGGACTGCAGACGCCTTTTGTGTTTTCTTTCCTTTTTAGGGCTTACTAGAGCTGTATAATTAAATGGAGATTATTGGCAACATTATTTAGCAGTCATTATGGAGTCATTAGGGTTCTGCTTGGGCAAGAAGATAAGCCCCCTTCCTCTCTCACACTTGATGCCTCTATCAACAGCTTAGAAAAGTGGTTCACAATGAATTGCTACTTAAGTCGTCCTATCTTCCTCCGCAATCTCCCTCCTGTTGTTCTTCCCTGTGGGCTGGCTCAGGAGGTCAGTACACTCAGCTTGCCTGATGTAATGCAGGCTTCCCGATAGCTTTTGGCACTTTGCAACTGCTCCTGTGAAAAAAAAAGAAAAAAATGAGGGCTCCCAGGGGCTAGAGCCACTGCTGATCCAAACAGTGATGCCTTTCCTGTACTTTGTACTGTAAGCCACGGGCTGTGGCTCTCTGTGGGCTACTCAGACACATCAGTGCTCTCCTTCCTTCACAGCAGACTCTCCACACTGTGACATGGCACAAAGCTCCCTGTTGCTCCATGAAGGAGTCATGGCACCTAACTCCTTGCCAGGCTCTGAGGCTCCCTGGTGGCTGCTCTAGCACAGGAATTAGAAGGCTGGATTCCCTCCACACCACACAGTGGAAGTGGGCATACAGTCTGGTGTAATTACATAGCAGTTAATAATTCTGCAAGTGTGTGTGTATGTGTGTGTGTGTGTAGGTTGAGCTGGCCAGAAAAGGAAACATCTGTTTTCTGGGAAATTCCAGGTTGTCAACATTTCATTTTGTTTGCCCTGGAATGAAACATCAGCATTTCCGAATAGCTGTCACAAGGAGACAGTCTGTGTGGGTCCCTGTAGCTGCCGGGCAGCTGGGCAGTGCTGGGTGGAGCCTTGGCACCGAGGGCCGAGGGCATCGAGTATCCAGGCAGGGGCAAAGGGCTGCCAGCTGGCAGGGCTGCCCGGGAAGCTTCCAGAGAAAGTTTAATGAAATCAGCATGCTTCTTCTGACAGGGAAACAGCTCTGTCATTTCAAAGCAGATCGTTACCATGGGGCTTTTTTCCCTATACTTTAATTTGAAATTTTGCTTTAAACAGGGAGAATCAAATATCCTTTCCTTTTCAGTTGATCACATGGTAAACTCCAAATCTCAGAGGCCCAAGAAATGCACTGGCGGTGAGGCAGAAGACCCTGCACACATCCACAAAAGAAGTAGCAGTACTTTCTGCTCTTCCAAGACAAAAGGCTCTTTCAGAGTTGTGGATTCTGCTGGGAAATGTGGCAAAGCAGAACACAGCAGTTCCCAGGATAAGTCCTTTAAAATAGGGAAACAAGAAGTAAAGAGTTTTAATTATGCCCTAATTTTCCTACTGGAGCATAACTGAGGATTTAATTTTATAGGCTTCATTGCTGAGCACTCGGACACTTTGCAACTGTTTAACGAGCATGGGTGTGGAGGTGAGGGGTAAGAAATGCTGCATGTCAGCATGTAGTCAGCATGGGCTAATTCTACAAGCTGCAGTCAGTTTTGGTGCTGGCAGGATCAGATTGCAGAGCTAATAGAAGCTGAGAGGGCAAATGTTCTGGGACTGGCAAGGCTCTGTAGATGACTGCAATCTAGAGTGTGCATCTCAAAATATACTTTTTCTCTAGAAATAAAGTCTCTCCTCTTTTCTAAAAGCCTTTTCTTTTTTTTTTCCCTCAAATGAAAGCAGTGCTATACTTCTCACTAAACTGTTGGATATTTTCTTCCAAGTAAATGTGTATATGCTGTTGCAGACACCTGCCTAAATATTGTTTCCATTATACCTCAGAGATACTTAACAGTTAAGCAGTGACAGAGCTTTGAGACAGATAGGGTACTGATGCATGTTTATGAAAAGATGACATTAAATTGAATGGTAACCTACCATAGACCTTTGATTTTAACAGGAAAATTAATACGAAGCAGCAAGAAATTCGATCTGCAGAGTCAGCAACTTCTCAAAGTGTTTTAAATCCTGCAGCCCATCTTGTGTGCCAGTTGATCTCACCAAGTATGTTCAGGTCTGGTCTGCATTGCAAATGGAGCTCACCCTGGCAACCCTGTTATTTTGGAAACAGCAGCTGGGCAAATGGCACGCAGGACTGACAAAGCCCCAGTCAGGCACGTGTGGAGGCCTGAGCAGAAGTAGCAGAATTTCATAGTCATTACTGCAAACTTTTTCACTATTATGCATGAGCAGTGACAGGCTTGCATTGTTAATCAGAGTAATTAGGATTTAGTTGAGGCATGACAATAACCTGTGCCTCATAAAGGCCTGAAGGCGATCCATTTTCTCCCCTTTTCCTAGGAGTCTCCTATTGTGATTCATAGATAGCCCAGCAGGAATGCAATCAGGAAATCTCCAGTGAATCACTGTCCCTAAATCTTCAGGCTTGACAGGTTGAAGTCTGACAAGCTATTAGAAAAAACTGCTGATCATTAGGCTGTCTAAAATAGACTTAGCTTGTTTCTGTCTGTGTTCACTGATTTATCTGCAGAATGATATTGTTTGAAGCTTAGATTACTCATGCTGCCGCCAGCTGACATGATTTGTATGATAAAATGACAAAGCATGGCTCTGGCTAAGCACACAGGTCTGTCTGCCTTTGCTGTTTCATTGCTTTTGACTCATTCCATGGTAAAGACAAGTTGGTTCAATATTGTTGGGAGAAACAAAGACAGAAATAGACCAAATGGTTTAAATCAATTTTTGATCACCCCAAACACGACTATCACTGACAAATAGTGTCAGCTCTCCCTGGATCATTTCAGAGCAGTGATTTCTAGGTCAGCTGCTGTGGGCTATGCACTTTGCTTGCCAGAGCTCACAACTCTGAACAGGCTTATTACAAAAGGTGTGGTAAAAGTTCTCCTTTATGCATGTCTTTTCCAATGTTTTAATTAAAAAAAATGCATTTAGATTAAATTTAAAATAAACTGTTTTAATCTATAATACTGTATTTGAGTTGTGCGATTTACTTCTAAATTATTCTTACACTCTATTCAAGCTTCCATACAAAAAAAAAATCACATCTGATTGGAGAATTTCTAAAGAGACTTTTTTTGAACAGAACTGTATCCTTATTTGTCATCTACAATGACATCTGTTTTTCCAGTCTTCCAGTTTTCCTGGCTTATTTCTTCTATTTTTAAAAAATGACTGGCTTTCTTACAGGATTCAAAATCTCAGTGTGGAAAATAAAAAATAAATTCAGCTCTTCTTTCCCATTGGCAGGGATTCTATGCTCTTAAAAATGAAAAAAAGCGTCTGTTTTGCACCATTAGTCATGCAGAACATGAGCAAGCTTTAAAATATTTATTTATATACTTGCATAAACTTATACATATAGTATGGATATAGTATGTTATCTGCATAAATTCTCCTGTTTGTCAAAGACATGTTACAAGACTTCTAAAAAGAGACATATATTTACTTGTTATTTAAAGCAGATCTAAATATAGAGAGAATTTATATTTTAATAAATACTTATTTACATTTACAGATATAAGAAAAATTTAGTATGGCAGAAACATGGTCATACTCCTGCGAAAAGTATAATGTGATACTTAACCACATAGCAAGTCCCAAGTTTCAGGTGAACATGTCTCCCTTTACATTTATTACTTTAAGAAGTACCTTGCTAAGAAAGAGAGCACAAAAACTCTCAGAGGTTTTCCAAAGACTCTGCCCAAAGTTCTAAAGCTCTAGTTAGGACCTGTTGTGGCTTAATTTGTAGTTTTCACATACAGAGTTGCTGCAGGAAGGATGTTTATCATGCTGCATCTCGCACAGAAGGTGAAATATTTGCAACCAAACTGATGTTTCCATTAAGCCATGCATCAGGATCTAACTACACGTTGAGGTTCTGACAAAGATAATCTTAAAGCCTTTTGTAGACGACAAAGAATTCAGTGTAGTACCTTTAGGATGAATTTGCCTCCTCAAGTCTTCTCCCCTGCTTCAACCCCATGATGCTGTGGATGATGTTAATGTAGATATGTGCAAATTTATGAAACAAACACTGATAGAGCATTAACCTCTGCATTAATATGTGAATCAAATGACAGCTTTTTTTCATGACAGCTTAGCTTGCCTCTCATTATTTTGCTTTGTTGCCTGATTTATATCATTCGTAAACACTTAAAAAGCAATTCAGAGACTTGGGTTTGTTGTAACATTTAAGTCACTGCCACAATACTTCAGATAAATAGTTGGGGAATTGTATAAAAATGATGAAACTCTTTAAGGCAGGTGTGAAAATAGTACTTAAAAAAATTAAATATTTGCAAATGGCATGCATGCTTTTAAAAGAGTACATGTGTGCTAGTCATTGATAGCATCAATAAAAATGGACTTTGAATGAGACACATCCAGAAGCAGCTGGCAGAGTTAGAGTGGTGTAATAGACACTAGTCAAAATGAAAAGACGTCTTCCAAAATATGGACGTAGTGTCCAAAGAAAGAAAACAGAGGAAGAGTATAATCCCCAGCAAAATAAATGTTAAACCACAGTAAAGCTAGCTAAAATATTAGTGAAGGCAACTTGAAGAAGTAATGGGAGCTAACAGTAAAGCCTTTTGTATATACATCAGAAGCAGCACGGTTGGACAGCTAGCAGGATGAGAAGAAGCAGCAAAGGAAGATAAAGACATTATGGAACAGCCAAATGAATTATTTGCGCTAGTTCCCACTGTAAATGAGGTGGGAGTCTTTCACACTGGGGTCATTCTTTACACCGAATGAGTCTGTGCAAACTCCCATTTTGGAGTGTCAGAGGTTTTAGAGCAAATCAGTAGCACAACAGATCAGTAACAATTGGCAGTATTCACACAGGAGATTTGAAAGAGTTCAAATATGAACTTGTCAGGCAATCAGCTGTGATTGTGATGGATGAAAGCAGCACCATTATCAGGAAAACATGAGAAGTCTAGATAAGGGGAACAAGAATAATCAGAGGAGTTTTCTGAAAAGGAGTCTAAAAAAATAATGCCCTACATTTGCAAAAATGGTGACTGAAAGGTTAGTGTGGTGAAAATGTCTGAAATTAAGAAGATATGAAACTTTTGCTATAGTACAGGAGCTAAGGGCCATGTTACTAGACAATAGGAAAATACAGGAAAAGTAAGAGATTTTTTTGTTCAGCACATCATTAAATCATCCTTGCAGTAGGATGGATGCTGTGAAGGACAAACAGGTAATTTTTATCCCTCTGAAATTATTGGATTAGGCAAATTTATGAATACAAGATGCTTTGTATGGGTGATTTACATGCTACCTCTAGCTCAGAAAGTTCCTATGTAGCTTAATGCTGGAAGTTGGGAAGTAGCTGAAGGTCACAGCTCTCAGAAGGGCACAGCTGAAGGGCAGACTCTCAGAAGGATATAGGATGAATCCTGCCTTAATTGAATCTGCTGCCAAAGATAAAACACCATCAAAGAGACATTGGTCTGGGCCTGTGTTATATTACTTATGCTTTCACCCCATGAACCAGGAATTTTGTCTATATAATTCCCTTCATTTCCAGGGATGTTCACTTGTGTGATAGTTTTTCTCTTTTGACTGGATGAATGGACACAGCCTGGGCAGGAGAAAAGGAGGAGATCTTTGCACTCTTGGGCTAAAAACCTGTTAAATAACGTCATAACCTTCTATCTATTTTCAAAAATAATGTGATCCAGCAAACAAAAAACCAGCCACAGTGAGCTTTTTCCACAGTGTTTTTTGTTTTACTGTGCAAAACAAATAAGGCTATCACTTCTTATCACCTCAGCATATATTTAGTGGTGTTTGCTTTTGGAGATAGAAAAGACAGGTAAGTTCTCCCATTTGTGTTGCTTCTGACTTGAACAAAGCAGTATATAATTTATTTTCTTTAGCTATGAGACCACAATACAGCACAGAGAAACTGATTTGCTCCTGTGTATGCAGGAAAACCTGCAGCCAAGCCAGAAACCAGATCCAGTATGTGTGAGTTCCATTTCCCACCCTCATCACTGGAATGTAATCAGTAAGTGTTCAAATCATGAGGTATCACTTCAGAATCTATTCAGGGTATGTTTGACCGTGATACATTTTTTTTAAAAGATGTTTTCCATGTGCTATCGTGAAGAAATTCAGCTCGAACAGAGTTAGCTCAGCCCAAGTTTTGGAAACAAGATTTAGGCCCTTCAGGGGATTGTCCTTCCGTGGTGTTGTTAATCCTGTGGTTTTTAAGGCATCTTTTTCATGAAAAGGAAATGTGTTTTGTTTTACTTCAATGTTTACAAGTGTTTGTCTGGGAAATATAGGATTATAAAGGAACACATTTCAAGCATCATGCTGGGTGTGTTAATGCTTTGTATTTTGCTACCACATCTGAACTTCCTTCATGTTGTATTTCATAATGTCCCAGACAAATAAGGATGAGATCATGTTTGCTAGAATTGTTTAATCACCAGTGGTCTGACCCTGAAAAAGACAGGGCACATTAGCTTTCTGTCACCCTGGATGGAAACTGAGGTTGCACAGCATCTGGCAGGCTGTTCTCAGCACCTCACAGAATTTGTGCTTTTAACTTAAGTCCCAGACCACATCTATTTTCTTCAATATACTGCAAACATATAACTGCAGTTAGCACAAGTGGTACTTTCACTTTTAGCTGAAATGCCTCTACCCAGCAGGCAAACTAATAACCATGACATGACATTGTGGTGAATGACAATGCCTCCAACAAAGTGCTTGAGCCATAAATGGAAAGAGACAGTAAGTTTCATCCTATTTTTTGAAATTGCATATGCTGCAAATCCGTTTCAAATGAAAATTAAATAATGCTTTTTAAACTAAAATAGGCCTAACGCAATAAGGCACCAACTTCTCTTGTGCAAGTTGTGGTTGGGAGTTTCAAGACAATGCCTAATAAAAGACACATTGATTTGGGGACAGTTCTCTGTGATAAGGCTGTTTCCAGTTGCAGCTCTTTACAATCTTTCATTTTAACGAATAAATAAAAGGAGGTGAGGGCAGGAAAATTAGTAAAGAAAGATAAAATGTGGAAAACACAATGTGTTTGGGGCACCCTCGTCCTGCTATCTGTACAGTGGTACAGTCCATTGATTACAGTGGTGTTTCTCCTGACTCTGATTTACACAAATGGAACAGCATCAGCCCATCAGATAACCATGATTTATGCCTTCCCTGGTAGCCACAGCAGATAACAGTGCTGAACTATACCTTCTCCTGTTGAAACACCTTGACAGTTGTGACACAAGTGATATCCTGGAAGTGATAGATATGATAATTTTGTATCACGTCTTACAAATGGATTTTAAGAGCTTGAAAACAATTGCATGTATAAGTTTATAACTTTTCATTTTTGCAGGGTTTAAACTGGACTAATTTTCAATTCCAACCACACAACAATAATGAAATAATTTACAGACTGATAGAAATGTTCCTATTTTTCAAAGGTTTTTTTGTCAGAATCCTATCTTTTCAGTAAATGGAAATACTCAAGAAGTAGTTCATACTATTTCAGAAGGACTTAAAAAAAAATTGAAAGCCCACTCAGAAAAAAAATCATAATCCTGACTTTGTAATGAACATCCAGTATGTTATCCATTTATGTGTTCATTCTTTGAACAGCTCTAAATCCATTACCTAATTACTATCTAAAGAAGATAGTATTGACAATAATTTCATCATCTGATTTTCCTCAATCTTTAGACAAAAATAAATGGCTTTTTGCTTCACAGGCAAATAGGAAGTCTTCCTGGGGAGGAATCCTCTTGTGGAGTTACTTTTCAGGATTCACCAATCCTGTTATTGGACAGTGAAGGAAGAGGAGGAAGCCCATACAAGCTGCCTTTCCATACAGCTGACACTTTCCGATCCCCAGCACCACAGCAGTACTACAGCTGAATTAACAGAGGGTTTGTCTATACCACAGGCACAGAAATTCCTTTACGGATTATGGAAAAAGTGGTTTCAGGGAATCTGTGCTGTCCGCTGAAAAAAAGATTTAATGAAGAATCAATGACCAAATTGAGCACTAGTCTCTTCTCAATGAAAGCCTTGTGTGAGTCAAAATTCCCTTCCGTGTTTGTAGCCAACTTGAGTAAGTTTAGAAGAGCAGCACTAGCTAAGGGGTAACTGCAGCACCATGTTTGGAGAATGCCTCCCGTTTGCTCATGCTTTCTAAAATTCCTGAGCATGGTAAGCACTTGAGATTGCCACTGCTGGGCATGCCAGCTGGCTCGCCTTCCTTCTTCTGTTCTGCAGAAGAATCCTGGTGAGTGAAACATTTTCAAAACGTGTTTCTGACACAGTGGTGGAAGACTTACAGCTATTGTTTGAAATAGGCAAGAAGAAATAGCTACATGTGTTCTCCTTGTTGGGAGGAATCACATGGTAATAAAAAAGTTCTGAATTTTCACTGCAGAAGGTTGGTGTGTTTTGAATCTTTGCGATGGAGACAACCTTAGTAGACTAATTTTAGTGGAAATGCTTGTTTTGACAAGTGAGGAAACATAACAATTAATGCATTTTGCCACTTGAGTCTTTCTTGACAAACATATCCAAGGATTATAATATAAATACATAACTGCTTTTCCTCATTTCAGCATGCCACTTGTGAACGATTTTGTCATAACAAAACCCATCTTCCCTGCTTTTCATTTATCTCCCTAAAATAGAAATGGTCTTTTTCCATTTACCCTGCTAGAATAAACATCTATTAATTCTCTCAGGTCACAAAACCTTCAGCTTCTGAAGGTTAGAAATGTCTGCACAGTATGCAACTCATTTGGTTTGGTTCTGCCTTGAATCAACTCAACAGAAAATGTCCAAATATTTGCCCGGTAATGGGAAAAATGAATGTAATTGATCCACGGCTCTTATGTACAACATCAAAGTACTTAGAGACAAGAAGCTATTGTAAGACAGTGACTAATAACTGTATGAGGAGATTTCCATTAGCAGGCCCACAAGGAAGATGATTCTAGTCTGTGAGTGCCTTGTGAAAAGTTAAAACTGTCATGAACTACATGAGGAGTTTTTAATAAAACAAAAGTTGTGGAAAAGGGCATCACATTTTACATGTATGATTTTGAGATACATCAATTAAGTTCAGATGCAATTATAAATTATTTAAATCCACTGAGTCCTCTGTAAAATCCTCCTGTAACACAATTTAAAGTCTTCTACCTCAAATCTTTCAAGTCACTGTATTTTTGGCAGCTATGTAGATAGCAGTAAGCAAAACTGAGTTACAATGGATAGTTCCAAAAACTCATGGGATGAAGAGATCCTTTCTCTTACTCCAGAATATGCAACCTGATGGAAGTGTAGCAGTTCCTAGCACTGTGCTACTTGTGAGGCTGCCATAGGTGTACTCTTGAGGTACCTGATACTGATATCTAGACAACGTATTTAGGATGAAAGAAAAGATAAATAAAAGACTGACCAAGGAGCTGATTCTGTCACCTTTGACTTTACTTTCACTCTGTTTAAACAGTGGCAACAAACATCTGGCTCTGTAGAATCTCCTTCTCAGTTGTATTTTTACAATATTACCAGATGAAAGTTGCATTTCTAATTTTATTCTGGTTTAGGAAGCCTGTGCTGTTATCAACCTCTACTTAGATTATTATCTTAGACCCTTACAAACAATAGTTCATCTTTACTTTTGTAATCATACTCACATATGCAAGGAACATACATACATAGGTGCATTTCTTCCATATGACCCCACACATCATCAGAGTATTCACTGCTAAACCAGGTTTGGAATTTTCCCCCACAAGGTAAACTGTTCATCACAGAAGCACATCTACAGCGGAAGAGAGAAGAAAGAGTAAGACCATTCTTTTTTTTTCAGTGTTTGTGGATAGCTGAAGTGCGAGACGCAGGGACCAGGCCCAATCTTTGCTGGAATCAGTGTGAAAAGAGAGGTGAAGAGCATATTAAATCTTTCCTTTCTTCTCCTTGCCTGAATTCCACTGGGTCTGTCTGGAAGGAAGGAGATAGCTTGTTCCCTGAAAAGGCACATCACAAATTCTTCCCCATTTGAGCCAAATGCTCAAGTACAAAAGATTGCATTTTTCTGAGACAGTGCTTTGGATGTGCTCCCCAATGTGGTTCAACTTCCTTGCTGCCCCTTATTTCAGCCCATGTCTTAACGGTATAATTTAACCTTAAATTAGAGGCATATTTTACCCTTCTTTTGTATGCAGAAATTCCTTTGATGTAATTGGGAGTCCATGCAAAGATGGAGGGTTTATCACGGCCCTTTGAATGTATGTGACATGGCAATTTGTCCAAGACATATTCTCATGCAAGAAGAATGGGATCCCATTGTGGGAAAATCCAGGGCCAAATGCTGCACAGAACTGACATCAATAGGATTGAACATAGTGTGAAGTTATGGCAAAATCTGATGTATTGACTGGGGAGGTTTATGCCTCCACTACTCTTAGTGTTGCTGATGGAGAGTGGATATCATATTGTGTTGAGAAACCCTGATTTCAGGAGATGATCTCAAGAGTCTGAGTGTCCATTTTAATTGGATACATGTGGGCAGATGTGGGCAAATCTCACGGAAAACTGTATAAATGATTCTGATGGCTTTTGGATGAGTCCCACTATGAAATTTCAAAATTAGGATTTGAAATAGCGTCAGCACAGAAGTGACACGACATAATTTTGAAATTGAACATGCTCTTTTCAATCAAAGCATCTCCAGGCTCTTTTGATTTTTTTCCCCACTCTTTCTTAATAAGGTAAGTTTTGCTGACCTTTATGCAGCCTCTCACAAGAAATTCACCTAAAGAATTGAGTTCTAAGCCCAAACTTATCTACAGAGTTCTAAAGAAACCTATAAATAGAGGCACAAAACTTACCACCTCTTATTTAGGCAGCAATGTAAACAGTGTTGTTCTAGCCCTTTGACTGTAACAGGGGTCACATCTCCTTTGTGAGCTCTCCATTGGGTCTTAATTTCTAGATATATTAAATTGTGTTTTTTCTTTTAGCACAATCCAGGATAATGCAAAGGAAAACAGGAGGGACTGGCTTGAAATTTCTGGAGTTTATGAACGGCATGTGAGATAAGAAAACGTCAAGAAAAACAGATCATGGGCAGAAGCAGATGTTCAGCTTATGGCCATATCTTTGATCCTTTCTTCTTTGCATGTCTCTTACATGATGTGTGTACAGAGAGAGTATAGAGCCTACATTCCTAATGTGCAGAAGTGAGGGTCATCATGGACTCATAGGAAGATGAGTCTGTAAGCAGATTGAAAGGGGTCATAGAGTCAATATTTGCACCATTTTCTCATGAGAAAGTAGGTCCCATGTCAGCTAGAGTGCAATCAGCACACAGCTAGCCCATATGTATAGCTAAATCTTGGTCAATAGCACTGCTGACCCTGAAGAAATATTTCAGTGTGTGGATGAGAGGCTCACTAGGAACGATACCTGTGCCAGAGCCTGCAGAACTATGCAGCAAATATTGGAGGAACTGGAACAGTGTGGCTGGATGATTTATATCAGGATGAGGATCTGGCTTTAAATAGGCAAAGGAAGAGGATTTTGAACATAAACAACATAAACATTTAAAATTGGTTCAGACTTTTGTTAGAAAAGCAACAATTAAATTGCTGCAGAGAGCATGTGAATCTCATTGTACCTGTGCATCAGCTTTTGGATAATGTCTTTGGTATCTCACAGGTACTGAAGTTTGTCAGCTGCATGTTTCTGCAGCTGCTTTTTATTGAAAGACACAATAAACACTACAGTCGTGTAAATCCTCTATAAATAGCTGCAGCAAAAGCCATCTCTATGCCCTGTTCGAAGTTAAACACCTTACTAACTTCCTAGCCCCTCTCTACTAGCTTGTAAATTGAGTACTAAAGTTACCCTTTTCTAAGTGATTTGGGATCATCTAATGAGAGGCTCTGTATACTAGTAAAGTCCAAACATTGAAAATAGTTACTTATTTATTTCTCCTAATTTCTGAACCATCATTTCCACCTCTATTGTTCCCAGCAAGCAACTAAAATAATTAACAGCAGACAACCTATTAAGAAATAGAAAGTGTTTTGGTTACTTGCTATTTGTGGGTATGCATTGTTCCAGCATGGGAGCAGCCAACTGCAGTTGGGAGAATGTTTTGTACACTACAGACATTTTAGCTCAAATGTTTACCATGGTCTGGAGCTGGAAAAGTTCTGAGATTGTTCAACTTCTTCAAAGTTCATTGTCCAAAATTATGTCACTTACAATAAATAATTCTGACTAAATAAGCTCTGTTTAGGTGCCATAATTTTACACCGGTTTAAGCCAGCCTTTTTTTTCTGCCAACAGAATCTTTATCCCCAAATCTTTCTTTTACACAATGGAGCCCTTCAGTTCTTTCCAGAACTTTTGGGTCTATCACTTTTCACAGATGGACATCACTCTGATGCAGCACATATACAGAGCAACAAAAATACCAACAAGTTAGCATTTATAGCCATAATTTTTTCTAAAGCTAAAAGCCAAAAAGGCAAAGCAAAGAAAAGGCTGAGTTGTCCTAAATGCAAATAACATGTAAGACTTGTCTGTGTGTGCTGAGAATTGAATTTTTCAGTGAGACTACAAAGCAGAGGAAGGACTGCAGAGAGAGCAGTCCCCTGGCTCTAGACAGGAGGAAGACTAAATTTTCTCCCAGGTGTCTTACAGGTTAAGATATGACAATGAATCAAAATTACGTTGCCTTCATTTTGAAATTGTTTTTGAGTCCTGAAGAAAGGCTACTTGTGCCTGCAAGTTTGCATTTGTTCTGAGAACATTAGTTATTCTAATAAAACACATTATTTCTACTCTTGGTTATTTCCTATTTTTCTTAGCAGAAAAGTTACCATTGCTAGAGACAGCTAGGGTTTAAGCGGTCTTACTTGAAAGGAAATTTATGGCCTTCAGAATGGGGTGATATTTGGCATGGACATCTAAGAGGACAGAAAAGAATAGACCATCCTAGGAAGACATCTCAAGGGAAAGATAGGAGAATGACTAAAGCACTTTGTCTACTGGGACCAACATCATCCTTCCCCCCTGGAATGACACAAAACTGTTTTCTAGTAGAGTCTTAATATCGTCCCTGGACACCATTTTGTTGAGGCTTGAGGCCTAGCCAAACTGCCTTTAGTGCTCAGCTTCCCTCAGCACTGCTGTTCTCTGTACATCTCAGCGCTGTGTTCGGGCCAATCTACCTAATGATGTCAAATAGATACAGAGAACTGTGGCAGGCACATAGCACAGACAGAGAAGGCTTTCCATGAGCTATCAGCTGCTGCTCTTAATTAACAAGGAGTTAAGTGGATTCCTACCCAGCCTGAGAGGAGCAGCTGCACAGATACTCCAGCAGTTAATCCTGTACTAACAGGGATGGTAGGCATCCTGGTTTGGTGACTGAGGAGCCTTGGAAGGAGGTTATTATATGATAACTGCTAACTTCTCCCTTGCAATGCCATTGAAATGCCTCGTGGAGACAGCGGGTATCTGTTTGCCTGTTCCATGGCTATGCTGCCGTGTAGTCCATCCCGCAGTGCCTTGTAAGTGCTCCTCAGCCACCTGTGACTTCAGGCCGCCCAGGCCCCGCAGGTTGTGGTTGCTGTCCTCACTCATTTTGCCCTTGAGCTCCTTTCTGGAGCAGTCAACAAGGCTCTCAGCTGGGATTGCCTGTCTCCTGGCAGCCTTCTGAAGACTACTAGCTCAGTTAACCAGAACTGTCCCTGAGGACCACAATGACACTTTATTGTTCAGATAGCTTTTGGGGATGATGACTTGAGCTAAGGGATACCCTTGATCAATCACTATACCAAGGATTAATATAATTATTGATACAAGAAAAAATATTCAAGGTATCAAATATATGGTTCCAACTTATTTTTTTATAGTTCTTTCCATTTCATTTTTTAGATCATCAGTTAAATGTAGGAGAATTTTGAACAGGACTATATAATTCTGCAAGACACAATCCCTTCCCTGTTGCCTTTTTTTCTCTTCTATTCATTGCCTACATGGTAGAGAGGATGATTTCTCCCTAGGGAGAAATAATAAATGAATTATAAAAGCATGTATTGTAATTTTTTAGAAATGGAATATGCTTCACACGTCCACTGAGTGATATGCATGAAAATCCATGTAGTGTATGTCTTACAGAAGAAGGCTTTTTTGTAAGACTTTTTTTTTAATGACCTGTGCTTAGAATACTAAAATTCTGGGTGGTCTTTATTTTTGGCTGAAGCCTCGTAATAGTTCCATAAATATTAATTTATGAAGAACGCAGAACACAAGTGAATGTAGAACTGACCACTTTCTTGGTGCTCTCATATTACTTAAGCTGTATTATTATTATTATTTTCTTACAGAACAGTGGGAATACTGTTAAAAAAATTAAATGGGACTTTTATCATTGAAAAAGTTTGTGGTTTCCTTATTTGGATGAAAAAAAATCAACTGAGCACATGCAAATAACTTCAGAAATAAAGTTCAACAGTACTAGTTTTGACACCAGCCCTGTTTGTTTCCTCTGAAATGTTTAGCCAGTCCAGCAGCCAGATATTTCAAGAACAGCCTCACAAGTGAAGATTAAATGTGTGTGTTTTTATAAAACAATGACATCTTGTTTTCAAAGCCCGGCAAGCTTAAAATGGATATTAGAGCAGTCACATACAAACTGCAGTTCCCAAGGACAACTGTTTAGCTTAAGTGCCATTTAATGTTCTCCTAAATGGTTCTGCTGTTTAGTGTGCAATATATCTTCTAGATTAGACCTTTAATCCTTTACATTGTGCTTGCTGTGTCAAAGAAGGCTTCATGCCAACTTCTTCCTATTGGTGGGTCTCATTCTCTCTCTTTTAAAAGGCAATGAAGAACATCAAAGTCTTATGTTTTGCCTCGTTGAATCCAAACAACAAATCCAGATAAAAGGTTTTGTGAATTAAAAAATTTAAACAGTTTAATCTGTTTCCCCCTTTATTTCTGTTTTAATTTTAGTACTTTTCTGAGCACAAAGAAGTAGAAGAAATACAAAAAATAGTTTATAAAATGTTGGGATTTTTATAAATGTAAAAAAATTGATATAGATTAGTTGGATCCTTATGATGCTAATGAGGACTTCAGAGTGCTATGGCTTTCACACCTCAATGCCGTAAGGTGAAGAGACACAATGCCATTACAAACACAATACACTAAGTAGAGAAATTACCTGGTGCACCAGAGCAGAGCAGGGTATAAAGCAAAGCCCAGCTTTGATGCTTAAGGCAATCAGTTTATGTTGAGCCAGCAGTTCCATGTACGAACCAGAAGAACCTCATTACTGATGGATCTTAAGTGTAAGTACAGCTTTGCAGCATAAGTCAATAGTGGGTTTCCAGAAACTAGCTCTGAATTTCTTAGTCTTGGCTATTCTTAGGTTTGCTCCTGAGAGGAAAATAAATTTGCCCTGTACAGCCTAAAAAGCAAAAACATCTGCTGGTATTATGAGCAGCCCTATTGTCCAAGATCAGCAGCAGGGAGGTCTGCACTTGTTCAGTTCTGCTTTCCCACTAAGCATGGAGCAAGCCTGTGGGAATCATTATCAAGGTTCCTGAGGGCAGAAGGAGAATGAATTCACCTTTTTGGTGCAGCCAAAAAAGGACACCCCAATGTCCTGGCTAGTAGCAGCTAATGCTCCATACCATATAGGAGACCCATATTTGGGAAAAGGTTTGGAAAACTTGCTCCAAAGCTGGTGACAGACAGCAGCCGTGGGCTAAGGGAAGGATATGGCTCTGGGAAGGTTTGCTGTGATAGCTGGCAGCTGGAGGACATGCAAAGCTAAGACTCAGTGGGTAGTGAGGATGAAAAATACTGAGCCTGATTCATTAATCTGAACATCAGACTACAGGAAAAGAGCATTTCCCACTTCTTGCCACTCACTCCAGTTGGTTCATCGGTTACAAAATGTCTACATTCAGAGACCTGCAGCCTGACATTGCTTTTCATTGTTATTTTTGTTATCCTTACCTACAAACAGGTACCTTTGCTTTGTAATTAGGAGCATTGAGAAAAGGAATATATTTCACTCCTTTATTTTTTTTAAAACTTGTATTTCTGTTATTTATTTTGGAGCTTATGAGTAAGAAATACATTTCATATTTGGGACCAGATGTAAGCACACCCAGAAGCTGAAGTTTATCTCAAAATTTTTAATTATCAGATGTTATTCACATTTGGACTTGAATATTAACAAAATTTGTGACCAGATGTCAGCTATCTAAGAAGAAATGAAGTCCAAGTCATGCTGACTAGGAAAGAAAACAAACCTCTTCCTGTAAGCACAGAACCTCCAGGTTTCCATACAAGTTGATATTTCTGCCAGCATTGAAGAGGAAACCATTCAGTCCTCAAGTTTCTTGGTAGTCCTTTAAATTTTTTTCTTTTTAGGCTCATGAGTGAAAAATAACATGGGCTGTGTTCTCCCAATCCCATTCACCTTATACTTGTACTTTGGTTTTACTAAGCACTGAAAGCTTTCCAAACCTGCCTGGCAGGTCCATAAGAGAAGACCTTCCAAACTTAAGCCTTTCCATTCAGAATCAAGCCTCAAGACCCAAGCCTACTCTAATGGCAATTTTCAGCCTCAGTCCAAAAATATTTTCACCAATGTAATTATTTTCTTGATAGACTCAGTTGTATGGTGATTTTTTTCAACATGTTATTGTTGTAAAAATGTTCGTATAGGACAGTTTAATTGTTGATGTGGCAGATGTCCTGTCAAAGGGAGGACAAGTAATGGTTGCATTTGTTGACAAGATGTGTTCTTCTGTCTGTAGAAAGTTGTGTAACTTCTTGCAGCTGCAGCCACAAAGCAACTGAAAATCAAGGATTAGCCAAGGTGACTGCGGTGACTTACCCAGGGAACTGCTGGCAGATAGGGTCACTGATCTCCAGCTAGGCATATACACAGCCCCCTGGTGATAAGGGACTCTAACAAAAATAAACCTGTCAGGATCCGTGAGGCAGGATAAAACATTCCCATTTCACTCCAGACAGAGGTTTTGCTTACCTGTCCTTAATGACCTCCATACAGAGACTCCACATTTGCTTTAGGCAATCTTTCCCTGCGCTTTACTCCCTCAGTGAACATGCTGTCCCAAAAACATTAATCTTTCTTTCCCAGTAGTTGATGCTCCTACTTGAACACATCATTTTTTTCCCTATCTCCCTTGCATATGGGAATTAGCTTGTTCCCTTCCTCTTTGCAACAACCTTTCATATCCTTGCATACTGTTTATCACAGCCCCACTCAGTCTTTCTTGCCCATGCTAACAGAGGGAGGAAATCTCCAGTTAACAGGAAGATGGTGTAGCTGCCTTCCTATCAGCCCACCCTCGACTTCAGTGAGATAAGTAGGATTTGGAGCTCTGGTGAATTTTGACGAGCACAACAGCCCCTTGAGGGGCTTTCTGAGATAAAGTAGCGGTGAAGTTGTTCTAATTTATCTTGAGGATATAGCTGGATAGCGCTCATAATCAGAGTCGGGGGCATATAAAGATATCTGGGCTGTTCCTCCTATGCCTCTGATTTGTGCTGCATGCAGCTCAGGAAATCCAGAATATTTACCCACAGTAAGGTGGTGATTTGACAAGTTCTGCCCAAAGAATTGTTCATAATAGCCAAAGATGTAGGCTGTGGAATACCAGCCAGGCTGATATCGTTCACAGTCTTCTCACAAGTTATTTAGCTATTCATTAACTTTTCCATAAGATAATCCATATATTTTTAAAAGAAGAAAATACCACTAGAGAAATTACCTTTCATATACCACCAAAATCAAATAGTGTTTAAAGACTTCTAACTTGACGGACTTTAAATTCAGTACTAACAAGTTTATGCATTAAGTAAAATTGATAGTCAGGTTAGCAAAGCTGCATATTAATGAGAGTGTATTTGTATCAGTTTTCAAACATTATTCTGAAATTTTACTTAAATATTTAGGATTCAGCTCACTAATATAACTTGGCTCCCTTGTGGAGCTCTAGTGATGTAAACAGCTACAAACCCATTTAAATTACTGGCTAACCTCAGTTTATGACTTCTTTGTGCTTCAGCAGTGGTGGGAAACAGCCAGGCTGTATCTGGTTCTCCGTCTCTTACTAATCAAAGGTATCCAATTGCCTCCCACTATGGCATTTTGTGTGCTCTATAATACACCTTAATCATAATTTTTGTTACTTATATTCTGATATCTAAGAATTTTAATTTATAGAAAACTTCTGCCTTTAAAATTTGACAATGTGATGGAGGCTATCAATTTATATTATGTTTATATACCAGTGGGTGTACTGAAGACAGACTTGAAAAGAGCAAACAATCTATGTCTGAGGAAGCCTTTTAGATATAACTCTTCATTGAAATAGCACATTTAAGTAGAAAACCACACACTAAGCACTTGCTGTTCATGTGTATATGAAGGCATAGCTGTAATAGTCTTCAAAATGCAAAAAAATTTTCAAAGATAACATCTTTGTTAGTGCGTAGGCTTCCCATCAGCTATAAAAAATGAAAGGGACAGATGCACCAGATGTAAGCACGGATCCATGTTAGTGGTAGCCATAACAGAGAAATGCATTCATGTGAAATACACCATTGTGTGCATTCTGAAGCCTGGAGAATTGTTGAAGTCTGTGCTTTCTTCCTACGCACAGCTGCAAAGATAACACTGTCTACTGTTGAAGGGCTCCATGGGGAATTCCTCGTAACAGTTCTGCTCTTTCAATTCTTGTTAAGGCTTACATCCCCATTTCAGCTGATGATCAACTCACTATCTGGGTCAACTGCTGGCATAAATCCCATCAGCAATTACAATTTTAACTTGAAGTATCATTCCTATAGTGAGAGAGCAAGTTGGAGCTTTACAGTGAGTCTGGCTGGATCATTTTTCTTTTTTCTTCCCCTGTACTGCATGAAAGGGTTTCTCCATGCTTACCTTTAGCTGCTAAAATTTCTGTGATGACGATATACTTTTATGATGTACTAAAATAATAAGGACAATGACACATGATACCTTTGAACTGAAAATACTTTGAGGAAGAAATATAGATGCACAGGCCCTTATTCAAAGCTTAGTGAAATCACCGGGAGACTTTTCAATAAATTTTAATAGACTCTGGATCTGACCTTAAGTTATTTATTAATGGCAAAAACAGGTGATACACTTTCTTCAGTTTAGACAAACCTTCTGAATTTGCCAATTAGAAATTTAACAGGAGTGGTACCTTCTGGTTTGTTTCAGGAACAACTGCTCTTACTAATAAATACTTGCACTTCTAGTCTGTAACATTTACTCAGTTACTACACATTAAATTGAGTGTCACATTAAAAACAGTTTTTAGGTCACCTGAGCTGCAGTGATACCTGTCTTTGGAGATCAATTCTGTCAAATTGTACTTCTCTAGATTCCACTTCAGTGCCTGAAGGCTTGCAGAAAGCGCTTGGAAAACTCTTCGTAGACCAGCTACAAAGGGGTTTCTGAAGACTTCTTAGGAGACACCGTATTTTAGACTATGCAGCTCGAGAGCATAATCAAAGTTTGGCAGGGAAGATGTCTCAGGTTTTAATGGAGCAGCCCAGTGTGTGCGTGTGGGGGGGGGGGGGGGGGGGGGGGGGGGGGACTGGTGCATTGAGATAAGAGTAAAGTATACGGCTGGTTTGAGAATGTTAGTGGCCAGGATTTCATCCCTGTAAAAAGGAGATTTTAAGAGTTTTAGGCTTTGCAGTCTACATCTGAGTTAAAAAAAAAAGGCTATCTCCCCAAGCTTCTGATGGGGGTATCTATATTTTTTTAATCTGAGCAGTTGAATATGTCAGCCTCACATTGGCCTACCTTTATGTAAGAAACAGAAGTCCACATAGAGACTGTGGATCAGATTTTTCAGTCAGTAACATTTATTTAAATGGAGATAATATTGCAAAAGAAGTATGTTCACCTTGGAAAAAGATGTAGAAGTGTTAGGTTCTGTTTTTATTTTTTCAGGAAAATGTACAGAGTTGGTGGGATGTGAAAGTGTGCTACAGAAGTGTTTGCTGTTGGGTACTGCTGTAAAATCTTTACTCTTTGAAACATCAGAGTTTATTAAAACCTAGCTTTAAAAACTGTTTGGATTCTCTTAGGGTGTTCACTGGTTTTATCATATCCTTTTGTTACTCCAACAAAAATTAAGTAGCCTATTATTCTGCTTATGAAGTGCTATGAAGAGTTTTGGACTGCAGTCTCCATGTAATTATTAGCTCTTGCCCTGAAAGGCCATGGAGGAAGAAATCTGCCAGCCTATGAAAGCTATACATGCTTCAGGAATAAAATTATCAACAGGAGTAAAATAAAGATTTAAATGAAGAGAGGAAGAAAGCAATGAGATTTCCTTTTCATTCACTAGCTATTCAAAGATGATTTGATCGAAATAACTACTAATTTTTCCAAATAAATCATCTTTGCATGGCTTGAAATACTTCATTGGAGCTATTCATGCATTTGCTATTGAAGCATTTAGCAAAATCACCCAGTTAATCCAGAAATCCTCTCCAGTAACCTCACTATTTATTTGTACCCTTATTCCCCACCAGCACAGCCACTCAGATAACAATGGAAGCTCCATTTTTTCAGGAGTCCCCAGAGATTTTTTTTTTAATCTATATGAAAAGGAAAATAAACCAGGAAGGTCAGAGAGTCACTACAGGAGGATATGCTCCATTCATTCTTGACCACACTCTCTTCAGTGTCCAGACTATTAGTTTGTCTCCTTGGCTGACAAACCTTAGAAAGCTAAGATGCAATGAACAAAGATGTCCTATTGCATAAAAATCACACAACTCTAGGATGTTCTGTATGTTTCAAGAACTGGGATTGCACAGAAATGAATTTTTTGAGATGTACTATGTTTGCTGGTTTTTTAAATTGATGTCCAAATCTGGGATTTTTTCTGGACAAGGGCCGAAATCCTTTTTTCCAATATCCTTGAGTTTGGGGGAAATTCTGAATTCAACTCCAGATGCTGATAGGACAGTTAATCTCACTTCTTTCTGTGAACAACTCACTGAAGAAATAAAATTCAATAATCTAAATGTACCATATTTTTTGCAGTCAGCTGATTTAGATTTCTTAATTATCTCTTTCATTTGGAAAATATTTCAGATGCTGAATGGGGCTGTTTTACAAATCTGCAACTCTGTATTTCAGAATATTCTTCCCTGGTCAAATCTTTTTCATAAGATTTCGGAGTAGTATTCCTTGTTCTCAGGTAACATCAACCTTTTTCTGAAATTTTTGTTACTTTCTTGGTTGGGTCATGGCAGGTCAAAAAAAGAACGCAAACAAAATGTGCCTTGCCTTACCATCATCATTTCTATTTTAAAGGGAGGTAATGAGGTTATTCTGAGGACTATTCATCATTCCTCTGGTGGTCCAACCACTTCACTTAGTTTATGATTTGCTGCCAGTGAAGTTGTATCAGCACAACCTGAGGCGCTGCTCTCAGGTTGACAGTGACAGACTGTTCCCTGTGGGAGCAGCAATATGCACAGCAAGGCATATACTGACTTAAAAGTCTGGCAAGATTTTAAATTAAATGGCAGTAAATGGAAATAAAACTTCCGTTCAAAGTCTGAGTAAGGGTTCATGGGGCATTAATAATTGTGTTGGCAGATCAGCAAAGGGTTTCTTAACATTGTGACATCATTTTGTTGATTTGAGAGGAAACGTCTTGTAAATCAGATAAGAACTTTTCTCATCACTGTCCAAATGCATTTGAGGGAAGTGACAATAGACCTGGAATCAGTTTTTCTTGTTTGTGTTCTGGCCACGCACACAGTATCTCTTCCATTGCAGATGTCTGTCAACACGGCCGAACAGAAGTCCTCACTCATGAAACATTATGGGAGGTAGACTACAGAAAATGGCTCACACAGCTGCTCACTCATGGCTCTCAGAGTCTCTCTTTTTCTGTCTATAGTATTCCAAAACTATGGATTTTATTGAAGATTTTTTAAAAAACAAACTCTGTATCTTGAGTTCTGATGTTCTTCATAATTTTTATGCTCCCTTGATAATGAGTATTTAAGTGCAAACCACACAAATTCCAACTCCTGATGGTTTTGGAGCCCTACCTCAGTGCAAAGTACAGCTGAGAAAACAGTGTAAGAAAATCTGGCACTCTAGTGACCATAACAAGTTCAAGTGTCTTTAAAAAAGGCTAAATTGTTGGGCTAGGATGGGTCTTTGAGCCTAAATCTACAAGCCTACTAACCAGCTCACGGATACAGATTTCCTTCAGTAAAGTTTAGCCAGTTTAATCACTCTGTAACTGAAACATAGTGCACACAGGCTCCAGACATAGTTTCAGTCAAACTTTGGGAAATTCATAGTAATACCTGAGCTGTAAGTGCATTTTTTTATTGAAATGCTGGACAATGCATGGTCAAAATCAAGAAGAAGTTTTCTTCTGCACTCAGGAATAGCCTCAGTATGAACAGGGGAGAGAGGGAAGAAGGGATTTTATGACCCACAGTACTATTATGTGGCATGGGAATAGAAGCAAGAGTTACTTGACAGAGTGTAAAAGCCTGCAGTACTTCTTCCCCCCATAAACTTGTGCTTGCATATCCTGTGAGCACATACAAGCCTGTGCACGTGCTGACAAGCACAACTCATGAGTATTTGAAAAAAGTTTGTGGACAGAGGGAATACTTTATCTCCACTGTAATTTACATTTTTATAGGAAGAATGCTATTTTATACACTCTACATAGTTGAAAGAGTTGATGATGGACTCACCAATGGGTGTTCTCCCACAGTTATGGCTCCTAACTGTACCTAGCATGCGCTGAGGAAAACATGATACACTTAATAAAAGAAGCAGAGGGCTTTTGTTTCCACAGAGGACTCCTGGCTTTACTGGTCAAACTGCTTCCAGAGATGTCAGCAGTTGCAGAGCCCTTTCATATGCTGAAAATATGAACCCACACCATTCCAGGCAGCATTTGTGTTAGCAATGGAATTTTTAAATAGAAATAATTAGTTTTTCTGGCCACGGTTGTTACATCTGGCATACATTTGCCCCAGTGAACCCTATTTTTAAAAAACAAAGCATCTGAATTGAGGTTCCAGATTATACTAGTTACTGATCTTTGCAAGCCTAATCCATTCTTATGAACAACGCCTCTGTGGTGTTTTCTTCCCCAAAGGATATAGTACGGGTGCAACCCAAGCTTTATTGTGCTTAATCTGAACCAGAAGTTTGAGCTGATTATTTTAAAAGGCATGCTGTTTCTTAAAAGTGATTTTCTTCCTGTCTTCATGCTGTGCTGATAAGAAGTTATAAGTGGATCTCTTTAATGCTTCAGGCTGGAGTGATACAGAAGAAGGCAGTCATGCATCTGGGGGCTACACAGCCCAAGGCTAAGCCAGTTGATGTAGCAACAGTAAAGGCTGCAAAAAAATACATTTTTACTTTGAAGCATATATACCACAGCTTTTAATTTATGGAATCAGCACATGTAGGGTAAAATCATCCCTGGTGTATAAAGGTGCTAAACAAGGACAGAGGGAAAGACCTTACCCTTTCAGCACAATGGCCTGGGGTCTGTAGTGCTGTTGACAATGACAGTAAGCCCAAAGCACAGGGAGGGCAGGGGTCAAGAGATGCCCCCTGCAACCTTTCAAAGGACCTGCTGCCCAGCAGGCCAGTGCACTCTCTATCAAACTGTCCTTCCCACCGCTGTCTTCCGACTGGTGCCCCCAAGGAGGCCGTAGAGCACCGAGGTCCAAGCTCTCGAGGACCATGTGCTCCTTTATCTCTGTCCCCTAATGGGGGCAGTGTGTATGCCCCTGCTACAGCAGCCTCACTTCAGCTGCTGCACCCTCACACTCATCATTGCAAACACTGGGTTTACCTCTGAGCTGATGTCAGTAAGAAATAATGACATGGTTAATACACAGATAGTATGCATTCATACTTGGGTCGGTGCTGGATGTGGGACATCAATCTCTAGCACTGAGGGAGTTGGCTTCAAGGCACATTCCCAGCTCATTCCAAACTCCCATTGGCCCAAATGCATTTAGGTTGCTGAAATGAATGGTCCTGTCTATTGGTCTTCCTGTAATCAGTTCTCTTTACTAGACAAATACAGGTACTATAAAACCTAATTAGGTGTTTTTACTGTTTAAATACATTTGTCAGTAGAGATGTGCCCTCTGTTCAACGTACAATATTTATAAGTCATAAAAATCTCCTTTTGGTGATAAAAATGCCATTTCACATAATACTCTTATTTTTTAACTAGCAAAAGCAGACAGAGTAATCTTCACACACCCTGGATTGTCAGACTCCCTCTACTATCAGTAGGTACTAGAGTAATTTCATCAGCTGCCTTAGAAACCATTATTGATTCTCAAATCAGTAGTCAGGTCTGTTTCTATTTGTAATCCAATAGCATGCACAAGTGATAAATTAGTAGATACCAGGTAATTTGTTAAACTCTTGGCGTCCCACAGCTTCATGTTCAGATATCCAAAGTGACTCTAATGTATCTTGATTATGCCTGCATTATATCATAATGTCAGAATCCTAGTAATTAAAGAGCTGGACTGAAATCACAATACTAAGATCACATATGCACTGCATGTGCATATTCCTCCCTGCAGAACGGCAATCCCTATTATATCTTCATGCACATGTTAAATGCACATTTATATATTCAAATGAATTAAACAAGGAATGTCAAGTATCAAACTGCAGACTCAATGCCATAATTAAATTACTTTGTTAATTATTTTTCATGCTAAATCACCTCCCTGAGAAATTTCTTTCATCATTCATTTGCCCAACATTTTATTCTAGCAGCTCCAAATTGCAAGGAAACTGGTAACAGATCTTCTTATGTCCAACTAGTTGGAGACAGGAATTAAGATAACCAAACATAATCAAGTCTGATTTATCCACAGTTATGTAGTTTCTGTTATTTTTCTTGATTTTTTTTTTTTTAGCCCCTGGGATATATAAAACCAAATCTTATAAGATGAACAGAAAGCTAGTGCTGTCCTTTTCAACCTCAGACCAAATTTTCAATGATTAGCCAGTTTTAAGCAGAGCCAGATGAGACCTCCCAGTTTCCTGTTGGCCATGTCCTTGGTATCTTAGGAAAATACTGTCCTGTTACTTTAGAGACAGAAGCCGACAACAAACATTGAACGGAGGTGGCCAAGAAAAGTGACAGAGTTAAATGGCTGTGTCATAGCTGGCAGAGAACCAGATGAAATTATCCAGGCCTTAGATAGCTGAGATCGAATATGTTCTCAGGCGAGTTGCAAAGCAAGAGGAAATTCCAGTAAATCATTTACTTAATGAGATCAATGTGCAACAGATCTTTTTTTCTCTTCTACAAAGTTAATATTAGAATTCTGTTACCATCCTTTTTTTTCCTGTTTGCTAAGTTACCATGTAAGATGCCAACAGGGTCTGGCACTGATTGGGGTCTGACATTACTCGTAAATATACTGTGTGAATTTGGAGCAACTGCTGCACCTGGCTGAAAAATGCAAACTCTTCAGAGTTGTGACCAACCTGTATAAGATAACCTTACTTTTGTCAGGGTTCCCTGGTCAGATGAGTAGGAGCCAGGATTATCAAAGCCTCCACATTCTCAGTTTGATCACATTCCTACCACTATGAGTTTCAGAGGCACCTTTTCTTTATTCTTTTAAATATTTGTGTTTTGTAAAAAAACCATAGAATTTCACTACCATGAAACTGGTTCAGTGTTTTTTGCTTATTACTGCAATTTGAAAGAAACATCTCCTAAAATCCTGGGATTTTTCACATATGTACAGTTTTGCCTCCTGGCCCTTTCAACAACCACTCTGGAGTCAGTGGAATTATAGCTCCCTTGCCCAGTTAAAACTGCTCTACGTTTGTGGACAAATTCAAACCTTGTGTTAGGAAGCACAGTTCCAACCACACTTGTGGAGGTTTCAGAGTCTCAGATTCCATCCACTTTTTTGAAAGCATGTGGCAGGCAGAGGAGAGAAACCCTATTAATGCCACCAGTGAGAGAAGGAGAGTAATGTGAGCTCAAATGTTGTTAGACACCAGAGAATCCACATGGAAGAGAGCCCAAATACATGCTCCAACCACCTGAAAAACCAAAGGACAAAGATCTATAAAACCTAACATGAGAATTTACAGGAAATCAGGCCTCTTTGGTCCCAGTGTTCTCTGAATTACTCATTTATAGGCTCAATTTTCTACGTACACCCTCAACAGTAGTAATCAAGAGAGTATCATTCTGCAGTCAAGGACATGGGAGGACCACAAGCACTTTGTACAGCACCTCTTGACAGCACTGTCCTTTGCCCCCGTGTTCCACTGCACATGGTACTGCTTTGGAAATCAAGTACCAAGGATGAAAACCTATACAGCTAGAAGGAAACTTCTGCCATCAACGTGCAACTTCACAATGACATCCCCACACAAGTTCTTGTTACCCCTTTGGAAGCATTTGTATTTGATTAGCCTGGTCAGCCATCTAGCGTTATCCGTCAGGCAGCGGGAAAGGAATAAGCTGGCGGTGGCAAGCGCCTGACACTTGCCAAGTCTGAGCAAAGCTTCTTGTGCAATTTGGACTGCTGTGTTTCCCCCACCTTCGGGTTTTTGCACTGTGAGTAAAATTGGATGGCGGGAGGTTCGTGTCCGTGCATGCTTTTGCTTAGCACCTAGGACAAAGAAGCAGTAATACAGCTGAGAGACTCACACTGTTCTCCCTCGGAGCCCTGGAGCTACCAAGGGGTGATCCTGCCCCAGAAAGGAGGCTTGTAGAAAACAGTGCCAGCCCCTGGAAAGAGAAGGGAGGAAGCCTCACAGGGTAGGGGAAGGATGTCATTCCACTTTATTCCAGCTTCAAAAGCTCATGGACCTGAAGCCTGGTGATATTTACAGAG
The DNA here is from genome assembly GCA_013400175.1 of Phainopepla nitens. Lineage (NCBI taxonomy): Eukaryota > Metazoa > Chordata > Aves > Passeriformes > Bombycillidae > Phainopepla > Phainopepla nitens. Next base: position 113,841 of record VXBQ01004853.1, read on the forward strand.
TTCCCAATACTTCCAGATGAAAACAGAAGAGGCAAGTGGTTTGAAGCTGCCTGGCTATAAACACAAAATCTACAGGAGTAAGTCAGTAAATGAGCTAAATATACTGAATATAAAGGATCATCAGGTCTTTATTTTCATTTTCTTACCCTTAAAATGCTTCTGTGGTTATTTTTATCCAGTCAGTAAAACCTCTCAAAAATGTAATGATGTGCAAGCATTTGGGAGCTCTTTTTCTGGTTGTTTATTCATTATTAAGCATAATCCCAGGCTGACTTTAAAGATCCAGCTTTTTAGAAAATATTCAATTACCTAATATATTTCCTTTAAAATGACAGGATAAAAACACATCTGCTATGTTAAAAAAAAGGCTTTCTTTTGGAAATATATTTTATACATGAAAATTAAACTCATGAAATCAGTTCTTCATAAGAAATTATTGTACTGTAGGTATGTCAAAGACAGTGGGATAACCCATAGGATGGAATTTCAGGAACAGCTAATTATTTGCTCTTTAAAAAAATACCATTTCCTTTCCTTAATGAGACAACTTTCAGGAAATGAGTACAGAGAAGAGAGAAGAGAGGAAGAAATACAGTATTCTGGAAGCTAAAAATCTCGTTGGTGTTCTTTCTGCAATTTTTGTGGCTAAGATACTGAATGGATTCCATAAGTGGGATTTTGTCAGTATGCCAAATCTACATGGTCTTCTATCTTTTAAAAAATGCCTTTGATTTGCACAGACTCCAGCCCAGCTTGGGACTTGCAGTTTTTTTTAAAAAAGCATATCCTGCTGCTACAGGAAATATTTTTCTCAACACCGTTGCATTTTTTTTTTAATCATATTTAAAATGAATCTTACAGAAATCCCAACAGTACTCTTATGCATAACACAAAGGAGTTCATTTCATCTATTTACAGGAGAAAAACTCACAGAATTAACACATTTGGAAATGATGTGAAAATGTAAAATGGATTTAAGTCTTTTAAGGTGGTCAAGTACTCAATGTAGTAGGATATGAAACTATGACTTCCCTTCACATTTGGAGAAAGACCATACAACATACTTAATATAGGGATTGGTTTATTTTAAATGGGATTGCAGAGGGTATTACTTCATTTTTCTAGTAGAGAAACTTATTGACACTGGATAAGGCAATTCTTGCAACCTTGAGAATTCAGTATTAGGCCAAAACTAAATCTCCATGTTTGGATATAACCACACACTGACAACATTCAGGTCTGTGCAGTTTAATAATCTTTACTTCTTATAATGGGCCAAGTTCAGATTCAGAAAACCCTTTTTGCAGATGCAAACTTGTGAGCAGAGATCTGCAGTGAAAGGTTTGGGTTTCTTTCAATACATCATCCCTATTGGGTTACTTACAAGTCATCTGCAAGAAACCCAAGTTTGCTGTTATTAATAAAGGGGTTTTGAGAAAGTATTACCAGGCAACCATCATTACTGAAGTGTGCTGGACTACTGAAGTACGGGGCTGCAGCAACAGAAGGTTGTTACAGAAAACCACAGCGGTAATCAGCTAGTGCAGTAGTTTGTTGGGAATGGTCTTAAATCAATGATGTAGTTCCATATAAAATGTGAAGAAAAAAAACTGGATTATTGGTATTTTTACTAGGGACATGTGACCTGTTTTATTCACTGTATATTTTCCTCCCGTAATCCTTTGCTTCACCAGGTCCTAGGTCAGTAAATCACTCAAAAGAGTCATTCACTTCACTGGCAGAAAGTTACTAGCAAGAATGGCCATCATTTAATCCTGGCAGCAAATTAAAACATCTTGCCTCTGATCTAGAGAAAAGCAGCCTCATTACATAAAGCCTACCAGATTACCAACCCAGCCCTCCATAAGTAATTCAAATGGAAAAATGAGAAAAAAGAGGTACTAAGCAGGCAGTCCCTTTGTTTACTGTAAGCCACAGAAACAGAGATGACTGGATGAACCTTTGGTTTTTGTTATCTATTCTCTAGGAAGTCCTTGTTTTCATGGGTCAAAATCTCTCCTGACAGGGTCCATTCAACTGATAATCATCAGTGTGGGCCTCAGTAAGCCATGGGGTATCTTAAACCCTAAAGGGATGCTTAGCATATTCTGAAAGACTAAGCCATCAGGAAATGTTTTTGGCAAATTTCACTCAGGTTTCTCGAATATATCCAAATTGATCTGGGTTCTGAGAAGCAGGTATTTAAAAGATCCAAAGAAATAATGCATATCCTTTTCAGAGCCAGGTTAACTTCATAAGGAAGAGATACTGCAGTTGCTAATTGATTTTGACAAAACTGCTTTGAAATAAACCAGATTTTCTAGCACAAACTACATCTAATTTGTTCAATCCTGATCAAACATTAGAGTATAAGAATTTGGGCATGGAGAGATCCAAGACAGACTGTGAGTTTGGAGAAAGATGCTAAGACTGTTACAACTGAGTAAGCTCGTGTAAACTTGGTTAGATTCAAAGAATAATTTTTTGTGCCAGATTTTTCAAAATCCAATAAATTTAACTGTCTTGTTTCAAATTTTTATTCCCCTTGAACAAAACGCCATCTGCTTTTACTATAACAAATGCCACAGTCCATTCCTGGCAAAAATGAAGTCCATGGCAAAATAACAGAGAAATATATTTTAAAGAATATCTGTTCAGCATATTTGCTTTATTTTCCTTACTACCTTTTTAAATCATCATACCCTTAAGTTGATTTTAAGTGAAATCAGAAAACAGATCTGTTTAAATTTAATGAAGTAACCCCTCATGGATGGTGAAATGACTTCCTAAGTACATTTTATGTTCTTTTGGTTCTTGAGTTTTTCATTTTCCACAAATGGAACAGATTTACATGAGCTCACATGACAGCTCTGGCTTGGCAAGAAGTGACCATGGCAGCCAGAGAGACTACTTAGCCTTTTAGGTACCTCGGCAAGGTAGTACTGTATGTTTAATAGAACTAGGTGTAAAGTGATGGTCTTTTTTCACTGTTTATTGCTAAGCCAACCTACTATAAAACATTGATCTCTCAGATACAGGAGACACATGACTCCCATGCCACTAGGTCCAGCAGGCTTAACCTGCTGAACTCAAAGTGCTAAAAGGACTTAAAATGTAATCATTAGTAGATTTTTGCAAGCAGCTGGTAAAACAAGACTTCTAGGCTGACAGGGTGCTTTAATTTATTTCTTAATCCTTCCAAATCAGCAGAAAAGTATTTTAACTTAGTTCCACTTGGCAGACAAAAGGTAGGATTCCAAGGGGACAGCACAAGAGAAAGCATCCATGCAGGTGGAAAATGATAAACTCTGTGTAGTGGTGCCTATCAGCTCTGAGGTCCACATTTTTAATGTTTCTCTGGAGGAAAAAAAAAAGGAGAAGGAATTCTATATCTTGTTCTGGCTCAACCTTGCTAGAAATAAACCATTACTTTTTTCAAAGCACCAGCAGTGTGCTGCTCAGTCTTTCCAGCCTCTATTAAATCCAGCATATTGTATTGAGACAAAAGAGATCAGGGAACTTCCCCTTCTTTCCTCCCCATCCAACTCAGAGCTCATTTGTCAGCAAGAGTTATTGCCCTAACAAGCAACTTACAAGTCACCCGTTTGCAGCAGTTCACTTTTCACATTAAGGGAAGACATGGCAATGGGCAGCCTTTACAACCAGTTTTCCCATTGTTTAAGCTTGACCCTGCCAGTGTTTGCACACAAGATGTCAGGGTAAATGATAAGGACTGCACCTTTGAAGGTAAACAAAAACCTTCCATCCAGTCAAATATTTTTTTTCCTTGGTTAGTACTTCCTTTACAGATTTTTGGGATACTGAAATACATAATGAACCCAATTTCCTGTCAGTTCATCCCTAAATTTACAGGAAAATCTATGATGCTTGTTAACTAGAGGTGTTGACTAGGCTGTAGTGATTGCTGTACAAATACATGCCACACACTTACTTTCATGATCTCATTTAGATCACCTGTTTAATTGAATGCAATCTACAGACTTGATTTAAATCCTGGAATAACATCCAAAGACTGCATGGACTGAAAGCAAAAACTTTGATTTAACGTGCTGCCAAATCTTTTAAGGAAGCAGAAACTCACCAGAAAAAAAAAAAAAGAAAAGAAAAAAAAAAAAGAAAAAAGCCCTTATTGCCGCTTATTGCCCTCTGAGAGCATATTGTGGCATATTGTGTAACTCTGTCTGACTGTACTGATGTTACCTGACCTGATATTTGAGTTAATTCTCATTAATTAAATGAGCTATTACTTGATTGACTGGCACATAATATGAACCTAAAAAGCAACATGCAGTGACTCTTAAAGAAAACTTAAAAGAGGAGTAAGAGAGAGGACATGAGAATAAATATGTTGAAAGTATTCTCTAGGGAGGTTTTGTTATATTCCTTTATTAAAACATTAAAAAAGATCTCCAAACTATTTGCTTTCAACACTAAAAAAGCCCTGACCAAAATGCATGTCATGCTTTTAATATCATCTGCAATTAAATCAAACCTGGAGTGGAGCTTAACTGCCAAAATTTCCTGAGTGGCTACAGAATTCATGGATGCAAGTTCATTAAGTTTCATCTGTTACACCATAGAATTTGCTCAGCTGGCAAACAGAGCTGTTTCTCAATTTCGAATCCACAAAGATCTGGCAGTCAAGTCAAGCCTTACCATCTCATGTACCCAACAAGCACACTGCAAACCAGTGTGGTTTTTCAGATGTTGCTGAAGGCAGATTCTAACCACAGCTGATGTTACAGAGATAGAGCTAGCAGTATAATTTGGCTCATGTTATTTATATTGTCAATGATGATGCATGAAATAAAAAGAGCTCTGGAGGGCTTGGGGAAGTTTTAGCTTGGAAAACTGAAAGCTTTCAGCTGAAAAGTGGGTAAATGCAGTAAGTATTCAGTGGGAAGCAGTAAATACAGGCTCTGATAAAGTGATTATTAGAATCACATTTTAAGGACAGAACTGTTCCTTCATGTATTGTCATCTTCTGCTACCAAACTGTACTCATAGGTCTGCATAAACAGCTTCATTTATGGATTCAAAGCCACAAGCCACCAGTAGTTGAAGAAAAGTTTCCATTCTTGGAAAATACATACAATATAAGATTTCTGTACTGCTTATCAGGATTTTAGACTCTTAGATAAAAAAAAAATTGCTGCTGTTATTGGAACATAGTCTCATTATCTATCAGAACAATTACCTATTCAGTAAGAAGGAGATGCAAACAAAACCCACTGCAGAGTCTGCAGTGAAAGGGAATACAAAGTGCTATTTTTTCCATTCACATGTAGAAATTCTGAGTTCTAAACAGGAATATGCTTGCTCAAAAAATTAAACCTTTTAGAAGCACATTCTTCTAGCTCAGTCTTCTTTTTTAATTTTATAACTAGGACCTACTCAGAATTGCAATCTTCTGTTTTAGTAAAAGCCATTAATTTTGGAATGTAGGAGTTGGCCTGGTAAATTTTTGTAATTACAAGAGTAACTGTGAAGAGTGGAGCTGAAATATGGACCACTTCAGATACCTGATTTTGTTTTTTAAACTACATTATCTAAAGACCCAGTTTACTTTGCAGCAATGAATATGTCCCTGGACTTTTGCTTCAAGCCCCTTCCCAGTCAGACGGATTGTGATCCCGGGCTCAGAGGCAGATCAGCTCCTTCCTGAATGGGAGCAGAGACCTCCAAGGTCCCCAAGACTGGACTGCAGATGTTTTCCTGGACAGTGCAACTACTGCAGCAGCTAGTCAGATCAGCCTTGTTTTCAAATTTTTTAATGTTCAATTTCCACACTTGAAAATGGCTTTTAATTAATCAAGTGCAATGGGTTTGTTTTTCTCTGAGTAAGAAAGGAGAAACTGGAACGGGAGCTGCTGAGTGATTTGAAGGCAGCCTGAGCTGAAGGATATGAGAAATATAGCAGAGGTGGCAATAGACTAGTCCTAGTTTTGTCACCCAAAAATGATGTAGGAACTTAAATTTTATAATACAGAGTGTACTACATCTGATACCTTAGCAACTTAAATAACATCAAAACTGGAATTTTTTAGGAAGCATAAAACTGCATTTAAAACAAATGTCTGTAGGCACATATGTACAATTTATATACCCTAATACATATTTAATACAGAGCCTGCTTTTTGCTCTTAGGATTATAAACAGTTCACTTAGAAGTGCCAGGAATTAGCAGCAGAGAGAAAGCAGGAACAAAGTTCTGAACATGTAGGACTCCAGGATTAATACCTTCTAAGCCAGACCTGATTGATGCTCTCAGGTCAGTATACAAAATTCCCATGCAGCACGTTTCAATGGGATGGGACATTCCTCAAGAATGTGAGAAAAATGAGGTAGTCATCAGGCTGGACCAGTATTCTTTCATACAGAAATTAAACAAACTCAGCACAACTCTGACTATCTCCTTTGTAAGTGGGTTACACAGTCCTAATGACTGCACAAGAATTTATGACGAAGAAAATTAGACTGAAGCTCCACATAATAAAGAGAAGTTCAATGGCACAGGAAGCCTCAGAGAATGAATGTCTTAGAATGAAAACGACCACTTATTTAAAAATTACTTAACTGTTCCTATTAGCACTATGTCTGATTTTCTACCAGTACAGCAGAAATTTTGGCTACAAAAATGAAACATGAAATTCCTCCTGCCTGCCAGTTTGAATCAAATATAGAGCTCAGCCTGAACCTATGCAAGGCTGAAATGATGGTGATGGGAGTGAAACTGGCTGTCTCCCATTAAAGGCCTGCAAGCTTTTTTTTGTTAACTTTGTATGAAGGCTTGGAGTCTTATCTGACTACTTACTGGGTCTGGATGACTGGGCACCTTCCCAAAAATACCTTCTCACATCTTTAGCTTTATGGGGAGTTTCATCCTTTCCTCCTGCTGAGGCCACAATATCCTCTGCATTTGTTACCTGATGGCTGTGTTATTAACAGCCTCCTGCTTCCCAAGACAAAAGTAAGACAACGTGCCGGCTCCAGATGTGGCAGAAGGAGGCCATCTGCCTTGTGCCTGCCTTAGATCATTGTAATCACTTCAGGCCAGTTCTCAGGTCCTTTTTTCAGCTCCAGGTAATTCCTGATGCCAGTTTACAGCCTTTGGAGAATGAAGGCCTGCTGCAGTTGCAAACCACTGAGGCTCGCAACAAAGCCTGGAGATGTAGATTCAAAAATTTTTTTGAAGGCAATCCAGCATTGTAAGAACCTCTCTGTGAATATCAGCTCCATAGAGACTCTGACCATCTTTAGAAAGTAAAGGAAATCTTCCTCCTGGAGAATGCTTAACATCAGAAGCACTGATTGCTTCAAGTTTCAAACTCTTCAATTTGCCTTTTCAAAGAGCTGCTCAGACCGAGTTTTGATCCCCAAAAAATTAAGGCAGAAATGCTACATAGTAAAGGAATTCAGCAGTTCTTTCACTAGAACTGTAGACTCACACCAGGGTAAATGGTGAAGGCCAGAACTCACTTCAGGCCATAGTCAATGGTACAAGTTCAGCTTTATGTTTCTAATTTCTAACACCAAAGAGAGATGACAAAAATCACTGGTCTGGTGTAAACTCACTTGACCAATGCAACTTCTGATGGATTATCTTTGCAATAACAGGCTTCAAACTTAATCAGGTACCAACTTTCACCACACTGCCAGGCATAAAACTATAAGGAAAGCGTGCAGCCAGAGTAAACTTTCTATCATGTGCTCTGCCAAATTTCACAGAAAAGTGATCCTATGCCCTGATTTGCATCCAAATTTCACTGCTAGATAACAGCAGTGGGCACAGTTTCAACAGGAACGCTTCTGGAGCTACCACTTATCGTGCAATAATTTATTTTTTCGTCATGGTTTAACTTCTGCTTAACTCTAATCTTGTTGTTGTTACTGCCCAAGGGTTTTGCCCTGTGTACATCAGTAAGAGAGTCTTCTCCAACCTTGTGTGATTTTATAGATACAAACATACACATAGATGCCTGCATTTATTGTGCCCTATTAATTGGGGAACAAAGGTCATGCTTACTTTTCTCTGTATCTGTTAATTTATTTTTTTTTTTTTTTGGGGTCACAGATCAAACCAAGCATACCATCTCACTGATAAAATGGCTCATCAGACATAATTCGGAGGCTGCTGCCATTTCCCCAAGATCTCTCCTGCCAGTTGCAAATCTTCATGCTTCTTTAAGACTTCTTTTCAAGCCAACTCCTTCATTTTTACCAAAGTTTTCCTCTAGTCCCCCATGTCCTCTTCAATCTGGCTGTTCTTTCCCTGTAACCCTCTGGCCTGGGGACAAATGGTGGTCTTCCCCTGTAGCAACAGCAGCCTGGGGCAAGGTCCCCCTCCTGAGAGCCACTCCATGTACAGTGGATCCCCATGTGCTGTAGGTGCTCACACCCCCTCAGGGTGTGGGGTAACCCCAGGGCAGGCTGCGCAGCACAGGCTGTGATTGCCTCATGTCCCCCTCCCTGATAACCCTCCTGAGGCACTGACGTTCAAGGACCTGTGTTAGCCGAGCATTTGAGATCTTCAGATGAATGGAGTTTCAGGATGATGGTTATTTTAACATTTTTAAAATACTTACGGTACCAGTTCTATGTAGCTGACAATGTGGGCTTTGCAGCATTGATGTGCGCTTTGCAGTATTGCCTGAAAATGGGTAGAAGTGAGCAGCATTCTGTTCAGCCTGCCAGACAGCCAGAAATCCTGAAAAAGCATCAAGCAAAATCTGCAAATTTGTCTCAGAAAAAAATTCAGGTAGAAAAACAGGAAATGTCTGCGGAAAAAAGACATATGGGCGCTCTAGTTCTTCCATAATCTTCCAGTAGATGAAGTCTGGGCAAAGAATTCAACTTCTCATAGGCTGGAGTTTTATCAATTTATTAAAAGTGTTTAATGATGTGTGAAACCTGGCCTGCTCCCACCTAGTCCTTCTAACCTAAAAGCTACTCATTGAACAGGCTCCCCTTGTATGTGTATAACAAAAAGATGCCTCATAGAAGAATGAGCAGAGAGCATTTATTTGTACCTGTGAATTCTTGATGTGAAGATACCATATAAATACACGTGCATACAGAGGTGAAAATTACTATGGGTTATGGGTTTCTTAAAAAAAAGTGTAGTCAAAGAATACTTATAGCTACGGAGCAATTCAGATGGCTTTGAAAAAAAAAAATCTAAATTATATGTTTGAAAATATTCACTTCAACAGACAAAGTACTGAAGATCTGAATTATTATTTTAAAGCCACTGTCTAGCAGAGCTGAAGTTACCTTAACAAAGGGGCTGGCTGAAGATACAGCTCTCGCTCATCTTCCAAAGTAATGAAATAAATATTTAACAGAAGACTGCAAAATTGGCTATTTTATACCACTCACATTTTCATTAGCCTTTACCTTAGTGGCTAATTGGTAATGTCAGTTTTAATGAAGTAAGGTAGATACACACATTATAAAAGACTTCTAGCGGAGAGACCAGGAGGTAGAACAGGTTATAGAGAAAAACAAACAGAAAAGCTTGGTTTATTGAACTTAGATTACACCAGTTGTTCAGTATTACTTAGTGTTGTAGGCTCTTCTTTAATCCTCCTGCAGCAAGAGTCCAGAACCCTTCAAGAAGTAATCCAAAATGGCAAAAGTAACATTTTTCTTTACCTTTACCTGGCAAATTTTCAGAGAGATACATTTACTGGATGGAAACTTCCTGCCTGGATTGGCTGTTCGTTAGTATGAGTAATGAGCAATCCATTCATCATTAGGGTTAGCAAGTTTTCCATTTCATCCTCTTCCCTCTTTAAGTGCATGATTTAATTCACAGCACATAAACATTTATGCAGAAACCTTGTAAAAGCAAACCCATGCCCAGTATTTTGGTCATATGTATATGAGAAAACTATAGACAGGTGGAGAAACTCACTTTAAAACAAACTCATATCCACTGTTTGTTCACAATAACTAATCTCTCTTTTCTGTGTCTGTACAAAATTTACATTACTCTCCTTCCTTTTCTCCCTTTCAGACATAGATGTTTCACACTTGGCACTGCTTAGAGATAGAGCTGCTACATACCTCAGAGGAAATTTGTTCCTGGGACAAATATGAGCTCTGGGAGAAGTTACTTTATCAACTAGGTTATAGGCCTACAACTTGGTATGTCCCACCTTCAGGTCCCTGTGCTGCTTCCTGCCTGACCCATGTCACTTTGGGGACGCTGAGCTACAAGAGCTGAGTGGGTAAATGGGCAAGAGGTGGCTCGTGGCATTTAAACATCCAATATTTATCTCAATGCAGAAGCAACTGTCTTCCTGTAGGAGGATACCTGAAATATTTTTAGCTTTCTTTAGCTTCTTTTCAAAGAGGCCTCCTCTTGCTCCTAGGAGCTGAGGCTTTGGCATCTCATGGCAACACTGCAATGGCTGTGTGGGCAGGCGCTTGCTCTTCCTACACTGTGAAAAGCAACAAATTTTACAGTTCAGAAGAGTAGGGCTCCTTTTTGCATCTTGGAATGTGAGTTTTCAGCCACCTTTCCTGGGTTTTTCCTTTCTCTCCTCATAAGTTAGCAATCTCATTTTACAGTCAGTACCCTTGGGGCAGAGGTAGTCAATCTTGCCTTGCAATTCCAGCATTTGGGGAGCTTTCCATGGATTTTTAGTGACAGTTTTAGTTTACTATGCAGCTAAACGTGCAGCTATCCTGAGTGAACATTTAAATTCTCTCTCTCAACCCTTGAAAAAAAACAATTGCTCCTTGCTGTTAAGTAAATGTGATTTCCTTTCCCATTCCCCAAAATCTACCCACAAAGCTGATGCTTACTTGGTGCAAGCAAAGGGTAGTGGCAGCAAGAGCCCTGAACTGCAGGCAGAGCAGTGAAGCAGAGCAAAGCAGTACTTTTTCAATGAATACTCGCTGAGCCAAGAATACTTTTAACACTCCTCCTCCATTACCTTTCCTTAAAATTGAGATTATTAATGAGTCACACTTACATTCATATTCTTCAGAGCACTGCTGTAGAGAGAAACAATAGCCAGGTCTCCCTCTCCTTCCTCCTGGGTGGGCAAGAAGCACAATACTAAAGCATTATCACATCAACTGCTGGGCTAAGAAGCTTGACCCAAAGCCCTGTGCCAGTGAATTATTTTCTCTTGACATATGGCTTAAGGCTGAGGGATTTGAACACTTAATTGGTGCATTTTCTGCAAGGCTTTAAAGGCTTGGCAAGGTGAGATTCCTGCTAATCAGTGATACAGCTGGGAAACAGCTCCTGCTGTGCATCACCAGCAGCCTCCACCTACACAAATTTATTGATCCCCGGAGCTCAAGGGACTTGTATTATGTGAAGGTGTTAAATTCATTTCTAAGTGAAGCTGTCCAAAGATTGTGTTTCAAACATCCTTCATAACTTGTATTCACTGAGATATATAACAGCTCTGATCTGTTAATGTATGTGAAAAAGAACACCATGACCTTCTCTCTCGCATTAAGGTTGAGGTGACTCTCTGTTAACTAGGAAAACAAAATGAATTCCCTGTAACTTTTTTTGCCTTTTCCAACAGAAGTTACCTCAGCCCCTCATTACAAGCGAGTATTCACAAAATTAACATTTTTACAGCACTTTTTTTGTCATTGAAATTATCATCCCCCTCCCAAAAATACTTCCATTCTAAAGGGGGGTCATTTGATGAGAAATCTGGTAAATTAAATCATTTGGTTTTGACACTCCTGTAAAACAACTACTCAGAACATTCATTTTTCATTTTAATCCTGTCATTTTACTGTACTTCAGCCTCTGACTTACAAAGCCATGGTTTCTGTAACAGTCCTTATATTTTTCTGGCATTTTACTTTCTCTGCAAAAACTTCTCTACAGAAATTCCATTACTTCCATTCTTACTGATTCACCACTTGTGTCTCACCAGAAACCTTGTAAACATACTCCTCACTGAGCTCCTGTGAGCTGAAAGGACTTCTGGACATGAAGGATTTGCAGGACAGACACATTATTGTTGTTTTTCCAAGAAAAAAAAAATTAACAATGATCCAGCCAAAAACTGTATTTTTATGACAAGACAATAAAACTAAAGAGAGCAGTAACTGTTCCCATCAGAGAGAAGAGACCCTCCCTCGAGGATGACTGTGTGTTTTTGTTAACTGACAACTATTCTTACTCATGAAAGATGTTGTTCTCATGGGACACACCCCTGCAGTCACACTCACTCAAACACACTTAGAAATAAAATGATACAGTCTTGAAGTTGGGCTGCTTTGGAAGGCATTCTGCACATATTTGTATTAATTGAATAAAGTCAATCTAATTTATTTTTTTTAAACACATAAGCACAGAAGAAGGAAGCAAAGGTTGGAAATGTTCAAGGAATGCATATTTAGGGTCTTACATCCAGAAATCTAGGTATAAGTGCAATTTTAATATTTTTATTTATTTTGTTTTAATTCCATTAGTTTCTCTTCTCCTTTTCTCTGCTAAACACGTGTCAAATTTAGAAGATGGCACAAAATTCCTCTGTCCACTTTCTTCACTTACCAGCAATTTTATTAAGTTTTATAAACTTCAAGCCTGCTTTTAGTCCTGGCATCATGTAGAAGTCCCGTGAGAGCCGGAATGAGATGGTCCTCATCCACAACAAAGACAGAGATAACAACTGCTTCTCTTTCATTCTCTGTTTACATCACCATCACCCATGGCTTTGCAGCTCCTCTCCCAAATTTGTAAATGACAAAGACTTCCAACAAAACCAGGATCAGCTTCTTAAAATATCTTTGACAACTTAATTAACTTTGCACACTGGCATCTCAGGACTGTCAATTGTAACATAGTTCAAAGACCAATTAAAAGATCAGTTCTTTTTCTCTGCATACGGGAAAGTATTTTTACACTAGCAAATACCAATTTACACTCATTAAGTTCTGTGAATAAGCCCGCTGACACACCAGGGGTCCCATTGAAACACACTCTTAACAAATACAGTAGGTGTAGTGTTTACCCATTGCTTAACTGTGCTGAATAAGCGCTTTGACAAACAAAAGCTTTCTTGCTGGCCCTAGTTATCAGAAGGTGCATTACATGCACTCTGCTGCCATCATTCACCACCTTTTCTCATCGTCCTACCAAACAATTTTTAATTAGTAAAGTTTGCACACCATTAGAACTAAATCCATCTATGCAGCTATGAAGTAAAACCATCAGCCTGAGTGGCTGTAGTTCATCGGCTTAGAGTTTGCATATCTTTCATAATCCCAAAGCATCTTGCATAACCCCAACATCCTTTGGTTTGTGTGATTTTCTGCTTTTATATGATGAGTAGGAAACGTTCAGGGTCTCATGTCAGGGCAGTGATGCAATCCAGCAGGGTGGCTGGTTTGGCAGGGCTGGTGCTGCTGGGGCAGCCCTCTGCAGCCTCTCTCCCCGCCCCTGGAAAGGTCAGATTCTGCCTGGGTGGGAGCCATTTCTGATAAGTGCACATGCTTATATTGGTAAGCTCTACCTGGGGACTGTTTGTGTGCCTCCCTGCAAAGTGGTTCTCGTGGCATATTGTGTGTCCTGTGTCCTCTCTGGGCAATGAATTTCTGTCTCGCTAAGGTTAATTTCTAACCCAAAGTGCAGCAGTATCAAAAAGGATAATCTTTTAGACACTCCCATGATTTACATCATATTATGTGTAATATGGGTTCATTTGGGTTTTGGAGAGCAAATAAGGACATTAGTGGTGATATTCTGAAGGTTCACGTGCTTAGGCCTGTACTGTGGATGTCTATAATATCTACTGTCCACTTGAGGGTTCATTTTTGCTTTTGCCACAGGCTCTGTGATGCACAGCTCTGATACTTCAGTTTGCAACCCTGTGCTAAGTCCTGCAGTCTCTTGACTTCTCACCCATCTCACACTCTGCCATAGGCTACAGAACTAGAACAAAGCTTGAACATGACAAACAAATGAGGCCTGGAAGCCAGAGGAAAGAAAGCAGAAAAAAGAGTTTGCTGCACTACACTTGACTACCCTTTTCCTGCAATCCCTATACATTTTTTTTGACCAGCTAAAGTTGGACAAGATGGTCATCTTGTACTCTGCAGTGCTTTTACATGCATCTGTCTAAAGGTATGTAAACAAATACATACACACATCCATCAATATATAAGTGTGTGTTTGTGTGTGTACTTGCATATATATAAAGGATGTGCAGACACGGGAGAATTTTATAGTGTTGCGATGGGATAAATGAGCCTGACACTTATACGAAAACCTAGCGTAAAATTAGACAATGTTTGAATGAGCAAAAATGAGATGTCGGCCCTTCCAAACAAGTCATGCATCTTCTTTACAACACAGAGATATGTACTCACTTCTTTCACTTAAGCAGTGGGAAAATTACTTGGAAGTATTTTAAGAAAAGGAGGAAGGGAGATTCAATTTTATTTGTTTATGTTTCTCACTGTAAAACTATAAATATCTTGCATCTAACTATATGAGGTCAGAAGAAAGCATAAAAACTTCTAACAATGATCTAAACCAGATTTTAATGTATATAAAAAGGTCAGACAAACTCAGCTACTAGAGACTTTTCCATGGTTAGATTTGAGGTTTATATGTTTTGCTGGACACCTAACATAAAGCTCTTCAAAGCTGCAGAATGTCACACTTTATTGCTCTAACACATGTAATGAAAAGAGAAGCGCTCCATAATAATTTCTCAGTAGTATTTGCTAATGTTGTAATTGGGATGTTTACTGCCTGAATGTATTGCTTTGGCTATTGGATCTACAGGGGAAAAAAAAATAGCTCAAGAGAGGCCTCTTGGGGGTGTCAAGAGAAGCCAGGCTGCACAAATCATTGACGAACTTTACTGAGTCTACACACCTAAAATTTTTTTTTTCCTCTGTGAATGCTTCATTCCTATTGATAAAAGAAACAGTTCTTTGAGTGTAGTAGGCTGTCTGCTCTTTGTAAACCGTTAGTCAAAACCTTGCAAAGGAAAGACCTGGAAGTTTTCAAGCTTTTTTCTGCTTTGAGCTTTCCAAGCCTTTCAAGGCTTGGTATGGTAAACATGCAAGATACAGGGCAAGGTAGCTTTCTGCCTGGTCTAGGGCTGCAGACACCACCATTTCAGGTACTCAAACAAACCAGAAAGAGGTCCTGTCATGACAGAGACATATTCAGATATTAAAAAGTTTTACTGTGGGTTTTTTTTTGGGGTGGGGATATGTGTTCTGGTTGAAGGACTCTCTAGGTACACCTAGACAATTCTCAGAAGCAGACTTGGCAGTAGCTATGAAGAAGGCCATTTTCCTGCTCTGTCTGTCCCTGCTGAGGAGCCAGGCCATCTGCATCCCTGCCGAAGCATCCCCTGCTCAAACAGTCCCTGATGCCTCTTCCACAGCCAGATTGCCCTGAGCCCTGCTTGGGCCACCCTTGTGAAAAACAACTGCAGGAAAACTTCTGTGTCTGCGGGTTTTATTACTTCTACTCAGGGAGGACAAATACATTTAATATTTAACATTTCCTATATGCTAAAACCTGCTCTGTTACAGCAGTACAAGAAGGGCAACTGACTGACCTCACAGCTGGCTTTAAAGAAAAGAAGCCAGGCAGCTCTCTCTGCCCTACATGATAGCTTTTCCTCTATTGCAGAGCAAAACAAGTCACCCAGTGTGCAGATGGGAGGAGTTCACCTGAGTTGAATTTTGGCTCTTTCTATCGCGAACAGGCTGTGCTTTGTGCAGGTTTCTGTTCAACTGCAGGAGAAAAAGCTTTCTTCCCTAGAATATTTGACACAAAAAGAAGGCAAAATAAGAAAGAATTTCTAACTGATTGCCCTATGAAAGTGTCCCAGGATTGTATAAACAAAGAAAAGGTTGGGGTTTTTTTACTTTATTTTTTTTTTTTAATATCATGCAAGTCCTGAGATATGAAGCTGGGTGTGCAGTGGAAACTTAGACAGACCAGACACTGGATATACAGGGTTTTTTTCTGAGTCTTTGCCAATAGTTTCCTTTCAACTACTAAACAAAGGTCTTGAAAAGACAGAATTCTCAGCCAACCACATTTTGTTCTGAAAAATGTAATTATTTAGATGTGTTTTTCTCTTTCGTTTTCTTTAAGCAATGCAATCTAATCCTTTAAAGTATAACTTAAATAAAATATTCTCAGAAGGATTTATATCTTTTAAAACTCTTTTTTGTCTTTGAAACAGAGCTCTGCCCATCACAGTGGGAGGCACACATTTACGTCTGACTGTCACACACCACCCAAGGATGCGATGGATTTCTGAAACAACCCAAAATGTCTGTATTGCAATAGCTCTAATTTTCACATCCGTGGCTGATTTTGTCATTTGTTCTTGATTATACAGCCAGCAAGTGTAGGTAGCCGCTATAGCAGGAGTCACATAAACTTTGTGGTTCTACACTGCAGATACTGTCAAATACAGGCCCAGCTCCCCGACTTGTCTTCAAAATAAAGTGTGTGGTATAATTTCTTTGCCCATGGGGATAATCAGTCCATCCTTTTTGCAAAATGCAGTTTTCTATTAGTCTAACCACTGACAGCTGTGGTTACAACAGAAATAAACAAAAGCAACACAAAGGTGAATGAGACTGGTTGAAAATATATTGTAAGTATTCCCCCCCAAGGGGCTTTGTTTCTCACCTGATGATCTTCTTTCCTACTACTGTTATAGAGGTTGCAGGTGAAAAGTATTTTCCAAAACAAACCTTCTCAACAGGACAAGGACTCAGGAGAATCCTGAGTCTTTACTCCTTCTCAGAAACGAATCATAGCTTTCTTGACCATAATCACTGATCACTGGAATAATTTCTTTAAATTTGAATTGAAATTAAAAAGTAGCATCTCAGTGATATGAAAAGCAGGCCCCTGTTCCAATACACTTACACAATCAGATGGGTTGTGCACACAGGTATCTGGGCATCATTGCAGCAGAGATCAGCCTGTTTGGTCCTTGAAAGGGAATATTTTTTGAGAAGAAATGCATTAAGAACTGCTGCTATTTGCAACACATATACACAATCCTCCAGGCTGCAAAAAGTACATCATGGTTACACATCTCTGTGTTTTATCTCAGTCAATTACTGATCAGGGGAGATCTTGTGTTAAAGGAGTGAGGAGGACTCGGACATTTGGTGTCTGGTGGGTGACACGGACTCTTCTGTGTTCCCACTGCGGTGACTTTTGAACTCGCTGTGCTTGCATTTGCTGGAGGTCATGTATAGCTGGGGCTCTAACTCGTGGGTCATACTCACAGCATGCTCATTAAATTTCTTCTGGATTTTTGGTCCCTGTGCCTATCCCCCTCAGTTTAATGTTACTCTTCTTCTCCCAGGACTGATGCAAGGCTATTGACTCGATGCAGTGATGCATGTTATATCTGTCATATAAGAAAATTAAAAGACAAACTTAGAAAGACTAGGAAATAAGACAAAAATAGAGTAGCCCAAATGCGCCAATTCAAAACTGAATCTGAGAGTCAATAACTCTGGCATTTTATTTTAATTTCCCATCTAAATTTTAGTTGAATATATAGAATACTTGTGAAAGTTCTGTACTCTAATATCTCAAATTGATAAGAAAAATAATGGTTAACATCATGAAGGCAGATGATGGAAGACTTTTTGTTTTTGTTTTTTGTTTTGTTTTTGTTTTTGTTTTAATCCACTGAAAACTGTTTCTCCTAGTAGGCCTTTTTTCATATATTGAATAGAAATCACAGTCAAAAGGCAGATATATCTGATGTCACTCTGAGTTAAAGCACAGAATTTTCCCAAAGACAGAAGATAAAATCAGCAGCCTACCTATTTCAAATTTTCTATACGCTTTTCACTTACTTCAAAGAGTAAATTAGGGAGTTCCTTATATCTGCTTTTAAAACGGACTGTCGCCAGGGCAGTTCTGCTTTACCCCGCTCCTCTTCCAGCTTGTGCATTTATCTCTTTTGCTTTCTAAGGCATGCTGTCTCTCTTTGTACTGATAAGAGTAATCTGCTGATTCTCCTTCCCTTCCCTGCAGTATTCGTGCAGAGTCTGGCATAAACTGATGTCCATATGGCATTCATCCCATTGAATGGCACTTGGAGCAATGTGGGGCCGTGGGAGGACAGGTCAGCTGGATGACCCTTGGGGCAACCACACTGACTCTTACCCCAGAACCACTGACTGCTGTCACAGCACTGTGTAATCACATTTTGCAACATCATCCTTTAGACCTCTTACGTTGGATGCACTAAGGAGTTTACACTTTCTCCTGGGCTACAACCTGTCAGATGTTGTACATGTGCATTTTAACCTGGCTTCCAGGTTAAAAAAATGCTGACATGACTGACATGAAAGTTTT
The DNA here is from genome assembly GCA_013400175.1 of Phainopepla nitens. Classification (NCBI taxonomy): domain Eukaryota; kingdom Metazoa; phylum Chordata; class Aves; order Passeriformes; family Bombycillidae; genus Phainopepla; species Phainopepla nitens. The sequence continues at coordinate 132,217 of VXBQ01004853.1, forward strand.
GGTGAAGTAGGGGGAGACTTCATAAAGAAGAATCTGGAAGAAGAAAAAATTGTGATATAAAGGCCACTGTTGTCTCAAAGGTGTTGGCATCTGTATGGTCATCTGTGCAGACATACCCCAAGTGTAGGGGTCAGTCCTACCCTGTTGTAATGGTGGGAAAATGTGGAAATATTGTAGGCAAAGGCCAACTTGATGCTCTGAATTCCTCTCTAGATTTGCTGACCTGCCCACTGATATGTTGTTCTTGTTTGAGTGCTTTGTGGAGTTCCAGTCCACAGAGGACACCATTTTAAAGTCCTGAAGTCATACATGGTTGCAATTGTAGACATTTCAACAGTTCCCATTTAATATATTCCATAGGAAGCCAAAGATTATTTTCTTTCCGCCCTCCCTGCAGTAGGCAATTTCATCAGAGAGCTAAAGCAGTGAATTCAAATCTACAAGGGTTCTTATGTATCTTGCTGTACTGGAGGATAGAATATTTTGAACTTTGTATGAAGTTCAACTGGAATAAGGAGAGAAACCTGAGGAAAAATGTTTAAAAATCCCTTTCTCAAGTGTATCATGTGACTGTTATTCAGAAGATCTTAAAATAGAAAAAGCAGCAGCAATTTGTCCACTGCTATTCCTCAACTAATAAGAAAGCCTATAACATTTATTTCTACTGCCTCGCAAATCCTAAGAAGAATTTTCACTGCTTAACGGCATTGTCAAATCACACTCAATTTCAGCATAGTGCTAGAATGTGTTTGCAAGCCATTGTTGTTTCCAGTCTTGATTTCAACATTCTGCTTACAAGCACTTCATTATGAAAAGACATGGAGCACATAAAAAAGTAAGTATTTTTTCGTAGGGAATGTGTGTTTTCTGTATTGCACAAGAAGACACATAAAATCTCAACAACAGATTGCTATAGAACTGAACATTCTAAACTACCTGCTTACCCAGAAAATAATTTTGTGTGACATTTCCATTATCTATTTTTTTAGAAGTGCGTGAACAAAGACAACCTATTTGCACAATCAGCTGTCAAAAACTGATTTTAAAAGTTCAGTGACAGAAATTCTATCAAAACTGGAATTTATTAAGAAATATTGTGACTATGCCAAAAGGCTCCCACACCTTGTGATTAACAGTGCACAGGTACTTTACACCTTGCTTGTAACTCTGCAGTTCTCATTTACAGTATCTGCATCACTTAGATGGAGATTTCCTTACATACCTCTACAGTTAATCAGATTGTGCCCGGCACAGACTTCTTCTCACAAATATAACCACCTTAGACCCCATTGATTGCTGGTTTAAAAGATCCCTATTGTTTCTTCTCTTCTTTGCTACTTTCTAACGCTACTGCTGCACACATCCAGCGTGTTCAAGAATGCTGCTAGTTTATGGCTCTGGCCCCTGAAACTTGCCTTTCCATTCCCTCCATACCCCAACCTCTGACAGAAAAGGAGGAGAAAGGAGATAGCTGGCTGAAGGACAAACTAAGAAAATGAGAAGGACAACAGCTGAATAAAAAAAGATAAGAAGCACATGGGAAGTGTACAAGGTCATAATTCAGGGATCAGTAATGACAGTGAAGGCGATTGGCATGGAGATTGACATGGTTAAAATTATCACTTTGCTTCAGTGCCTTCAAGCTGGTATGCAAAGGGGATCAATCTCACCACATATCTAGAAATTGCAAAGCAAAGCTCTGGGAAGGAAAATGTACTGCCATGTCACTAATTTTGTCTGAGAGGGCCTTTAAGAAACTTCCTCTAAGGCTTGATGCAGTACAAGCAACACTACCCAAAAACTATGTGAGGGGATTGTGTTCAGCAAAGCAGAGCTTGAATGTCCTATTACATCAAGATGTGTAACTCATTTTTGTTGCTTCATATAAAAAAATAATGCGTCCATCAGGGAAGTTTCTCCAGTCTGTCAAGTGATGCTTTTGTCAAGGTTGAAGCTTCTCCCCTGTATGAAGATAGGTGAGCATCCTTTTCAGTTAACTCTTTCAAAACTGCATCCAATGTTAGTTTACGATGTCTTGTTATGCCCACTATATGATTTTCAGCTGAGAACTTTCTTCTTGAATTCTTTAAGTCCTCAAATTATTCCCTTGATAGCTTAAGGGAACATAAGAGGGGAATGACTAACACCCTCCAGCCCACATAACCCCCGGTGTGCAGCGATACAGCCTTTTGGAGAATGTGATAGAGTGAGATTTCAAGTTGCCAACAACATAAAGTCCCAATAAAATAAGGTCCATTCCTGTGGCTGAGCCCCACTGATTACAGAAGGGAATAAAGCTATCATCACCACAGAGCTCTGTAGGTTCATTCTACACACCCTGACGTACTGGATTACCAATGACTGTCAGGCTAACTATGGTTGGTTGCCCAGTATATGGAGGCTGCTAGCTACAGCTTTAGTAAAACTGCTTAAATCTGAGGGTCTCATTGCCTTACTCCTTCCAGACAAAGCTGATTAAATAATATGAAAATGTCTATAGGCATGACAACATTGTGGAGGTCTTCAGTATCAGCATGACATTCAACACAATGCATCTCTATCTTGAAAGTTAATTGAAATCCCTGTGGGTAAAACAAGCTTATGTAACATTTGCTTCACTCATGACTCACTGCAGGATACAGTGATGACTCCCAGCTCCCTGTGATGGATAGCCTCAGAACAGCAGTGGTTGACATTTTCTGTGTCTTGGCCCTTTAATATGTTTTATGTTTGCACAGTTGCAATGAACATTCTCCACTGCCTTTAATCCTGGCTGATAAATGAAGCATGAGTCTCCCTCTAACCTTGGATACTCTCACAGATGATGCTTGCTTGATATGATCTGCATTTTTCCATGGACTCTCTTGGAAATTGTCCAATTAGCTCTCTGCAGCTATTGGAGGATGATCGTCACTGATAGCTTAATGTTTTTCCCAAAAATTATTAGGTGTGCTTGATTTTTTTTTTTACCATACAATAGTTATAGATGTAATTTAACCAGTTTTATAGGTTGTTTAAAATCTATACAAAAAAAAAGGCAAGAATTAGGCTGGAGATCCTGCAAGAAAAAGCAATGGAAAATCCTCGGACAAAAAAAAAGATTCTGTCTCCTTGACTGTAAAATTTAAAATCTAAAGCCGCACAGTCAATCTCTGTGTCTCAGTGAAGTATTTATACATGGAAAAGCAGCCGAATTCTGATGTCATATCTGGAATGAGATGAGCATGAAAAACAAAATTATAACAATAGGAAAAATTCTTCCTCCTTTCCTTTTCTCATGTCAAAATTATACTTGAGGAACACTTGTGATGTATCATTCTCCATGCATCTTTCCCCTTCTAGTTATAACCTTTTCAAAGCACACACTTTACTTATGGAAAAAAGCTGCAGATCAAAGCATGACAGTTGACACCACAAAAACAAAGAGACAAGGTTACTGGATCAAACCCAAGAAGCAAAACTGATGAAAAGCCTTGAAGTGCAGAGCAGACTGATGAAAATGAGGGTGTGCTGCATTATTTGAGTAAAAAGGGGCTGAAATAGAAAATAAGAGGAAAGACTAATGAAAGCCAAGGGCTGAAGACTCATGAAGAAAGCATAAGCTGATGGCTCCAGACTTGGGTTTCATAAGCAGAAACGCTATAATATATTTCAAATTTAGTGGAGAAACCACTGACTGTGACATCAGGGAAATCACAAGACAAAATTAAGAGGAAAGCTACTAAAAAAGAATTTCCTCTCAAGGGTATACTGAAAATATTCAGAGAGGTGAAAACAAAAACAATTTTCACCATTGATCTGGGTGTATTTGAAAGCACACCGCTGTGACTATGATTATATTTTTTGCCCTAAAAATGGCCAGACAGCCAACAATTTGTGTAAAAACTAGCCAGCCTCTATAATGGGCTCTTATGCAAAACATGTATATTCAGCTTCTTTACTGAAATTCCCACTAAGTCCAGAAAGGAATATTAGAAGTTACACTCTAAGATTGTAACTTACCTTTCAGTAAATCTCGTATTATCATAGGTTCTTCTATGTAGGTAGGCAATGAAATTGCGTTCCCACACATTTTGATGATAAATTTGATTAATATTGATAGAAAGACCTTTCTTTCCTTATATATTTTACCATGAAACTTCACAACTAAATATAATTGGGATCCCAGAAATCCAAACTCCTATGGCATTGAAAAGCCACTTAAATATTGTCTTACCCTTCCCCATCCAGCATGTGAAATAGTTTCTTATTACTACTTCATAAAAACAACTGAATTTTAACCACAGATTTCTGCATTAGAGTAAGACCTTTAAAACACCACAAAACCAGGAAAAAAAGCAAGGAAGACTTTTATGTTGCAGCTGCCTTGAATTCTTCTGTCATGTTCAGGTACTGTTGTACTATGCATTCTTCTACCTTGCAGGCATCTGTCAGCCAGCAGAGCAGAAAACATGAATGACATGAGGATATTGCAATGAGAGTTTCAACAGATTTCTGTCTGAATGCTTATGTCACTTTTAAGTCACGACTTAAGAGAGGGAAAGAAAATTTAAAACAGCAATTGCAAGGACTCTGCATATTGAGAGGATTGCAGAAAAAGAGGAAAATTGGTTTGACATCAAACTACACTGTTGGTACCACAAACATCCAGCTAATAAAGGATGATTCAGTGAAAATTAGAATTCCTCCCCTGTGCAGTCATTCAGTCTTGTTCCAGTTTTACAAAGTGCCCAGTGATTTAGGTATACTTTTTTTTCTTAAACCGAATTTTTGGTAAATTCAAAACTTGCCAGGAACAGGAGTCAGATTCACTGAAGTTTCAGATAAGACAAGGGCACATTCCCAGGCTGTAGAAAATCCTGTTCCCTTCTCTGTCAAAAAGAATTTGATCCCATGTTATCCAGATTCACCAGAAGGAGCCCAAGGTACCACGTTACTTCCTGAAGGCACCCACTCTGCAGACTGGGCTGTGCTTCCAAACCCCTTCCTCCTGCAGGCACTGTAAACCTGCCAAGGTGCTGATGAACACACTCTGTCTTTGGGGATGTGCTGCTGGGGTGAGGACAGAAAATTTGAGGTGCTAGCACCCCCTTCCCTTTAGGTCTCACAGGAAAGCTGGTCAGGCCACTATATACCCACTCACCATATCTCAAGAGGACCTCATGGTGAATCAAGGGGGAAGACAAAAAAAGAGCAGACGTTACAAATTTGTGTTCAGGGCTGATTTGATTATAATGGCCAAGGATGGGGGAAGTGAATACTTGAGCACATGAACTTCTGTATCTGCTTCCCAGTAAGAGGACGCTGGTTTTTTATACCTTACTCCCCTACTCCTGGAACTTATCTTTACTTTTCTCCTCTGGCACACACAGGACTTTAACATCCCACCATTAAAGTTGAACACTGCAAATATACTCCTGAGAAGAGTACAGGTCCAAAGTTTGTTCAGGCAACCACTTTTTACAGTAATTTCATAGAGATCTTAGGAAAAATATGCCATAAATTGCTGTTTGTGAGATTAACATCACTCAAATAATCTCTGCACCTCAGGAATAGGACTCATGATCCATAATCTTCCAGAATTTTAGACAAATACTTTTTGGGACTTCAGAGTCTTGCCTGCCCAATATGAATGGGAGTATATCAATACATTTGAAGGTATCACCCAGACGGGTCCCTTGTTCCTGTAATGCTTCCAGTGTCAGGTAGGCTTTAGAAGAAGGGACAGCTGTCATCTTCTATCAGCTGCCACTCAGCAGGGGCTCTGGAGCCCAACAGGTGAGGCCTGTATCCCAGACCACAGTGTCAGCTCACATAAAGCATATTACTCTATCAAAGCTGGAGCTCATTTGATGTGCCAACTGCACACTGTATTGAAACATGCTCTAAGAAAGGGAATATTTTAAATAGTATTTGCACATTTTGATGTAATAAGAAAAGTCTCCTGACTACCACATGAACTCAGGACTTAAAAAGATGTAAAATGTCATCATATACTTGAAATGAAGTAACTTGCACCATGCTGTACCTTCATTGGATCATATAGATTCAAATTCAGGGGTTTGTCAGGGTCGACAAAGAAATTGCCTTTCCTCCAGGCTTTCTGTCTTCTGAGTAATAAATCAAGTTACTTCATAGTCCCATGCAGACAATAAAACCAAACCAAAATCACCACATCAAAATCAACACATGAATATGTGGGAGTGAAGAGATATTATTTCTCTCCTGCTTCTTTACTGCTCTGAAATTCATTAATAGTTCCTGAGTAATGAAATGTCAATGACTTTTAGAAGCCACACAAATTACTTGTATGGAGTAACTTCTGTTTAAGAAATTACTTTTTGTGCATTAGACACAGCAACATTTCTCATAAAGAGAAAAACAGAAGTACAGAATCTGCAGTTGGGGAATTGTTTGGACAAATAGTGCGAGTTTTACTTTTGATCTGGTAATCTTAGGTGAAAAAGCACTGCATGTTGATAAAATTAATTAAAAATGCACTTTCTGTGAACAATTAGTAGGCAAGATTAGGACTCCTGGTACATAGGACCTGTCCTAATAGAATTCTATCACCTGAATATTCATGGGACAGTGTGAGCAAAGTGCAAACGGGTGAAGTAAATGCGTCCAGAATCTAAGGTGACTGGAGTAACACTGGCTTCCCACTACTGTTTCAGGGCTATTTGGATGGCCTGTGATTCAAGTTATATTTATACAGCAGTGATATGCAAATTTAAGGCGAGAAAGAACACAAGTGCTATATATTTATATTTTGCTAACACAATAAGGGATTGCTGCTCTTCAACCTCCTGAGATGAACACACAAGGAGTAATGTTCTCTGTTAAATCCATGCTGATTTTGTAAACTAAAAAAGGCTTTTAAAATTTTTCTTTATTTGGAAAATTAAGAGTTATTTAGCCAGCTCAGTGTGAGATGAGCTGTTTTGGCCCAGTGGTTGTGAGTCAAGTCCTGCTGTTGGTGCACAGACTTTACCTCTCAGGGAAAACACATCTGTATGGACATTTGGGCCTTGCAGGCTCTATCTGAAGACAAAATGGCAGTTTCTGCTGAAAAAGGGTATGGGAGCCCTTTTCTATAAAGTAATTGTGAGCAAATAAATCAGAGCAAGAATGCTGGATCCACCAAGGCAGGGCTGAGTCTGGGAAACTGTGATCAGCTCCTGTTTCTCACACAACATCTGCTGCAAAGGGGATTTCTCAACACGCACTGTTAACGTTCTGGCCCAGTATGATTCAGGAAGCATCTTCTCTGTTTCACTGGAGGAGCTCTGCTTCAAAGGGCAAACCTACTAGTCTCAGGAAATAAGAACCTGAAACTTGCAGAGAAAAGGATGTGGAGTAAACAGAGAGCTGGCAGATGTAGCTGCATGCCAGTGATGATCCCACCAGCCCATAAATATTGATGACTTTGCAGTCTCTGAATGCAGATTATTCAGGACGCTGAAGCCTGCAGCTGCACATTCACAGCTTGCTGCTCTCTGAAAGAGCCTTCCTGAGAATGTGCATCCGCCTGTCTGAGAATCCCCCACTGCTCTTTTTAACTCTGCTGAAACAACGCTCTTCTCCTTCTGGAATTTATATTTTATCAAAATAATTCAAAAAGACAAACAAAATATTTGTTTTTCCAAACTCATTTGCAAACAGCTATAACAGGTTGCTATAAAAACACATTGTTACAAGAGAGGGGATAAAACTCTCCCCTTTGTTTCCTCTATTGCATATATATCCTTCATATAGCTACTTCTGCCTAAGACTGTTTAATACAAATAGGCAGATATAACTAGAGAGTATAGTGACAGCTCATTCATGGGTGTATCACGCATAACCTTGATGTATTTGGCAATAACATCAGTGCTTCACTTGGGTATGGAACCATTTAAATACTGGGACTCAGACATCCTTAACAGAAATTAATTTAAGATTCATGCTGGATCCTTAATTCAATAAGCCAAAATTGGAGCTGACATTCTGAGGATAATAAAGAAACCTAGGAAAGTATTGAAGTCCAGACAAGGACAAGCCAAACCACAAAGGATTCAGCAGAGTATTTCACCATTTCTGAGAAAAAGTAAAGTATTAGGAACTCAGAGCCCGTCAGGGGTTGGTTCATGTTTTGAAGAGAAAAGTTAAAAGGCTGCCATTTTACTTTAATTCTACAACAAAAGTAGCAATGCCTCAATATCTGCTTAGCACTTTGAAATAAATAAATAGTTAATTTATTATTATACGTCATATAGGTATACATGTACTGATGTATGCATTTATAGATACAGATGCATATGTATACACAGAAAACCTCTACTATCATGCTTCAGTACATGGCTATCACAAATTCATGCTTAAGGCCTGATTGTCTCACATTAAGTAAGGTCTTACTCTACATGTATTTCTAATGACCTACCTGTGCTCTCTGCTTTCTGTGTTCCAACAGGGTCATGATCTCTCAATTGGCATTTGTAAAAATATTCATAGGTGTAACAGAGTTGCTTTAAGCACTCTGAACGTGGTCCATGAGGAAAAAGAGTCCAGAGCTCAGGCTATTGAATCAGATCTATTCTGGACAACAACGACATGTGTTTTAAATTTTCACAGAACTTCAAACATGTATAAGGGCTTTCCTGAGAAGAGATGCTTCCCTTCACTGGGGTCTAGCACAGAAAGTGCAAATTAAATTAGGAGTGAAATTGGTCACAGGGGTGTAGTGTTACTGCATCTTGCAAGCAATCTTGTGTCTCAAACAGCATCAAAGAATTATCATTTCACCGTAGGCATTTTTGCCGTGTGTCAGACACCACAGCTTCCTTGTTCATGAAAGGAATTTGCTGCTGAAATGCCTGTTAAAAAGCTTGGACTTGACTTTCTGTTATAGATTACCACAAGCTTTAGAGGTTAATCAGTTAATTGGCAATTATTTTTGAATATTAGTATCACTTTTAATTAAGGTTCCACTGAAATAGACATAAAAGTGTTTTTTGAGACGTTCTCAGCTCCTTCTGGAATCAAACTTCTTGTCCAAGTTGAGAACAGTCCTTTCTAATGCAGCTGCACTAGCAGTGGTCTGTGCTTCTGTGTTCTGGTTTTGTTTCCAGCTAACTGGCAGTTCAAACTGAGAAGGAATTTCTGTTGAGCATATATGTGAAAATCTAAAACAGATAAAATAATTTGAAGAAACTCTTTCATGGACTCCAACCAATGCGTGTTAAATTGACTCTTTCTCCTTTGTTCCTTTATCTCTTTTTCTCCCTATCTGTAGTTTGCTTACTTACAGTAGGATCATCACTAATGCCTTGCAAAACTTTACCAGAGCTGGTGAAAATATAAGCAGTAAGATCTCATGCGGAAAGCACATCCAAATACTGTACACAAGGTATAAAAATAAGATATCAGGTTTGAATCCAAATTTTTAAAATTACCTCTTTTTTCCCCATTTGCCTCTCTTGTATCATTAAAGCAACTAGATAAAACAAACACTTTTTTGAAAACTTGAGGCAGAGTGATTGATAAGCCCTACTCTTTTTTGCTGTGGAAATATCTGGGACTCCCCACAAGCTGCAAGTGGTAACCACTTGTCCAGATAAAGCCTGGGGGACCTGAAACTCCAACTCTTCTTCAAGAAAACCTACTGGATTGGCACATGTTCTTTTGCAGCTTAGGATTTGTCCTCTGGCTCTCTCTCGGCTTTCCTATCTTTAACAATATTATACTTGCACATTTGCATTAATATTAATTCACTTTTATTTAATATTTTTGTTATTTCTATGTACTCCAGTGCCTCAAGTCAAGGTTTTCTGCAGCTAGAAAAACCTTCAGTTTTGCTTGACTGCAAATGATTCATCTTTCTTTAACAATAATATTTATTTCTACATTCACTTCATAAGCCCTCAGTCTGTTGACACCAGCATGGTACCATTACCAATGGTATAAACAAAGAAAAATTATAACACTGAGACCAAATCAAACTTGTGCATAGTGTCTGTGGTTGAATTTTAAATGGATGCAGCTCCAGAGAGTTTATCCACATAAAAGTAATAATTAACATTCCTGAAGTAATAACTGCTCGACCACATTTCAAACTGCTAGCTCAGACATTTGGATGCTTCCGATATGAGCACGATATGGCTAAGTCTTAAAGCTGCCAAAGCACAGTAGGTTACTCAGCATGCATAAAAAGAACTGACATTACATTCAGTGGGGACTTTATCTTGTTTGAATAATCCTCCCTACAAGATTATTTCAGCATACAATGTGTTTCCTTTGGGCAAAGCCAGAGAATGCAAAATAATGTGAAGTAATTATGCTATTAAATATTGCTATTACTTTTTAAGCCCTGTTTCAAAGCAAAAATAGTTTTCTCAAGGCTGAAAATTGTCAACAGAAGATCAAATGCACCTCTTGAGTAACCTCATTAAAACCAATGAAGTTTCCTGAAGATTGAGATTGGTCCCTTACTCCACTAAACTCAGAACTAGGGAAACCACAGGAATATCAATATATTCTTTGCTTCCAATTAGTATTGATTTGCATTTCTAGAACACCTCAGTTTGAAATTCTCAAAATATTTTACAATCCTGTATGGAACAGAAGAGTTCTGTTAACCAGCCCCTAGCACATGGCTGGTGGTACCTCTCTAAGACCCACAGCTGTAACTGTGCCTGGAGACCAGCACCTGCCCATGTCAGCAGAGCATCCACTGTGGTTGCAGTCCCACCGGGCTCTCTGTGTTAAACTTATCTGGTCTGGGAACAGAAATGACACTTTCAGGTGCATTTAAAGAGAAACAGATGTCTAATGTTTCCCAGTAATTTGTGTTTCGAAAATTCTCTCCTGCAGTGGCAAACAAATCACAGTCCTGCAGTTTCGAGTTCATCCCTAGGGCCCAATCCGGGCATTACACTGTAGAGGGACTTCCTGACAAGTGTGCACAACTGTAACCTCTTACAGAAAATCATAATGAAGTACTGGGTTTAGTAGTGAATGTGAGCCATTCAGCCAGCAGACTTTAATCACCTCTGATTGCTATTTGATGATCAGCTATGTTCAACAGGAGTTTGTAAGCCCTCTTCTTACACCCTACAGAAGGCAGCAATGGATAGTTGTAGGGAATGAGGCAGCCATTGTTGTTTTTTTTGTAACTACCAAAGAGATCCTTGTCCTTACAGTTTATTCCCCACCAAGATCTAAGCACAACGGGGAAAACAAGGGGCAAGAAAGTTAGGATTGTTAATTGACAAAACGTTATCTTGCCACTCTCCACAAAGATTTCCATAAAAACTGTGCTCACTTCTTAAACTTTCATTACTATTTAACAGCTTAACTGCAAACACTTTTTCTTCCTTCTCATATTACTTTTTGGTTTTTTTCCTGGCTTTTCCTTGTGCTCAGCCCTCAACAGGAAGCGTTCCTTACAAGCTCATCTTGTGTTGTTATGACAATGTCACATGTCTTATTGCAGGAAAGACTTGCTGAAATTTGTAAGGTAGAGGGTTACTTAGTAACCCAACACATGAAAAATCATATTTCAGACTTTGCAAATGAGTATATTATCCAGTTATGCAGAGTCAGTCTGCTTGTACCAGCTGATATGAATGTGTCAATCTGGTAAAGAATTGACATTTGGATGCAAAGTTAAGCTCCTGAGCAACTACATACAATCTCAAGTGCTGTGCTGGATTGGAGCCACAGGACCTGAAGCAAAACTTGTGGAACTTGATCAGGGTATTTTAAATAACCAGTGGATTCTGGATCACGTCCATGCTGTCTGCTAGAGGTATTGGCTACATTTTTCCAAATAAAAGAAGTTAGGAATAATATATCAAAACCTTTGATCCAGGACTAGCAGGCCCAAGAATTAAGACTCAGTCCTTTATATGATGAATTTACAGATTTCCTGACTTAGAAAACATGAAAAACACTGACAAATACTTATGTTGACATACAAATAAGTACAAGAGACCAAAGGGTAGAAAAGGCATTTTAATCCTCTAAAAATATTGAACCATTCCAGAGCAGAGAGTCTAATGATTTCAGTCCCCAGTTGTTTATATAGCTCTAAACCCTGTGTCCATGATGACATTTCATTTTACATCATTTGTTTCTTTAATCAGTTGTGTTTCATAAAAACAGTCTTTCAGCCAGGTCAGCAGGGAATGTGCTGAGCTACCATGAGCAACAACTGGAGTCACTGATTTCATCTGCCTGCCTGCAGACGGAGCATGTCCGTGTGATCACAACGCAGCTGCCTGGGGAGCGCTGCCTGAAGCCGCTCTCTATCCCAATACATTATCCTGCCCAGGCTTTCAGCAGTAGGATGTGTTTATTCATCCCTAGCCATTGCTTTACAGAACACTCTAAAATTGGGTTTGGCCCTTTTTGCTTATTATTTAATACTTTTCAATAGGGCCAAGTCTTGCCTTCATAACTAAAAAACCACAAATATCTTCTTAATGTCTGTGGCACCCTTCATCTCTGCTGAGAGTAGTTTTTGACCCTGTCCCATACTAATTGAATTGGTCCTTCTAGCATGGCAATTGCTGTAGCCTTTGAGTGCCTTCCAATATGCATTAAAAATGTGACTTTATATCCCTTAGGTGTCATTTCTTTTTTCATCTCCCCCCAGAGGTGGTACGTGCGCAGTAGAGCACCTTGGACACAGTGTCTGCAGCTTGGTGCTGTATGTTAAGACATTTTTTTCATGGCAAGTTTCTCCTGGAATATGAATATAGTTTCCAGACTCAAATGGGGCAAATATCTCACAAGTTAGCTTGCTATGCTGGAAACACTTCATTCATTAGAACTAATTACATTCACCACAACAGACAAATGTATAAAAAACTCAACATAAGGATGTAGATAAAAAGGAGTTCCTTTAAGAAAACATTTCTTTTACAAAAACAAAAGAACTTAACATGCCCCTTAGATTTTTAACGGGTCAGCTACTGATTGGTATTTATAGCTGCTAAAACCTGTTTTTGGCATTGAACAAAACAATCCCCTGGCTCCAATTACTGTTATCCAGAGAGTATCCCAGAAGGTAGCAGCCACAAACAGAGGGGCCAGGCAGAAAAGAAGAAAAGTGATTTAGTGATTCTTCTGATCCCTCCTTGTCTTATTGTTGGATGGTTTGAGCAAATTCATCCCAAATTCTCCTGCCTCTACTTGTGTTCATTCAGATTTCTCCAGCACAGCTCTTCTTAAAAATAGCCAACAAAGCACTAATCAATTAATTCACCTGCCTTGGGGATTTTCAAGCAAAATTACCTCCAATGAAACATTTATTTTACCAGGATGCATGCGTGCATCTACTGAGTAACTGTATGAAATTCCTTCTGTCTGCTGTCATCACACCTGATTAAACATCACTTACATTCTGTATTTCCAAAATTAGTATTATTTTTATACTGATTACTTGCATGCTGGTACTAATCAAAGAGCTCCAGCTGTAACTGCAACAACACAGAGCTTGTAAGATTCCAGAAAGAAAGATAGTCTCTGCTCCAAAGGCTGTATCTGATTTAAATTTGACATGGACAAATGTTCCCATATTTCTCCTGCTGTTCTTCCCAAGTGACCTTCAACATAGCTTTGGTGGCCTGAAGTTTCTCAAAATGTCCTACAATCTATTATGGTCCTTGTGACTATTTTGAGGTACCTGAAGGTTGTGCAAGACCATGAAAAAATCTTGCTACTTAGCTTATTGATGAAGTTCTCCTCTTTCCCCTAGAGATGGGCACAGGTTAGCACAGATGTGGTTAATTCGACACATTTTAGAATTTACTGTCTATATTGGTTTCTTGTTTGATTTCCAAGTGGAGACACAGAGCAGGATGTTTTTTCATGGGAAATGAATTTTGTGATTTTTGACATGATTACTGAGTAAGGACGGGAAATAGATTTCAGTCTTTTATCAGCGATATCATGTGTTGCATCATCACACAACAGTCAGAGAAGTAAAACTAACTAAATAAAATGCACCTTGGAGTACAAAACATATTTGTATCCTTATAGAGTTGTCAATCTCTTATAATGGTAACATAAATGCTAGGTTGAATGATCCAAGGATTTACTTTCTTTTTTTTTTTTGCAAATATTTCCAACCTACCTAGGATTAAAAGGCAAGAATAGTACTTATGTTTTCCAGCTTAACAGCTAAGCTGGATACTTATCTTCCTTAAAAAAAGTACTACACTGAATCTATTGTGATTGAGTTGAGAAAACAAAACTTACTCATTTTTATGTTTCTTGTGCTGTACTTGCAGATCATAGATGTCCTTATGGCTCCCGAAAACTCCTCTCAGCCCTGCAGAATCAGTGAGATGGGTTATATTTCTTTGCAAAGAATTAGAAGGAACTGTTTACTAGATTTCAGTTCATTAGACTGCAGAGCTTACACAGGTGTCAGAGGGCATTTCGTGGCCTGCAGGCACTTTATTGCTGTTAAAGACAACTGAGGGGGTAGAATGCCACGTAACCTCAGTGACATGCATTTATCAATCTGGCAGCTAAGCGACTTCTATTTATAGTGTTGTATGTAGATCTTTGGAAGCTAAAAATCATACAAACTCACAAGCTTTTTTTTTTTGCTTTTTTTTTCTTCCTTTTTTTTTTTTTTTATCAGAGCAAGGCTCTGCTCCAAGGCTGACTCCACAGGAGTGTTACCATGGAGTTTCATGGGCTTGGGCTCAAGCCGTAAATATTTAAGTGGAAATAGTAAAATGAAAAACAAAAGATGGCCAGATGCCCAACTGAAACCATCTAGAGCCTGCATGAGCTGGAGATAAGGTTAATGCGACATTCAAGATAAATTAAAAGCAACATTTTAATTAACACATTTTCATCTCCTATCACAAAGCTTCACTTGCCTTTATAATGGAATCAACCTTTCTTTTAATATTAGCTTTCTCTCAACAAAAGCTGCTTTGAATAAGAAATTAAGAAATTGGGGGCAGGGGGGAGGGGAGATTCATATATTTTGTTTTAATAAAATAGAAATAGCAAGGACATAAAAATATGAATTTTGAAAGCTAAGCCTTGGTTTCCCAGTGGGATGAAGTTCAAGTGTGCCAATTTCCAATAGCTCTGGTTTAGGATGCTGTGAGCATGCATGGTGTTTATTGACTTCCAAATTACAGCAGTCAATCTCAAGGAAAAGCAGAGTAATGGAGACCATTCTTTCATTTTCACACCGTGTGTGTAATATAGCAACAATCAGCAAAACTTTACTGAATGAACTGCCTCCATTGCAGCCATAAGTGCCACCCCTTCTTTGTTTATCTTGTTTTACTTTTCAGCTTTTTTCTCTGCATCTTTCAATCAATCCTATCCTTCTCCACAACCAACAAGTAACCCTACATGTCTCTTTGATTGATTTATATTTATTACTCACTGCAGTCATTCTCCTTCATTTGTTAACTTTTTCCAGATGACTGTTAGTAAAACTGTGTGAATAAATCACAATGAACAATTTACTCAGCAAATCTGCCTTCTTTTTATTTTCTATTTTCCTCCAACAAATTCTTTGTTTTGAAGTGTTCACCCACTATGGGCTGGCATTGCAGGTGAGTGTTTGTGTAGCTACTGCTAAGCAAGAAATGCAGCAGAGGTCCCAGCCTTATCCTTATTTCCCACCAATTATGAGCCAAACAAAATCAATTGAGATGTCTGGAGTACAGCTCCCAGCCTTTTTTTCCTATAACTTGTCTTCCTCTTCTTCTCAAAGCCTGGTCCAGATCTTACAGGCTCCTGAATCTTCACTTTGTCACACTGTACTACCCAGTATTTAAGCTCCAATTAGTTTTGATTGTTCTTTTTCTGTGAAATTATCATAGCTTAGAAACATACAGTCCCAGTTACAAAACCAGCATTTGTTTTCTGCAATAGTTCTGCAGTTCCCTGCCTCCACAACTGCTCCTGCTAGGAAACTTTTCACTACACTATCCCATCTCAGCAAACCCAAAACCCAGAGGGGGATGAATGCAAGCCCACTGAAGCCTGTCTCAATGAGTGATTTCATATCTATTGCCCATGTGTGTTCACTTTCTTTTTACAAAATAATTTGCCAAATACTTCCATTAGCTTTCTCACCCTGATATAACAGGAAGAAACACTGCCCTTCTCTGTCTATAGAAAGTCACACACCCCGGGACAATCGCATGGTGAGGGTGCATCACTTTTACCTTTAAAATTCTTTTATTATTTCCACAGAGTTCTCCTACAATCTTCAAATATAAAATGTCTGCAGCTTATAGCTTCTTATCTTACACAGTCAATGCAGATATTTATATATGATTGAATCAGGTTGTGTTAGGAAGGCAAGCATGTAGACAACACAGTTTGTGAAAGACTGTTTGGTAGAATAAGAAGAGATGGGTTGATGGACCTACCACCCTAATATTTGCTGACAAAAAAGCTTAGGCAAATCCTTTTGCCACCCAGTTATTTGTCACTTATTTTTTTGGCAGAAAGTAGAGAAGATATTGAAGAGAAAAGGAGGAGAACAGTCTCATTTGGTCCAGTGGGCCATAGTTTTCACTCAACTGTTGTATCACACAAGCCATCAATAATGCATTTTAGCAGGACAGAATTCTGGCTCTGGTAATGGAGAAGCTCCAGTCAAGGCAGTGGAACCATTTCATAACTACAAGAAGGGAACTCCTAACATTCTTCTCTCTCTCTAGCTTTTAAATCTCATGTGCATATCAGAAGCCTTGTTGTCTTTTCCACAGAAATTTTAAACAAAATGTAGGACATGTTGGATAAATGTCCATAAACAGTACAAAACCAATTGTAGAAGATGATGCCGGCATGTCTGGATGGTAAAAGTCTAAAATACAAGAGGTTCTTCCATGATGGACCAGGTGTGGGTGCCCAGGCTCTAGCAGGGAGCTACAGGGCCAGTACCTGAGGAGCAGCCAGGGCTGCCCATGCCAAACACAGCCAATTCCAGTGGTTCCAGTGATCCCACAGCAGGGCACTACTCAGCCCCACTGCAGGGCACGGCTCAGCCCCACTGCAGGGCACGGCTCAGCCCCACTGCAGGGCACTGCTCAGCCCCACTGCAGGGCATGGCTCAGCCCCACTGCAGGGCACTGCTCAGCCCCACTGCAGGGCATGGCTCAGCCCCACTGCAGAGCACGGCTCAGCCCCACTG
>VXBQ01004853.1:149392-228816 GCA_013400175.1 Phainopepla nitens
GCTCAGCCCCACTGCAGAGCATGGCTCAGCCCCACTGCAGGGCACTACTCAGCCCCACTGCAGGGCATGGCTCAGCCCCGCAGCCCCGGGCTAGAGACTCAAGGAAAGGCTATCAGAAAGGGCAAAACACTGCAGGGCAGCCAAGGCTGAGGGAAACCGGTGAGAAGCAGTCGAATCAGTCCTGTAAGCCCCAAGGGGTGACTGAGAGGGGAGTTTTCTTGTTGTATCATTTACCTCTTTTAGCTCCTACTTTAGGAAATGAATCATGCCCGAAAAACTTTGTTTCTTTCCACTGACTGAAGGCAGTCTGGCTTGGATGTAGTTATCTGAAATGTAGGCACCAGTATGTTCTGATGGATCCCTCCCCAGGCACAAATAGAACCAAACATGCTTTACTGCTGGATAGCAGCTGAAGAGATCCTTTTGAATGATAGTTTTGGACTTAGATGCTCTGGTTCTAAAAATGTGGTGGTTTTACCCCTTAAGGCTTTTCCGGACTCTTGTCTTTGCTGACCTTTTTGATGAACATTTTGATATATTAAAATGGCATCTAAAATATTACTGTGAAAAGTATACATTTCATATAAAATAATTGTATGCTGTGTTTGCTAGAATTTTTGAACCAATCTGATGTTTCTTTACCAACCTGATAAAGGAATATTTTTTTTTAATTTTCCACACTTATTGTGACTTAAACAATTTTGCTTCATTTGAAGTTCATCCAGTGAGGGGATAAACACAAAATTTAGAGTGGGAATGCCTGCTTTAAGACAATGCTGTGTTAGAATGGAAACCACTATGCTACTTAGTAGTTAAGCATCTGAGCCTGCTTCCAGATGAGTTAGACATTTCCAGAGGCCTTGGCAAAGCCCAGCTAAGCACAATGCTTATTCAGTTAATAAAAAGCACTGCACTTTGTCTCCTGACAAATCTGACTCCTGAGTGCTTATTAATACACAGCATTGCAACAGCTTACCTTTTAGTTTTCTAATGCAAGCCAAAAATTCAGAATATAAATTTATTAAATTTTCTTCATTAAAAACCAACATTCAAAATTAAATAAGCCTCAAGACTCGCACTTTTCAAGACAATTGATATATGAGCTTGCCAGACCTATCACTTTAGTACAGAGACCATTTTTGTCCTTTTAATGTCACAAATATGTGAAACCCACAGCCATAAAATAAAATTCAAATAGGTCTAACAGGCAACTTTGTCTAGTGATTTTTTCCCCCATAGAAAAAGTATTCAGTGGCTTGCACAAAAGTTCCACTGAGATCTGAACTGCTGCATATCAATGGGCTGGTGAATTTCAAGGAAACACACAATTCTTTATTTTAATCATCTTTTCCTGTGCACTGCCTACCTTTATACACATATTTGACTTGGAAGCACTCATAGCTTTCATACCTTCATTAATCATTTGGAATGAACACTGGGGACCTTTTGGGAAATTCAAGGGGATGACATCATGATCAGGATTCTGAAAATAATAATTAAAAATGACAGGAGAGCACAGCTGGGAAATAAAGCTAAATTGATAACACATTTTGTCTGACTAATTACAATTTTTTAACCCACAATTCAATATAAATTTGTTAAAATACTGTTGTGCAGTTGCTCTTTTATGAGTATAACTTCAGTATGAAAGAACATAGAAGATACAAATGCAACAGACAAAATGTTGGTAGGAAGAGATCTAGCCTGAAAAGCTTAGTTCAGTGTCTTCCTGCCATGGATCACCCTGGGGAAGAAATCTCTATCTGTCTGGTTAATTTATGAAATGATCCAATGCTGTATGTGCATTTCTTCTGCTGCCCCACAGGACTGAAAGACACTGCATGCCTTCTGCCCTGTCCTCATCATTAGTTGCACTGAATCTTACAGTCAAAGAATTCAGAGGGAATGAGAAAAAAATTATAAAGGAAAAAATTATAAAAGAAAAAAGTTTACTACTAGAAAGTGTCCTGGACACCTACATGCAACAGGACATTGAACTGGCCTGTAAGCAATACAGCTGTTTAGCAAAATAAATAGTTTATGCTCTTCTTATCAGGAATGACTTCATGAGCATTTCTAGAATTTTTAACTGAGCTCAGAATAGTTGATCCAGGCTACACAGAAATATAGCTGAAAAGTGTCCAAGTTTTTATTACTTTTCCAGAAGAATAATATGTCCTGGTTTTTCCAGCTGCAGATTGGGCAAGTTCCATTTAGTGAATGTTTTTAAATCTCTCAAGTATTAATGTTAGAAGTAACACAAGATTCATTAGCTGAGCTTCAAGTAGTTTTTGGAGGTGTGCTTGATGGAACACGAGCTCATCCATGATGCTCAGAGGACATGGCAGATTTCTCTTCATACAAAAGGGCAACTATTTGCTAACACAGACATCAGGAAACCTTGGAGCCAGCCATTGAGATCGAGGACAAAATGTGTCTGACTGAACACTAAAGTTTTAGCATTTTGACATTGCTCTCAATTTTCTTGGGTTTTCATCCAGAGAGCAGTGATTTAAAGACTAAAGGCTCTGTGTAGCAAAAATGTTCCACTGCTTTTGCTGTGCTTAAGCCAAGAATGTCACAAAACAGCTTTCTGGCACCCAGACGAGCTATTAAGCAGCAGCTCAGCTGGGACCCCAAACCAGGTGCCTCCTGCAGAGAGCACTCAGGAGGTAGACTTTTCATGTTAACAGCTCTCTCCAACCTTGCTCCTCTCCCAGACTTCATTTAGGACTGTGACCTCTCCTTCTGCAAAAGCAGTTCTCAGAAGTCAGTCCTTTCAAAGACAAAAGGTCTTTCTCCGAGCTCCATATTGCCAGCTGTGTGACCATAGTGACTTCCCTTCTTGCTACTGAGGTTGCTCATGGCCCTTTACAAATAGTAGGTAACAGCACATACTGAAATGAGCATGATTTCTGGATATCAGCTGAGTAGTAGTTAATCAGCTGTTCCTTCAGCATCTTCTGAAAGTTTTCAGTGGGGCCCATTTGGTCGTTTCATCACAAGCCAAATTTTATGTGGTCATGAAGAGAGGAGGCAAATCAAAAAGGTCCTTATGGAAAAAAGGAAGATAAAAATATAAAGGCTCAGTTTTACAACCATGATTAAATAAAACAAACACTTTTGCCATCTGATTAGAAATGAAGGAATATTTCCAAAAATATTTTCTGAAAGTCACCTAAATATTTCAGCTGAGAGGATGTTTGGGGAAAATGAGTTGTGATGGATAATAAACCTGCCTTTCTTGTGTTTTTGACCTTTCTCCATTTTCTGGAAATATATTGCAGCAGCACTTGTGAGAGTGGTAAGCTGTAAATAAGTATCACAGGATATTTGCAGAACATCAGATTCAGGACCACAAGCACTCAGATGTGAAACTACTCAGAGCAATCAGATTTATCCACAAACCAGGAGATTTTAGGTGTTTGCTGAAAGCAACTTCAGCGCTGAATGTTCTGCTGTTTGCCCTACAAATAGAACAATAAGCAGTTTCAGTGGAGTGTATTCACTACACAGGCTAGCAGGAACATTAACTGAAAGTGTTTTCTGACTTCAATTCTCCTTAAGAGACCAGGAGTGAGATACCAACAACAGCAAGGACCATCTGAACACTCTCAGGATCAATAAACAATTACACTGGTAAAATGTTCTTGTATTTATTAAGTTTCAGCTAAGAAGAGGAAAATTTGAGAAAAGTAGTCACCAGCCAAGGGGACAGGTGGCAGGCCTAATCTTTTGTCAAAAAGGCCATATTAGAAGGGGAAGCAATTTAATACTCTGTCAGTACCAATCAGTATTACTTTCATGGAGGACTGCAAACAGAGGACTCTCAGGCCCTTGCTAATTAATTCACATGGAGATATTGGCAACAGATGCTAAATGCATGATTAGTCATGGAATCTCTGGTGTCCCCTTTAACATAACTATTACAAAAAATAAAAGGATTGTATTATCAGAAACAAGAATTGTACACTTCTGAAATTACTTACAATCAATGTATTCCTGCACTCACTATGATAGTTCTTTCCTGCAGAAATTAAAGTACCATGTTCATATTTTGTTCAGCAACTGTAACTTGTTCTGAGCAGAACTAAACAATGTACAAAAGTCTCTGCTTTTGGGAAGCATGGCTTAGCTCCATTGTAAATGTGAGACACATATCCTTTGCTTCAGTTTTCTGTTGTGTCTATCGGTAATTTGTTTCTTCCATTTTGAAAAGTTATGAAACATACAGAAATATGTGTGAAACACATATTATTTTCTCAGTAATACTGCCCACCAGCCTGAGCTTCCTGTTCAGCTCTTTCTTCCTTGCTGAGGAGAAAATACACACATGGAATTCCAAAGAATCAAAGATTCTAATGTTAAAGTTATGTGCTGTTGCAAGCTAGGCCAGCTCCTAAAAAGCATGCAAAATCAGAGTGCAAAATGAAGCCCAGTCTGGCAGCTGTGAAAACTTTCACTGCTGGTGCAGCCGAAGCAGATGCTTCAGCAAAGCAGCCAAATGCTGGGCTGTATGGATGGAGGGTTGTCCAGGCTGGCACTCAGTGCCAGCTGCTGTATGTCCCATCCCCTCTGCTCACATTCAGACATATTATGTTATTTACATAAAGTGACAGAACAGGAAAAGCACGTGGTGGCAAACCTGGCGTGATCCCGAAGGAAGATACTTAAAAGAAAGAGCACATGAGTAGATCTTAGCTCAAGCAATTCTAACCTTAAACGGAGCCTATAAACTACATACCAAACCCTCACACAGCTGAAAGCCACAAAAGACACACCACATACCTCAGAGGGGATAGGAAAGGTTCACAGGTGGCAATAACACTCAGGGGTTGTCCAGGAGTCCTTCAGCTCCTGCCTGGGAAGGTCTGGGCTCAATGTGCATCCAGGAGCTAGGACAACCTAGAGGATGGCCCTGTGGCCTCTGTGTATTAACAGCTGGCCATCAGATGCTCCAGCACATTTTATCTGAGCAGCATGTTGTTGCTGGTCTCTTAACATGGCCCAGACATAGAAGTCCTAGCGGGAAAAGCTGTGCATGTGTGCTTGGTATTTAGCCAGCCCTAATATACCTGACAACATGTTTTATCTTCTTCTCATACAAAGAATAAAAAAAAAATCCAAAAGATGCCAAATTTTTATGTGTTGAAGAAATGAAAATGTTTTCTAAGATAGTCACTGTGTTCCTTATGAGACAGGGCCTGAATCCAGTAGATGTTTGGCTGTTGGCTTCAGTGAAGCAGATCTGAGTCTGACACACCTCTAACACAAAATCTTCCCAAAAGGCTTGAGCAGGATGACTCTCCAGCCTGTAGGACAATCTGGGAGAGCAGGATGGCAGTAATCACAGGAGTTAACAGCAGTACAGAGCAGAGAGTGCCTGAATGGGAACTGTGAGCACAAGCTTTTTAAGTATGAACTCTGCTAGGTCTCATCTTTACCCAGAAAAATCATAAATACATGCATATTATTAGGGAAATGGCAGGTCTATTTGTGAAAGCTGAAACTGGAGATGGGTTGGCCTAAACTGAGGAAAGAAATAAGCAAACACTGTCCATGGATAGAATATTTTGTTGATTGTAGACTATATTAGGCTATGTGGTGTGCTTTGCTTTTTGCACTGCTTTAACTGTTTATTTCATCATCTATTTCCAGGGATTTCCTGTGCAAGGTTCAGAGGAGTATAAGAATTGCTGAATGAAGTTGTTTTTCCTGGGTGAAAAGATGGAATGTTTGAAATGCCTTATAAGGTCAGCTAATATAGAAAGACATTCCCATTAAAAGATCAAATTCCATTCCACAGAAACTGATTTCCCCAATTTAAGAGTAGTAAATAAATGAGGTGTGTAAGACAGACAGTGTGTGTAGTGAAGAAGGCTTCTCAGGAGCTGACTATAAGGCATCCCTTTTGCTTTGCTTGGATTGATGACACTTTTTTTTATCAGGTAAGACAGAACAGCACAGAAGAAAATGGTAAATATAACATGGGCTTTTTCTTCCCCTGTGATCATTGGTCTGCTAAGGTATTTCCACTGCTCGGGTTCTCTTACCTTGTCTACCCACGTTAGCTCCAGGTATGGTTTAGCTTTTTCAAAGTTGTCTAGGAGGAAAAGAAATCACAGACCACCTCTGAGATGGAGAAGAGAATAGATGTCCCTTTTATGCCTCCTGGAACTGCACCGCCTTTTCCCAGAGTATTTCCCAGGATGGCACATTCTGCATCCTTCCAACATAAGCTCTGAGAGCCTTGACCAGGGATGCATCTCTGGACTATTTGAAAGACCTCAGTCATTCAGAAAATGCATTTTTCCTTTCATACAGCACTTTTAAAAAAATAGCAGGTTTTTCCCAGAATGAAGCCAGATTTTTGTGCTTGTTTCTGGCTGCCTACCTATATACACAGTCTGGCTTAGCTTATCCTCAAAACATAGAATTGAACTTGGGGATAGAATATTTGGCAGTTACATTTAAGATGTAATGAACAAATCAGTTTGTCATCAGTTTGTAATGGTACAAAAATCTGGAGTATTGCAAGACAGCTTGAATAATATTGTGCTCTCCAAAGTAAAATGTTAACATTTGGTTAGTGGCAACAGCGGGTAAAAACGAAATCTTGTTGCTGGAATGTTTCAGTTCTGCGAGGTTAACCACACTTTGGCCAGCACCAAGCCAGAAATTAGGCTCTCAGCTGCTAAGAGGGCAGCCTAAATGTGCAGATTTGATAAAGAAACCCTGCCCTGTTCCAGCTGTTTGAGCCCATTCAGAGAAGGGATAAAGGAGTTTAGCGTTAGTTTAGATTGGGTTAAACTAGGTCTAAAATTGCCCCCCACTATGCTATTGATAGAGAAATAGGGTACATCTGCTCATTATGATTGTATAACTTAGTAAGAACCCAAGTTCCTTCCGTGAATTCACACAGCTCCAGGGAATGACAGCTGGAGTCAAGTTTGAGTGCAAGTGGTTGCCATCAGCTCTGCTCCTCGGGTAGGGCTCGCTGAACCAACAGGAGCTGGAGTTCCTGCATACCTCCCATTATAAGGACCAGTTTTTAAATATTTATGAATTTGCTAAATTTAAATCATTCAAGCAGAACAGCTTATTGTTGTAAAATTTGTTTCCACTTATACAGTTCATTAAAGCAACAGAGATTTGTGCACGAGTGTATATCTAGAAAAATCAGACCTTACTAATGACCCAGGCATGGTAACTAATTTTATGGTGAAGAAACATCTGTATTTTATCTGTTTCCTTTAAACATTTAAAGAATCTACAAGAACTTTTTCCCCCTTTAACCAGTCACTACCAAGCCATGACAATACAAAAAACCTGCACATGCTTGCCCTAGTATTCTTGAAGTACTTCTGAGTCTTCAAAAGAGGTTTTTGTTTTGATCACTGAATTTAAAATTTTGTTTTAAAGGGAAAAAAGTTCTTCTCTCAGCAAGATGAATCACAAGAATAGTTTTGACAGAAATTTCTTTAACTTAAATGAGAAAAATGGCAGTTCATTTGTCATTGGCTTCTCAAAAAAAGGAACATCCTTACAAGTATCTTAATACTTATCCCAAACAAATTCCCTTTTATCTGTGATTTCTATCAACCTCTTTCAGATCTGAGTTATTTATGGAAACACAGATGTGAACATTGTCCCATATAAATCCTTACTAAATTGGGAAACAATAGTGAGCCTTTTGATGCAAAGGAGGAATTTGTGATTTGATTTACTAGTTAAAACAAAGCTTAGCAAGCCTTGAAGTGAATATTGAGGAGAAGCCTTAAGAAAGTTTTCATATGAACACACTGATGGGTTTTTTTTTGATTGCCCCTGTTTTAGCAAGAAGACATTTGGTAAAAGAACAAAAACTCTGTTTTGGTTATGAAAACAAGTCAGAATGCATGAGACACTTTAATATATCATTAAGAATGCCCTTTATCGGAAGGAAGGAAGGAAGGAAGGAAGGAAGGAAGGAAGGAAGGAAGGAAGGAAAGAAGGAAGGAAGGAAGGAAGGAAAAGACATATAGAGACCAGTACACTGTCTCACAACAATTGCATGGAAACAGCTACAAATATCATGAGTATGGAAAAGAATTGAAGAAGGGCCTTTGTATTTAGCTTTTATACTTAGAAAAGTCTATAGTATGCTTTTTGCAAGGTTTTATGAATGTTTTAAGTGGGTCCCAGAGATAAAAAATGAAATATGAACCAAAATTTTTATTTGAAAAATAAGCAGCTAATTGGTAAACAAGACAATTGTGTGTCCAGTGTGCAGCAATGCTTTATGAAATCAAAATTGCTTTTGATTTCATGTGAGTCAATGGAAGAGAGGAAAATAAGTTACTGATTACAAAGCCCTTCAAAAATTCAGGGCAGTTCTTGCTCCAAGTTCATTGGAGTTTTGATTGTGTATCATTTTGCCCTTCATTTGCAGTGAACAGGCAAAATTCTACCTGATCGGTTCAGGCAGATGTATACATAGTAATAAAAGAATAACCTCCATGTACAGACACTACCTACTGTCCATAACAGGATGCAAAATAAATTACCCAGAGCACAGAGACTGATTTGAAAATGTCAATCTTTATCAGTATTAAGAAAAGTCTTTATTAAAATATAGTGAACATGAGTATAGGATACACTAACGAACCCCGTCTAAAAGATTTCCTTTCTCAATAATTTTGGCTCAATTTCTATGAGCAAATTAAAAACATTCCTGTTTTGGTTTCAGCTGGTCTGGACCAGATTTACCTCATAGAGAACCTGCACCAACAGCTGCCCTGGCACAACCTGGAGTGGGGACACTGCTTCCCTGGGCAAAGGTGTTGCTGGCAGCCAAGGAGGGAACAAGGGTGAGAAAGGAATGTTTTAACCCGCTATCATCACTGAGCATCATCACTGATCATGTGGTATAATTACACCAGGTCCCAGATATTCTGTACTGTGCTGTGAGTTTGATATTAAGCAACTAATAGAAGGTACATATTTTGAAATAGGATTTTCACAGTTTAAAATGTAAATTAAAAAAAAGTAACTCCCACTCTTACAACAAACTCGTAACATAAAGCCTTCCCCCACTAATCTGTGATCGATTATAATCACAACTGTGTAAATAGCAATAGACTGTAAAAATCTCAGTTCAAAACGTTTACATTCTCATTTTAGAAGGCATCCATTTCTTGTTGGGGTGAAATGGAGTCATCCTTCTGCTCAGAGTTAGGAATCTACTCTCTGCCTTCCTAGACACTGGGATTATTTGTGCAGCAAACAAATACCCAGTGTGGGAGCACTCATCTTGGTTTTAACCATGTGTTAGTCAGGATCTGAGAGAAAGGAAGAATTATTATTTCCCCTCTGAAGTGCTTATTGTCACAGAATCTGGATATTTCATGAGCATGATTGAATCTGTCTTTCAGCATTTATTAAAATAAGGCAAAATGTTGTTTCTGCTTTAAAAATGGAAATAACCAGGAGTGGCTAAGTACCTAAAAGCAGACAACTTGGAACTGACTTTTTGGAGTACTTAACATTTTATAGCAGGCTGTAGTTGTGCATTTTTACAGCACAACTTGTATTGACTCAGCTGCCTTTCTGAGAGCTCAGCACTTCTAAAAGTCAGACCTCAGGTATTTTGAACTGGGTGCTCAGATCTGAGGGAAACACAGTCAGTGACCACCTGTGAAAATGCTGGTGCATAATTTTCCCACCACTGCCACCAGCTCACTAGCAGGGCAAGGGACCAAATTCAACTCACCAAAATGGTAATTCTCTCTCTCAAGAAGAAAATTTTCCATCTTCTCACTAAATATCTGTCTTACTCTGGGCTTTATCAAGTTGCAGACAGGAGTATTTTGTGATAGATGACTTGCAAACACTGATGGTCACTTTTGCTAAACAGTACAAATTCAGTGTAGCTTTTCTGTGGAGTATTAGATGGACACACTACATTCTCCAAGACGCTGAGATCTTTTTGCAGGACAGGGGATGCTTAGTTTCTGTAGTGCCTGATTTGTTGAGTATGGCCCCAGTTGTACGGACTGCAACTTTGCAATTTTCCATGCAAACCCTGCATTTTACTTGTGCCAAATTAAAGGAAGACATATGGAAAGCACAAAGCAAAAATAAAAAGTAAAATCATATCTTCTGTTACACACTATGATATTTTAGTATCATGGGAAGTCAGCCAGAGTTAAAATACTACATAAAATATTGACATGAAGCTGCAAAGCAAAGATAAAAGACAAGTTCTGAAAATAGAGGTGACACAAACAGTATCCTACAGCTAAGCCCAAGGAAAATAGACTATAAATTCAAAAGCAATATTAGAAATAATTATGTGGTTTTCTTTTGAGAAAAAGAAACAAACACATATGTGCAAACATACTACGAGAGAGTTTGCAGTTTATGTTGTCACTTTCTTCTTTTTGGAAGCTTTTATTTTATTTTCTAATATTGTATCAATAAAATAGCATTACTTCTTTCATCCTTGTAATTCAGACATCAATTATTACCTCAAAAAGCCACTACACTTATATGGCCATGTGATTCTTTTTAGAATTGTTTTTCACATATTAGAACTGACAATTCCTGTGTATAAGCTGGTTCAAATAAACTCAATACCCACTTTTAAGCCACTCTGACCAAAGTCTACGTTTTCCCCTACGGTGTAAAATCTCTGATCTTAGTAACACACACATAAGCAAAGCTGTCCTGAGACACCAGGTCTATGCCACCAGCAAAAACTGATCCGCCTCAGATAACAAGAAACAGTCTTCTCTTTTTGTGACTGGTTTGGCGCCTGTTTGCATCCCTCCAGAATTCAACAAAGCCATGGCTAATATTGATATTACTGATTCTCAGCTTGCAAAGTGCTTTGTCCCCACCAGAGAGCTGTTGAGTTAATCCCTTGCCTGAACAAATGCAGATACTGCAAGATGAAAGCACTGTGTGCTGGTGGAGCTGGCTGCAAAGCAACCTGCTCCCACCGCAGGGAAGGGCAGGAGCGCTGCCTTTGGGGACAGCCCACAGTCAGATGGGCTCAGCCAATTGTGAAACCACAGAGTAAGCCTCCCTTTCTTCACTCCCGGCTGGGCCAGCCCAGAGCACAAAACCCCAAACCTCTACTAACGATATATTATGGCTGGGAAACGGAGCATGCACAGAAGTGTGTGTTTACACAGATATTGGTATGGTCCCAGCTCGGAAATTCACACAAGCTGCTGAGGAAAAGTGTAGCTGCCATCACATAGCCATTCCTGCCACAGGAGAAGATTCTGCTTTCCATCCAGAGTCAGTCATTACATGGGAGTTAATTTACAGTAAGAAAATGCAGAAAATGCTTTTAAAAGTTGAAAAAAGCTAAATCTTAAAATGCTGTGAGTAAAAAGGTCACACATTTCAGCACTTATGATCATTTTTGCAAACGTGCAGCTCAGCATTTTGTTTTCTTTTTTAGAATGAGTTGCATGTGGAACAAGATCCATTGTTTTAAACCTCAAAAATTACTGCAAGATGAAAGGGAAGAAGAAAGGATTTCCTACCCTGCCCTAGCCAGTCCCTTTCCTGACTGAGCTCTCTCTCTCTTCTGTTCCCAGTTTTGTGCAGCAAAGCCTCATGGAGGCTGAGTGTCCCAGCAGGGTTCACCTGACCACTGCCATGGCAAGCACTGGTACCTGCTGTCCCCGGCACAAACTTCTCTGGTGAAAGCCCAATTCTCTTCTGCTCTGCTACAACCACTTGTCATGGAAGGAAAGATCCTTCCTATATGAGCTTCACTGTAAAGAATTTTCACTTTGTAGCCTATAACTTCCTTTGGTCACATCACAACTCTGGATATTGAACAGGATAATTTTTCAGAAGAGAAAATTAAGTTATTCAGTTCTGGCATGCCAAAAGCTATTGCAACAGCCAGTGATGAAACTCAAAATTCCCTGCTCCAAAACATGAACTCATGTTCCACTCATGCTGCTTCCCTGTTTTATCCAGTTTTCTTCTACTTTCTTGAATATTTAAATGATGGCAAACATTATATACCCTAAATTATATAAATCACTGCCCATTTGAATGTGTTTCCCTTTCTACTACTGATACTTGTAAATAAATGTATTATTTATGCAATTATAGAATTAGTATTTAATCCTGAATTTTGTATCTATCTAAACCTACTAAGCCTATGACAATACTGCTCAAATAAGGCTAAAAATGCACTACAAAAAAAAAGATGGGAACTTTTATGCATTCTCTTCTTAGTATTTCAGCTGTCTGGCTGAGTACTGGTAGTGAGGAGTCAACAAAGCTAAGAAGAATTGAAATTATGAAAATGACTTATGACAGATTGCATGTCAGTAGGAAATGTTTATGCTGTCATCAACAAGAAAATATTTGAATATTTTTGATATTGAACATGTTATGTTACATGGAGAGACAACAATCACAGCTGTTTTTATATATGTGATCTAACTAATACAAACACACTTGTTATTTATGAAGCAGTAAAATAAACCTAACTCCTTCCTGAGGTGATATTTTGTTTAAGAGGTAAACTTATAAAACCATTTAGGTAACCATATAATTACTTTATAAGAAACCTGAGGGCTTCTACTCTGCTGGAAGTTTCGTAGGCAGCCTTTTCATTTTCAAACCTTTGGTTTCTCCTCATACAAAGACAAATCCTTTCTATCAGCAATAGCAGAAGAGCACCACGAGACAGAGTGATGACAAGAACTGCTCAACTGCTCTCTGAAGACTGTAAGGTGCCACCTACCTCCATGGGGACAGAGGATACTCAGCACCTTCTGAGTCAGCTCTGTCTCATAGGATGTCTCTTCATCTATTCTGTACAATTTCTTAATCTAATCTGGATTCTGTGAATAAATACTTATTCTGCAGTCTTAGGCGACATGCAGATAACGCTTCTGTGAACAACTGAGCTAAAATAAACTAAATTTTTTAAAACTATAAAATCAGGGGAAAAAAGTGTTAAGCCTTCTTGTAAGTATAATTTGAAGTCTCTAAAATGAAAACTATGGGTCTTCTGTGCACATAGGTGAGAGGAAAGGGAGTTTTCAGACACAAAAGAGAGACAGAGGTATTTACTTACAACATTGCACAGCCTTGTCTATGCTCAGTTTGTTAGACTTATACCACAGGACATTTGACAGCATAATGATATAAAATTATATAAAATGTAAAGGAAAGCAAACACCTATTTTAAAGAAATACCCACTTAGCACTCAGTTCAAGTGCCTGCATCTCCAAGCTCAGCAATAACAAATTATTTCAGAACAAAGTATACATTCTGCTGGAAGGGTGGAAGGGCTGTGATATATAGTTCTATCACATCACATTACATGCCTACCATCATGAATCTTAATCTTCACATTAAAGTCACAAGGGCTACTATTGTTCATATCCTTTGCATTTTCATCGCCCATCTGAATATACTCTTCCATTTGAAAAAAATATAATAAAAAAAGGCCTTGACACATGCCTGGGCCCAGTGAATTTAAGAGAAAGAAGTTTGGTTGCTATTCCTTCCAGTTGTGAAACAGGAATTGCTTTTGTATGAAGCTGGGTCTAACAGAGTGAGACTAAACATTTATAAAATCAAGTAGGGATTGAAATATAGCTTTGTGGTTACTAACATTTTGCAGCAGCATATCAAGTTTCACATTTCATCAGCTGAATAGAGTCTGTGTGCTGGGCTATTGTGGTTCAGTAGCTGACAGCAGTCAAGTAAGTGCTGCTCTCTTCCTGGCTTAATCATTTCTATTACACTCAGTGTCAAAACAATAATGTCAGTGAAATAGGCTTGCTGACATTATAGATTAGAATTGAGTGATTTTGAATGTCCTGTGACTGAATTGCATTTTATTTCTAGAAAATTACACATTACAATTGCAAATTAAAGAGCTTAGATCTCAACAGGCTGTATCAACAAATATGGAGCTGTGGACTCCGTGCTGCCGGGGAGATGATCCATCATGAAATTCATGAGGCTTAATGTATACTAACAAGAGAACAACTGCTCAAATAGTCAGCCATGTGTTGGAGAGGATCTGAAGAAAAATCTATTTTGTTAGGAGGGATTAATTCTGCTGCACAAGAGGTAAGAATCCCTGGGGTAATCTCGGAGATTTAAAGGATGTTCCAGAAAAAAGAAAAAAAAAATCCTAGATTTTCTTTCTTCCATCTGTGAAGCACCACAATTTATGAAGACACATCTCCTGAGATTCACTTAAGGAACACATTCAGAATTTAGAGAGCAGCCACAGTAGCAGGCTGCAGAATTTCTGAGTGACTGACAGCTACCAAATGACAAGAAGTAACATTTAATGACTGCAGTCATCAGGACACTTACTGAGAAAGAGCATGGCATTTCTGTCATCTGCCCTTTAGATGGCATGGACAGCAACTGTGTCCCAGAGTACTCTCCTACTCTAGTCTGATAATATCCAAGTGTAAAACACTTTTGCCAGAATATGAGCAGCTTTTGAAATACAAAACATATATTCCATCTTAGAGTTCCCCAAGAAAATCAGCAAATCACAAATTACTCTGGAATTCATAAAATTATCTGAGGTTGCTCACAAACGAGTAAGACCAAGCTCAGGAAAAATGCAGTCAGTCACAAACACAGATAGAAATAACATTGACTATTTGAGAGTTTTTGATCAGAGCAATGAGTCACTTTTGTTCCTCTCACTACCTTTTAACCTTGCAAAAATATCCTTTGTGAACATATGGAGCTTCTCAGATGACTAAAGATGGAAATTTCCACTTATAGCAATTCTTTCCTTCCACATTGTTTTGGTTTCTTCCTGTAGTAAACTTTCTTTAACTATGCAGCCATAATTAGAAGATGAATTCCCAGGAGTTTTTATTCTATCAGCTAAGTCAAGAAAAATATTAGATGGTTTGTGTGTTTGGTTTTATATGTATTCTACTTAATGAGAAAGTACATTAATCTTGTCTGAGCAGGAAGTGAAATTTATTCACAGCCTACAAAAGTTCATATGAATTCAGTATATCATTTGCAAGTGCTGCCATACAAGAAGAAAATTAATCATATTGTTCGTACATGGGAGTGTTTACCTCCAGAAACCAAAGTAATAGGTCATCACTTTCAAGGCTTTCTGAAAGTCCATTTAATCATTCACCAGAAACAATACAATCAAACAAGTAATGAACAACAGATTCTCAAAGCAAAAACTAAGGAACACTTTGCAAGTAAGAAAAAATGAGTAGGAAATATACTATCTGAATGCAGTTAATAAATTACTAAAAAAATCTAACAGACACTCATGTGCCAGTGTCTTGTGAGTAATGTGGAGACAGAGAAGAAATCAAGTTTGTGGAATAAACTGTTCTCATCAATATCATGACAAAATAACATTTATGAAGAGCAATGAAAGAGAGCTGGGGAATAGAGCTAGACGCTATGAATTGATGTAATCCATCATATTATGAAAAGAGCATCAAAAGTG
Source organism: Phainopepla nitens (assembly GCA_013400175.1). Taxonomy (NCBI): domain Eukaryota; kingdom Metazoa; phylum Chordata; class Aves; order Passeriformes; family Bombycillidae; genus Phainopepla; species Phainopepla nitens. Next base: position 164,875 of record VXBQ01004853.1, read on the forward strand.
AGTTATCTCTGTTGCACAGTGGAGCTTATTTAAGTTTTTAGTTAATTATTAGTACTGTTGTTTTGAACTTGATTTGAAAAGGCATTGGTCAGTCAGCAAAATTATGAACTTATTTTTTAAAATGGTTGTGCTTTTAAAAGAAGATCCTCTTCATTTACTTCATACTTTTTGAGTAAAGAGTCCAGGGTTGTGTGTTTTCAATATTTTCTCTTCAATCAGTCATACAGGCTAGGTATTTATTTTTTTAAAAATCAGATTTTAGGTTAATCTACTAATACAAGGCAAGATTTTTTTTTGTGAAATTCCTGATATAACTGGGAGAACAAGGAACTCCAGTTTTCCTCAGAAGATGTCAGCTTCAGTCCCATGTACATAAAGAAATATATTAGTTACAGAAGATGTGGACATATTCACCAAATGTGTTTTGACAGGATTTTTGCAAAAGCTTCATTACTTTTGCTCCATGGATGATTACTGAGAAACCACAGCTTTACCCAGTTATGTGACTGACAACCTTCTCTTTATGAGAAAGTTTGTCCTAATTTCATAGTTAGCAGAAAGCCAGTCATGCACGGAAAAAAGGTATAAGTTTTAGCAAGGAATAAAGAGTGCCAGGAATACAACTATTTGTTATGGATAATCCCAGAACATCTGTTGCTCTCTCCTCATGGGTGGTCCAGCTCCAAAATATCACCAGCTTTTGGCCCTTTTTCTCCGCAGCCCAGATAAAATGTTGTACGGTATCTTGGTTAGCGCTGCTTGCTGTTTCCCACAGGCTAATACTGCTTTTCTGGGGAACCATAAATTCTGGGTGAATCATAGAAACAATCATTTTAAGTTAAAAAGGGAAATTGCAAGAGTACATGTGAATAAAAATACAGAAGTTATCCTCCACAGTGGGTTTTGATTAATTTATGTTTACATTTAAAAATATGCTCTCTGCTTTTATCTGTCAGTGTTTTCCCAGTGCTTTGTCCATAAAGCAATTCCATTCTTCCTACTCTTACCCAAAATGATGGTGGTTCCTTGGGTCACAGTTAAACAGTTTGACTCCACAAGAGTAAGTGCAATACAATCTTTCAAATGGTCACTTACGGCGTTTTAGCATCACCTCTGCCTTTCGTCTGCGTCTGTCCTTCTGCCCCCCTTGTCTCCCTCCGCCCGTCTCTTCCACATTCACAGGCTAAAAGGGGACTCTTCTCACACAGCAGAGCACTAAAGCTCTCTCCAGATGCTCCAATAACATCACAACCTGTGGTTATTGCTTCAGAAATGCAATGGAAGGACATCTCTTTGTAAGGAATGCCCCCAATATTAAGCCTTTATTAATGTGAGGTGGTTCTTTTCAAGTGCCTATGGCAAACTCCGTATTAAGAATGAGAACAGAATCTGAACTAATAGCTAAAAAACCCCTTGTTTGTGGACTATAGACTGGAATGCTATTCCATTATTGGAATGGGCAACAAGGGAGGCCTCTTGGATCATTCAAAATCTAAAGTGCCAATGTGCAGAGAGACTGATTATGCATTTATTTTCAGCAAAGATCTACCAAACCCTCAAGCATTCCTCAAACATGTCTTTGCCCCTGTGGTCACTTTTACCTTCTTCCATCCCTCAAAGTTCAGTCAGTCTCTTCCTCCCATCCATCTTCATTTTCATCACTTTTCCCACAAAGAACAGACACAATAGCATAAGTGAGCACATCAGGTAACTTTTACAGCAAAGCAGATTATCTGCCAGATAGAGAAGCCAGAGAGAAGCAGTGATGCTGAGAACAAATTAAGGCACTTGGCTTTACTAGATATTGGCACACCCAGAGGAAATGTAAAGGGCAGCTTTGATTTCCTCTGCCTCCTGCCCTCTCCCTGCCCGGGACAGGCTCTTTTCATTTCAGTGGAATAGGAGGTATGGCTTGGGTGGGGTGCAGCTTCCTGTCCACTCCTCAGACAAACCCAGAGCTATTGCTCCCTGCCCTGCCCACCCCTGTCCCTAGGCTGGGGTGAGCCCAGGAGGGTTCAGCACAGTGGCCAGACAGCCCCACACAGCCCAGAGGTCAGCAGCATGTCCCCGTGGCTTCCCGGTGTCCCACTGTGCCGTGGCCTGGCTCGCAAGGTAACACAGAACAGCCACACAAGCAGTGGCCTTGGCAAGTGGTTTTGTGCCAGGAGAGTTACCTTGGGACAGCAGCCCTGGCACTGTCACCTTGGGACCAAGAACATCTCCAAGGCCATCAGATGTCAAAACAAGCTGCAAAAACACATTCAGGAAAAAAACTGCCTTTTAAAGAGAAGGGGTTTTTACACTACAATAGAGCTTCTACTCTCCCATAGCATAGATCCACAAGCTAATCAACAGATATGCTTTAAACAAGAAACCAAGGAAAACTATAAATTTTCCAGTCATTTGTGGGGGAAAAAAAAAAATCAGACTTCATTTTCTGATAAAATATTACGACTAAGTTTGTTTTCTTTTTTCTTAACTTGGAATGAAAAGAGCAATGTTCTTTCTGAAAAGTGCTAATTAAGTCTGGGTATGGGATCTAGGAAATACAGAGCTGTGTAACCTGATGGTAACAATCATTTTCAATTGTCAAGATACTTCTGCTTCTTTTCACCCCAGTTTCAAGTACATCTGGTTTCCACCTGCTCTGTATAAGAATGGTTCCTCTCTTTTTCAAATGTATTGTGCTTTCTGGTTTTGACCATGACTCTCCAGTGGCATTTAACTCAAAAGAGTCAGGTCCACCTGGAATAAGGATGCAGCAAGATGGGAAGGAGATGGGTGTTATAGGAAATTTATTCTATTCATGAAGAGACATTACAAACTTCAAAAGGGGCAGTTTAGTTGGCCCATGAATATACAAAGTCTCTCTGGTTCAAAACATAAACTGCTTCAGCACTAAGAAGTAGATTTATATTTTGACTATTGCCCTCTAAAAATTTGTTTTGGTTGGTATCCTTAAACTTTCACATCCTCTGCACAAGTTTTGCAATCTCTTCAACAGCATACACCCCATGTCATAGGAGATTTTCCAGGACAAAGTACGTTTTCTGTCTCCATGACTGTTTCCCAGAGGGTCTTCCATTTCCCACCAGTAGTGGCATTTATTGATGATGATTGTGGTTTTGAAATCTGGTATGTAAAGATATCAATTTCATTTTAATTAGCCCTCATAAAAGCTAAAATTATATCAATTTTAAATTCAGAACTGAATGCAGAACTGCAGCTCGAACATGAGAATTTCTCAAGAGGTGAAGAAAAGATTATTTACCATTAGGATTATTGGACATTGGGACAGAAGTTGAGAGAGACTCTGGCCTCCATCCTTACTGATACATGAAACTCAGTGGGAGATAAAGTGCTGAACACCCTAAACTTTATGTAGGAGGAGAGAATTACAGACTTACAGAAGTCCCTTCCCACCTACACCTTTCTGTGATGTGATTTTCAGCATGAATTTTGCTGTTAAACAAAAATGTAACTACTGGGCAGACTGTGGTATGAAGATACAAAAGTCAAGAATTTTTGATTGGTCCTTTTCTTCCACCTGTAGCAGAAAGATCTGCCCAGAGTCTGCAAAAGTCCCAGGAGGACAGGCACAGCAAAACAAAACAAAACAAAACAAAACCACCACCACCACCAACAACAACAACAAAAAAACAAACCACAAAAAAAACCCAAACCCAAGAAAACCCAAAAAATTAAATTATTGATATTAAAATATCAACCTGTAGATCCATGATTGTACATCAGCAATAAGACATTCAGCATTGTAAGGTTCAAGAAATAAGACAGACACCTATCACATTCAGGACAACTCCTTGGCCCTGTCCTAGAAATGAGGTTTTAATACGAGGTTCATTCAGGGGAAACAGGATGTAATTGTAATGCCAAAGAGGAAGCAGCTGTCCTCTGAATATCATCTGGTACTGTGGAAGTCCCTCGAAAGAATCTTTTTCTTCTTCATATTGATATGATTGGGCTGATTAGGGAAATCAATGTTTTCCCAATGCAGCTGTGCTGATGCAACCACTGAAGTGGGAAAATTCCCGCTGTTTTCAAAATATAGCTTAATCCCTTATTCCCTGAAGTACAGGATAGTCCTAGAAAAATTTTCCATATAACAGAGATGTGTGATGCAGCTTTAGTGTTACAATGTTACAAATACAGGTAAAGTGCTGCTACATCTTTGTGTAGATTGCACTCCAGGTGCTTTTGCGAATCTCACCTTTGATGATGACACATTGAGGGGTTTTTTGTTAAAGGACACTTCCTCATTTTATTTTTACTGTTCGGAGCATGATGTGAGCACACTAATCACAGTCTGGCTTGAATAAAAATAATTTTCAAGGCTGTCCGTGCAGGCCCAACACCAGGCAAACTGGAATTAATTTAGTTTCACACAACCTGATACAGTTATGAAGACAGCAGTGGCTGCAGCTGGAGTGCAGCTTCGGCTGAGGAAGAGGCTGATACCACGAGGACACCCATCACCCAGCCACCCTTCCAGTCCTCACATTAGCCACATAGAGGGGGTACCAGGACCCAGCCATACCTGACTTGTCCAAGGCCAGGCAGGATGTCTGAAGACAAAACTGAACCCAGATACTTCAATTTTTAATTCAGTACCGAACATATGTTTCTGTTTCGTCAGACTCTCCACTCTAGCCATTGTGCGCATTTGGCACATTTGGAACATGTGGTACTGCCATGGAGGGAATGAGACAGTGCTTTTTCCTGGAAGAGAAAAATACCTCGTGATCCCTTCAGTAAAAACCATATTGTAATGGTGTTGGATAAAAGGGTAGTGCAGTTACCTGGCAGGCTCAACAAAGACAGTTTCCAGCATTGGAGTGATAAACATGCCAAATTTCTAGTTTCCACTACCTTTTGCAGAGGTGCTAGAACAATTTATAAAAAAAATCTTTAAACCTCTTACATAATGATAAAAGCAAAATATCACCTTTTTTTTAAGCTACAAGCTATTCAACCTTCCCTAACTTAAATATGGAGAGAAAGTTGCACTATGTTTAGAAGCAGGCATGCAGCTGTGCATGTAAAGCTTGGAGAAAAATTTAAATTACTTAACGTAATTGAATAACAGCAACAATTCATTGCATATTAAGCAAATGACACAGACAGAACACCTCAGAATGTTACAAATGTTTTAAAAGATCCACGTCATGGGCATGAGCTAGTACCTCTACATTAGTATTTAACTTGTCTGGACTATTTTTGAGAAAAGGGTTGCTCTCAGTCATTGTGCTTTAGTTCACACCCTAGAAAAATCTTGGCATGTATGAAGTGGGTTTCTTGAGCTTCTTTTTGAAGATGTGCTGTAGGAGTGCACCTAATTTACTATAGCCAAGATTGGTCTTTTAGTCAATGGGAGCAGGCTGGAGTTAAAGTGAAATTAAGGAGCTTGGAATATGGATAGCTTGGATGTCAAGTGCTTGGCACCTGTTATTTCACTCTACACATCTACTTCTATTTGTCCTTACTTCTTGCTAGTTAGAAATAGAAAAGATTACTGCTAATAAGTAAAAAATGCACAATTATTGCAGATAAAGCCACACACAGCATGATGGTATTATTTTAAATGCTTGGTATTATTTAAAAAAACCCAAACAACTGGGTTCCCATTGTAACAATTCTCCAAGTGGATGCACAAGAATGATGAGTTTTCAATGAAGAAGGCAGGAAGAAGATATGTCTGATTTGGTCATCCTCTGATGACCTGGCGTGATTAGTCAGATTTGGAGGTCATCACCTACAGAAGAGAGTTTACTATGTAATTAGGTTGCTTCAAAGCATAGGAAATCTCTCACCAAGAGTAAGAACCACAAACTGACTCTTCATGATCGTAATTCAAAAGCAAGAGCAGATGGAAAGTTTTGTCCAGAGACTTTGCATACACCCTTCAGGGTGCTCCCACCAGCGTTTTCTGCCTAGGGTTCCAAAACTGCTGATGCTGGATATGGGGCACCATTAGATCACAGCACAACAGATCTGACTGACCTCAGAAACAGACAAACAATCACCTTTCTCCTGAAGTAACAAGAGTGAAAGTTTATGCATAAACCCAGCTTAATGCTTTTATTCAGGCTGCACAAGGACATGGAATTTCTTTTCTGTGTAATCCACGATTGCAAAGTTAACTCATCAAAAGTTACCAAACAAATCTGAAACAGCAAGTGAGTTTACATGGGATCAGCAATTTGCACTGTTTGGCTGTGGTATCTTTGTTCCAGGGCTATAAGTAATGGATTTATTATACCATGACTCTTTGGAGAATTCAGACTATTCAGAAAAATGTGCTCTCCACTAAACCAGCGGAAATCTTTGATTCACATCTGCTGTAGCAAGTGGTTATGTATTTTATGGCATTATCGCTTTTCCTGCTGCCACCCGCCTGCCTCGCTGTCGGCTCCATTTTCTGCCAAGAGCAGTCAGTGGCGGCACAGACAGCAGAAGAGGGGGTGCTGCACCTCAGCCTCTTCCCCACTGAGGCTGAGTCCCCCTGGGATGCTTGGTGTGGTGGCAAAGAAGCCCTTGAGAGAGCTGAGGAGAGGCTGGGGGCAGCCAGGCACACACAAGAAGGAATTGCAGATGTACCACACTGCCACAGCTGGAGGGGGCCACAGCCAGCCAGCCAGAGGGAGAACTGGAAAACAGATATATTCTACAAAACCACAGGCTTTCTATGGACAATTTCTCCATGGACACATGATGAAGAATGCCAAGTAAATCACTGCAAATTATTGGTTTGCCCAGATTTATGCCATCTCTGAAGCAGAAGACAGGAAGGAATATGGGACATTTTTGCTTTCTCCTTACATCAGATTTCAGGGTAGAGGAAGAGAAACTTGCTGAAAAGATTTTATGTTTATTTGGTGAGAAGCAAATTGAAAGCACACTTAAAAAACCTAGGAAAAACAGCAAAAACAAAAATAAGGCACAGTCAATCCATCAGTTGCAACAGTATTTTTAGTCTGGAAAAATAAGTCCTGATATGATCCAAGACTTCCATTGTTTCCATGGCTTATCTATAAGTACACACACAAAAGAAAGACCCAACACCCTAAATAATGGGCCACCACCTAATATATGAGAATATTCATTCCCTCATCCTGAGATTTGCTCAGAATTAACAGTGCTGTAATTCAGCATCATCTGGAAGGATGCCATTCCTGTACCTGCTCCAGTCAAGGGCTGTCTTTGCTCAGCATGGCTGTGCAAGCATCTCTTCAGTCCTGAGATCCATGAGTGGTGCCTCTTTTTTGGGTTTCTGCGGGGGGGTTGGGTTATAAGGACTCTTCTGGTCAGTTAAGAACTGCTGTTATAAAAGAACAGTTTTATTTCATTTGGTATGGAAATCTCACATCAATAATTAATTGTAGGAGGAACTATATGTTAATGACTCCATAAAAGCCATTCCATAGAATGGCAGCAAATTTTATGAAAGGCTGCTGAAATGTTGCGGAATACATTTAAAGAAGTACTTTACCTTACTAGGGAATGCAATTGCCATTTTAAATGAAGAGAAAATGTTTAACTGAATGTTTATTATTAATTAGAATGGATCTAATTATTAACTTTTATAAAGTTATTAAATTGCTCAGAGGCAACCAGTATTACTTACAAATTCTCAAATGCACTTTCCTGTTGCCCTTCTTGCTGTGACTGAAACTAAATATTTGCATCACATTTGGGGCCTCTTCTCGGCCCAGTCGGTTATTTCTGTCATTGTTATGTTTCTCTTTTGGGGTGGATCAGCTGGTGCTGCAGAAGATAGCTGGTAAATCCAAAATCCCGGTGATGAAGTCAAATATCATACTCAAAGAATCAAAGCTAACCCAAGAAATGAAATCAGCTGAAATACATAGCCAGTTCGTGATGATTAAAGGGAGATTTATACCATCAGCTCTCTGCTTGGCCTCCTTGGGTCTAAGAAAAAGTTAAAAGAGGAAGGACTGAAGGTGTAGTACCATGTAATAAAAATTGTCATAAAAGCATTTCCTCCACAGGAAGCCCTGAATTTCTGTGTCAACAGAAATAAACAAATACATATTGTGCAATCACTTAATTCTGCAATTTGGTACTTCTGTTTGATGATTTGAAAGAACTTGCAAGATCAGGTAAATAATTTACCCTTTTCCAAGTGGAAGGGCTGTGGATAATAATTTCTAAAATATCTCAATGCTTCAGAAAATCTGAGAAGTGACAGACAATGCTTGCAAACACAAACACAGTTTTACTCAGGAGCAGCAAAATGTCTCTGAGCATTAAGGGAATGAAGTGCAAGTACAGCCTTGAAACAAGAGTATGGAATGGGGGAAAACACTGAAAAGAGACAGGATAATCACCCAGCAACACTGAAAGTGATGAATAAATTATAGCATGTGAAAGGCAAATTCAATGCCTAAGCACTGAAAATGAGGATCTTCTGACAATCTAATTCTCACTGTTTCCAGGGGTTGAAGGGGAAAGCAGTAGCCACAATGAGAAAAAAACTGTTAATAATAAAGTATAGCCTTAAAATGCTTATTCAGTCTACACATCTACCTATCTTACGACTGGAAACCAAGATACAGTGAGGGAAAGAGGAGGGGCAGACACTGATCTCTTCTCTATGGTGCCCAGTGACAGCACCCGAGGGAGCGGCCCGAAACTGTGTCAGGAGAGGTTGAGGCTGGATATCAGGAAAAGGTTCTTTCCCCAGAGGGTGTTTGGGCAGTGGCACGGGCTCCCCAGGGAAGTGGTCACAGCACCAAGCCTGACAGAACTCAAGAGGTCTTTGGACAATGCTCTCAGCCACATGGTATGATTCTTCGTCCAGGGTGTTCAGGGCCAGAAGTTAGTCTTTGAGAATCATTATGAGGCCCTTCCAACTCAGGATATTCTGTGATTCTGCAGTTTTTAAGAACCAGAGCAGCTGACATTGGAAACTCAGACTTGGTTGCATGTTTACTCTGCAAATTTTGACCTTTCCTTGAGAAATGTTTTTTCAAGAGCTTCTTAAGTCACTGGCTTGGGGAAGACCCAATCCACTCCTTTGTCCCTTTAAGTCCGGCTGGAGCAGCATCCCTAGAGACTGATCTTGGAGTGGCTAATCTGACAATCAGAATGGAGCAGAATAACTAAAATGTATTTTGTTCTCTTCAGCTGGATTTTGTTCACGCTACTTAGTGGTTTTAATTCGAAGTCATGCAAGAAAAACAAAAAAGCATCTAATGCAACATTTAATGACCTCCCCTACTTGATGAGTGAAATATTCATAATTGATACCTCAAAGCCGTTACTTTTTGTTGCTTCCAAGTGCTGAAAACCCGCTTTGTATTGCAACAGAACTTAAATTATGTTTTCCAGTAAAGCAAAAGCCCAGTTTTAGTCTGTTTTCAGAGGGAAGTGCGGGCTGTTGGCCGCCTCCCGTGTTTTGCTGCGGGCTATCCCGCGGAATGGAGGGGGCAGGCGCTGGGACACAGCCCCACGGAAGAGAGGCTCGCCAGATCCCCGCTCCCAGACCAGAAGGAGGATGCGGGCCCGGGAAGGAAATCGGGATTTGCGCCGCTCTGCCGCAGCCGGGTTTAGCCGGGCAGCTGTTGCCATCTAATGGTGCCGGGCCGGCAGTGGCGCGTCCGGCGGGGCTGCAAACCGGAGCGCTCCGGGCGGGGCTGAACCCCCGGGGCAGCCCGCGGACATTCCGCCCCGCTTCTTTAAGGAATCTGGCAGCCACGGAAGCACCTGGGAGACCTTCATTAGCTTCAAATAAGATACTGTAACAGGGCAACGCTCCCCTGAATGTGGTCGCAGCCGTCAGATCGGACAACCTTATCGCCACCACGCATGCCGCGGGCAGGGACCGGCTCAGGGAAAGGCTGCAGGAACGCGGGAGTTTAGGGACTCACACTCAGAGGTGGCATCCGGCAAACTCTGTCAGGCCTCTGGTGAGGACAAAGTGACTCGAAAGTTACACTAATGAGTGTGAAGCTCTATGTGGTTTTCAGCGGGGAATTTTTATTTCCAGCTATGCTCTGCTTGAAAAAACTAAACCAAACCAAACCAAACCAAACCAAACCAAACCAAGACCCTAAAAACCTCCTACAAAACTCCAAAAAACAAATCACAAAATATAGTAACAAAAGACACCTACAAAATCAAAAATTCTGACTCTCTTGGTTATTCTCTGGGAAGTGACAAAGATCACATTACATAACATTGTTATTTAAAGCTCAGAAAAATCATTGGATTGATCAGAAGTTGAAGAACTTCAAACTCTGAAAGGAATACTAAATGAGATCAATTCCCAAGACCGATATGCCAAAGAAAAGACAAAGAGATCCTTTCGCTGAAGTTTGGCATATCTTCTAGAAACCAAAATCCGCTCTTGGTCTCATCGGGCAAAACACAGAACTGTATCAAAACTGTAAGGGGAGAGGTTAGAAAAACAACATTAACATGCAGACGCACCAGCATATTCACTCCAGATTTATATCTTGATTTATACATTTATATCTATTTATAGACTTATATCTAGCCTATTTTTATTTTTTTCCTATTGCAGCAGTTATCCTGGGAGTCAGATTGAGAGCAGTCTCCCAAGCCTAGACAAGCTGGGAATGGACCCCAGAACACCCAGCCTGTCACTACAAGCCCCCACGTGTGCATGTGATGAGTGCAGCCTCTCTGCGTGGCAGGTACAGAGTCTCTGCAGCCTGTTGCTACAGAAAGCTGTGCTGGTAGACTGGGTTGCTATCTAAAGGCCACTAAATCTCCTGAAGACCCAAGAGCTGATGTCTCATCCCCTGGGTCACTGCCAGGAGCCCTGACCAGACCACCTGGCCACGTGTGCCTTGGTGTCTGCATGCCGGCCGGATTAGGTGAACACGCACAGCTTGGATCTGGTGAGTATGTGGGTGACAGAGTGTGAGTGAGTGAAAACAGTTTGGTCAGATTCCTCCTTCCCAACTGCAAAGTCTCAGGGTTCAGCTTGCCATGTTGCTACTGTAATCCTGCAATATGAACTCCTACAGGGTTAGCATAACTGAGCCCACACCCTGCATGGTAAGAAAGGAATATTCTTTGATACTTCTCTTCGTCTTTAGATGATACTCGTGAGTGAGATACTTGCTCACTATGAAAGCAGTACAATAAAAAGTATTGTGCAATAATTATCCAAGAATGAGCCCTTAGCCTGGATGTTATTCCAGAGAGGGGTGAAGCTTCACAAACAGGTAATAATTGGATTGCTTTCCATCCAAACAGTTTTCTAGGCCTTTGGCTATCAATGGAAGTATCTCTGTACAAACATATGCAAATACACAAGAAAAAAGAATGTGTTATTTGATTGTTGCTTCCAGGAATTCAATTACTCCTTGATTTAAATTTAAAATTCAAGGTAAATTTCAAGGCAAAATTATAGGTGGTGCAAACTTACATGTAATAACTGCCAGATGATTTATAGAGAACCAAAGCCATATATAAAAGAAAATGGTAAAGTTTCCAGAAAATTCTTCAATGTCCTGTAGCTTTCCACAGTGATGCTGGAATTTTTTAGGATTATGCAAGACACTGGCAGAATGTAGCACGCAGCATTTTCATTGAGTAAGTCTAAACCTGGAGCTCTGAGCCCTGGGTGTTTTATCCTGAGCAATGAGTGCCAAGTCACGCCAGCCAGCGGCTCCAGCGAGGCATCGCCGGGATTGCGCCACCGCGCACACCCTGTGGGAGCTTGAAAAGTACAAACACAGGGAAAGCTCCGGGGCTCTGTTATTGTATCATGGTTATCGATACAGCCATATTCCAGGAAAAATCCTTTCTTTTGGATTTCAGGTTTGAGGCCTTCTCGCTCTGAGACTGATGGCTCTAGAGAAAGCTGTGGCTGGACTGGACCTCCCCCCTCAGCCTGTGGCCACCAGGAGCTGGGTTTGAGAATGTACTAGAATAAGGTGATGGCAGGGCAGAAGTAGTAGGGAAGAGCATGGCAGAGTGCTTGTGCAGCCACCCCCTTGGCCTGTGTGCACCACTGGCAGGGATGCAGGGAGAGAAGCTGCCCAGGAATGGTGACTTGGGACCTCCCTGGGGTCAACAAAGCCCAGAAATCCCTTAAAAACCTGGATGCTGGAAATCTGTACTGGGATCCTTCCACTGTTCATTTCAAAAGGCAGTACATCAAGACAGGTAACAATCTGGTCTTTAATCTGTGTTTCCTCTTTTCTGTAAATCTTTGAGAGAAAACTGTATCAGCAAACCCACATAACAGTGCTATATATACCAATAAATAAACTGTAAATTGTCTTCATGTTTTGTTTCTGGCTGTTTGCACAAAAACCCTACGAACCACCTCAGCTCGCTTGAGATCATAGAGTTATTGTGACAAATACCACGTCCTCTGAGTGACCTGGGATGTTTGTTTTGGTTGGCTACATGACAACTCATGGGAGACAGGGAATACTAACCACATTGTATGATTTGATCCAACTATAAAGTTCTCTTTTCTTTCTCTTCAGGAGAAGCAGAAAAAGTTTTTAGAACTTTCACTTTATGGCAAAGACCTGCTGAGTTCAAATAGAAAAGGCAACATAAATTTAGTGAGATAACTCTCTTTTATCCAGACCACTGGTATACTTGAAATAGTGTAGAGGGAATAAAATATGTAAAGAACATACAGTGTTTTGAAGAAAATTATCTTTTAGCCCATTTAAAAATGTTTTTCATTAAATGTCATCATGTTGAGGTTTTTTGGGGGGGTTTTTTGTAGTTCTTCCCTATCTTGAATTACACTTTTGATAATAACCCCTGCTGGGTATGGCTCTTTTTCATGCAGCAACCTAAGATGGAATTTATTCTAAAATGACATCCATGGATATTATATCCCCATTGCTATTATTTCATAATTTATCTAATCTGGAAGGTATCAAAAATTAATCTTGCTGAATCCCATTCAGTTGTGCTCAATAGATATTCTTTTGTACTCTAAACAGCATTCCACTTGCATAAAAAGCACTGTGTCTGTCTCTCATTTTTATCTTTTTGTCTGCTTCATTTCTATATGTTGAGACATTTACTGAATCTTTCTTCTGAAAATTTCTAGCTCCAGATAATGTGACCTGCCTGTGGGATTATTTTTTATATTACAAAAGCAGTCCAAACATGCTAAGTATTCCTCCAAATGAGTCACAGTGATTTCTGTCCCCAAAGCCTACAAGTTTGGGAAAGTTAATTTAATGTCCAAAATGCAAGGCATGCTTGGCAAACGGGGCATACTCATCACACAAGGAGATCTTCTTGCATTTACAACTCCAGGACCATCTTATCCACTCCTGTCAGCAGATTAATCTGCTAGATAATCATAAGAAATCCAAACCCAGACCCTAACCCCAAACTATCATCAAATATATTTTAAGCTGAATGCATGAACTGGAGGGGGTAGGGACAAGTCAGAGAACTTCAGACAGAAGCTTTGTAGTAACAGAGACCATTTGCTGATTTAGTAGGTCTGTGACCTTCTGGGCTGCATCAAGCCATGTTCTCCACAGGATAATACTGTAGCAGCTTGCCTTAAAACATGGCTTAAAAATGCTTCTTTTGTTCTGACGTGAGAAAGCAGAGGGGGAGAGGGGAGATAACACATCCCGAGGCAGAACTACTTTTTCTGACGGAGTCTAGTGAGTGCTCTCTGCTTTCAGGTTGGTGAAAAAGGGATAAAAAGTGATCCATCAGAATTGTTATCCTGACAGACTCTTCTTGACTTTAACAGAAAGATGGCAAGTTGCATTACAAATAAGTTCCAAAATTCCATTCCCATTCCCTTTCCCTCCCAGAGAATGATTGGAATAACATTATTACCCCAGTATTACCCCAGTCATTTCCAGGTTAATAACTGTAATAATTTTTCATCCGTACTAATAAATATGCTGCCTGTATTTAAGTTAACAAAGAACACACAGTAATGGCTTTGATATAACAATGTTATTTCTTAGGAGCATGAACCTTAACTTTAAAGGTTTTTAAATTTTGCCTTACAAATGATGCATCTACCCAGGAAAAGAAATGATTTTTAGCTGTCTATGAAAAACATCACAGAATTAATCTGTCCTTAGAATAGCTTTTGATGCTGTATTAAATAAATTAAAATAGATTATAGAGAAATTGCCATATTGGAGGTGAGTAGATGAGTGAAATCCTGCTTTTAAATAGTAATTAGCCCTTCTTCACTCTTAAAAGTATAGGAATGCACTAGCATCTACCCAAGACCACTTTTATAAAAGAAGTTATTGTTTTGGACAAAGGACTGAAGTATTATAATCTGAAAGGTGTCACAAGGACTAAATTAGAATTCAAAGGCTCTTGGCAAGTGGGGGAAATAGTTTAAAATCTGAAGGCAACTCATGGTGGATTCTGGATTAAATGTGAGTCAGCAATGAGAGGCTACTGCAAACTGACAAAAGCCATGCAACATATGGGATGTGATTATTGTAGAGTCCTCTCTGCTGGTCAGACCTGAGCTGCTGCTTTGGGCACTTCAATCAAAAGAGGTGGAAATAGCTTTCCCTCTTGGGTGGTTTGTAGGGGAGCTTCTCCCAGTTTGGGGTAAGGACCCCAAGGACAACAGCAATATAGGGAGGATTTAATGTACATGTAAATGAGATGGAAAAGATGAAGGCTCCCTACCACATCTCTTCTAAAAGAGGAAACAGAAAGGTTGTAAACTGGCAAGTTCCCAGTGAGGAATACAACGTGCTCAGCTGCTTGTCCTGATCACAGTGAGGGGGAAAAAATCTTAATTGAATTAAAATCCATTCAAATTAGCCATTAGAAAAAGCTTATCTGTCTGCAGAAATACTGGAGAGTATGAGAGGGCATGGATTTTCCCATTTTAAAATGTTTTGAATAGATACTAAACTATCAATGACAGATCTCTGCACTTGTAACTTTGAATTTATCCTTCTTCAGAAGTATAGACCAGATGACCCCTAGAGGTCCTTTCCAGTTCTTCATCTCTGTGAAGCTACAGGGAGCTCTGAGCTAGCAGGCAAAGGAAAATGCAAAAGCTACTGAGTAACAGCTCACTTGGTTGAGATTTTTTTTTTCATTCCCATCTCTGGCACACATCCATACTCTGAATTTATTTGATGCTGAATTGCATCCAAATAAGTGTCTACACATAGTTACAAATATGTCCTGCAAGCCAAAATAATTGTTTCTTCTAATATGAATCATCTTGAAGAGCATTTTATTATTATAAATGAGAAAGTTTCTAAAAATATATTATGCCCTATTTGGCATGGTATTATAAAAATACCATTGTATTAGATTTGAAAATATCTCCTCCTTGGCAAGTTTTACCCAAGCTGACTGGTGTATCTGAGGGCAGAATTTGGCCTACTGTAATTAAATCCAAATGTTGCATCAGAGTTTAACTAGTACAAGACTTGGCTTTTTTGGTGTAAAGACAGCAGCAATTTTTTTTTTCTTTTTTTTTTTTTTTTCTCAGTGTCTTTGGACTGCAACAGGCCTTCCATAGATTTTAATCATGGGATGAACACAATTCAAAGAAATGTGTCTGCACAGCACAAAAAAATAATCATGGGTTAGTGGGAGTAGAAAGGTAAACTTTATAGCTAGAAGTGAGCTTTCCCTTTCTAGTTCCTGCTCTCTGTTTATAAGAACCAGACCCTGATGCCAGTTGATGGAGACATACACCTGAAATGTGTTGGTAATGTCTAACATGGATTCTGTATCCACCCGTCCTTATCCATATCTTACCTGTCACTCCAAGGGGAGCTGCTGACCTTAAAGTAGCCCGCTGTCAGTGGAACACAGAAGGCTGGATTCTCCATCTGCTGAATTAGTTTTGTGAGTCTTACAGACTGAAATGGAATCTTCTTTGGGAGGTTTATCCCTTGCTGTTCTGAACCTTACTGGTGCAACGCTGGCAGAAGGCTGGCATGGGATATCACTGCATCTTAGACAGAAAGAGATTTTTTTTTATCCAGCATTACAAGGAAGGAAATAGTTGTAGTAAGAAAATGAGGGCAGGGAAGAGATAAAGATATGCAAAGGTAATGATAGGTAGGTATGATAGGTAACAGAAAGAAAATTTGAAAGACTGAAGGTCTACTGTGTTACATTTCCCACTTTCAATTAGTTTGAAATGCCTCAAATCTCTGTCATTTTAAATTAAAGCATAACACAGTAATTTAGAATAAGGGATGTATTTCTCCTTGAATGTCTTTGTGCCTGAAAAGAAGCTTCTTCTTAAGGGTTTAATAGGGCAAACTTGCACTCAGTACAAAGAAAAGGGCAGACCCCTTCCATTGTAGTGTATTTGCTTGTTCCATCAGCAGGGTTGAATCTGATGAGTGAATGAGGAAATGATCCCTGGGGACCATTAGGGCTTCTCATCAGAAATTATTTGTGCACATCTGCTTGGCATAGTTTGCCCATGGGGCTTTGTTATTGCCCTTATTGGGGAGTTTTCAACAACCCTGTGGAGAATAAGAATAGGCTTGGAGCTAGTTGCCTAAAAGTACATGCCCAGCAATGCCATGGTTTGGGTCTGGCTCAAAGGAATCAGTTTTAATGGGGCTGCCTTTTGAGAACTGCATGTTTATGGCTGGAAAAGTGTGTCTGGATGCATTACTTTTTTCGTGGGATACAGCTGTTGGAAGCCATTTGGCCCAGGACAGAGCTCTCTTTTCTTGGCTTACAAAACCACTTTCCTCAGTACCCAGGGAAGGGGCCACATCAGGTAGAAGACTGTGGGACTAAAGCTGTAATAATAATACCACCTTGTCCACTGTGAGCTAGAATTTTATGAAGGAATATTATAGGAATTGATCTTCAAGCTAAAAAAATAGATTCTGCTCTCAAAATACATGTCAATTTAGCATTCAAGTGAGAAGCAAAATAATTGTGAATATACTGTAACTGTGAAGACAACTGAACTCACATTTTAAATGACAGAGATTATCTACAAAATTTGCTATACTACATACCATTTTTCAAAACCGATCCGTAACTCGACCATAATTTGACTTCATAGCTTGGGAAAAAAGGCTGCACAAGTTAATTAGTATGTTATAGAAAGGAATGGCATAGACTAGACTAGACTAGACTAGACTAGACTAGAATAGAATATTTCAGCTGGAAGGAACTCAAAAATTATCACCAGTACTACTGCAAAATACAAGTAAATCCAAAGGCAACTATTCAAAATGTTTGCCTTTTCATGGATCACCTCTATGTTTCAGAAACAGCCCAGATCATAAAACTTAATTAAAATTTTGCTTCTTTTGATCTTCTGTTAAAAATATTTAAATAGACATAGCAGAACTAAGATAGCTGGCCTGGGATATCATTAGATCTACCCATTCATAAAAGAGTGAACATTTATGTTTCTATTTGTATTATTCATGAAAAGATCAAGTCCTCAGTCAAAATAATTTCTCCAAAAGAACTGATGGGCAAAATTTGACAGGTAAAGTACAGTTGCATGGGAAAGAAATGAGTCATTCACACTAACAGACAATTAAATCCTAAAGATAAACAGAGACTGATATCAGAAACTGATAAGAGACTCTGACAAATATAGCAGCACTCAAGCAATTCAAAAGAATTCCTGAATTCCCTGGATATATGTAAAAGGATATGCTAGGCAATGTAGGGTGTCCATATCCCATACATTGCATTAGGAGTGCTGCAAAATTGAAGGGGAGGAGAAGTGGAGGAGGATGAGAAGGTTCAGCAGTAGGTTATATTAAGACTTGGAAAGATGCCTCTTCTGAGCCATATTAAATACAGGAAAGGTCAACATTTTTGGCATTCAGGCCAAATCTAAATGAGAAGAGTTCAGCACTGCACAACCCCTGTAATATGCTGTCAGCTCTTTAGCAGCTAGAAAAGATGTTATCAGTAGAGGCAAGAATGCAGCAGAATGTTCTTGGAGGCTTAAGGCAGAAAAAAGAAAGGGATAAGATATAATTTTATATTTTTATTTTCTGAGGTCAAAAAGATTATCAAATACACAAATTTTATATAATAGATGCCTGAACAGAAAATTTTTTTCTGAAGGGAATGAAAAACAAAATATATTCCTTGAAATAGCTCATCAGTCCATCAAAGCTATTTCTCTTTTGACCTTTTAGTCAGGATGCCAGTGATGTGCAACATTAGCTGGTATAAATACAAGACTGGTCACTTGATATTCAGATATGATAGTCTAGTCCTAGTAAATGGAGAAGTGGAAAGAACACTCAGAAGTGTAGGACAGAATTAACCAAGCCCCCAGACTTACCCTTCTGTGTATCCTTAAATGAAAATCTTATCTTTCAATGGCTCTCTTTTGCAAGTCTGGAGATATAAGGCAAAGGTAACGCTGTCAGCCCGAACCCTTTAGCAGGGCACGTGGAAATGTCTTGGTTCAAAATAATCAGCTAAGGCTCACTGAAAGAAGCAGCAATCATTAGATGTGCTTTACTAAGATAATAATCATGCTTATTAGAGAGAAAAATAAAGGGTATTTTTATATTTTCTAGTTAATACAAAAGTGGCCCAGAGTCTGGAATTATATTTCAGCAAATGCCCTTAATGGACTGCATAGTAGGTTACAACAGCTAAACCTTTCCTTCTATTTTATTGCCTCAGTCAAAAGGTTTTAAGCTCTATTTATACAAGTGGTTCGAGTTATAAAACACACATTATTACTTAAAAGTAATTGAAAATAGCCTCCCAGACAAACAGAGATCTGGCCACCTGAACTGTAAGTTTGCCTAGGAAAACTATAATTTGATAGGTGTGCGACAAATGGCAGATATCCGGCACTAATTCTTCTGCTTGTCATTCGATACAAAGATGTAAGGAAAACAGTAGCAGAAGTTTACACAGTTATTTCGAGTTTAAGTCGCTAGGAAAATTATTGGGAAATTGCAAATGTCTGCCATTAGCTTTTTAACTTTATTAGCATGTTTTCAATTTAGCTGACAAGCTCCTCCTTTGCAGGTCCTCCAGGAATGCGTAGAAAAATAAGGTACTTGATAAAATGTTTCCATGCAGAATTTGGTTTCAGCTATGCAGTAAAATGTATGTGCTTAGGCTTTTTGCTCTTTAGGCTGTTGGAAACTGGAAATGTTAAAGAAAAGATGCTTTGCTCGTCACAAGATAGGCTTTTGTAGTAATGCACCTAGTTTGTCTAAAGAGAAGCAAGTATGGGAACTAAAAGTTGCAAGAAGAAAGAAAAATAATCATATTAAAAGAGGTAAAGAAATTTCTGAGTCTTCTACTGACAGAAGACTCAGGACTTAATCCTGTTGTGGCTGAAGTCAAAGTAAATTATTTAATTTAATTCCTTCTAACACAGGAAAAGGGCAAGTACATCTGGAGTTTCTCGAATAAAACCTATTCCAAAAGGAATTTTCTGTGGCTACAGAGGATCATGGCCAAATTTAAGTTGTTTCTGGTAAGCCTGGGTAAAACTTTCAAAATCAAATGAGTGTCCTTGAAGTCTCACTCCTTGAAGAGACTTAGGCACTTCAGAAACTTTTACTCCATGCCTCTTTCCAAACCACTTTTGTGTGTTTGCCTCCAACATGTGCCCTTTAAATTGATTCCATGAGTGCACTTTGGTATACTGGAATGCGGCTGACAGTATAAATAGCTGCTCTGCTTAATTACAAAAGGAACATTGTTTTCATTGTTTTCTTCCAGAGTCCTTGCATCATCAGTATAAAAATCTTGTTTCATTAAATTTCAAATTCTGAACTTCAACTGTGCATTTAAATACTTCCAGATATCTATTCTAGCAGAAGTGGAAGTAGTATGAATTTGAGATAAACATCAAAAAAACAGTATTTGTGTTTTCTTTGCTGCAGGAAGTGACTTTCAGTAAAAACTGAGATTATAGATCTAAATCCCCAAAATCAGCACAGTTGCATGTCGTGCTAGCAATTAAGTAGAACTTCCCTTCAAGTCCAAAGAAAAAGCCTGCTTTCAAATTTTACTCAGTGTATTGCCCTCCCCCAGTTAATACTGCAGACCCTAAATATTGCAGGCTGTGCTAGAGAAGGTGACCAGCAGCCCACAGCAGCTTGGAAGGGAAATGCAGTTGTTATCACTTTACAGATGGCTGAAGAGAGTCAGAGAATGAGCTATATCCTTTTATGCTCTCCATCAGATCATCCAGCTCACCACAGAGTGTACCTTTCTTATTTCCTTAACCCATTCTCTGCATAATAGAATTTTGTGTATATGTGCACACAGCCCACAAGCCCCTAAAACCTAATTAAGATGCTTTAGCTGATAAAAATAAACATTTTTGGTTTTGACCATTCTAAGCATTACTCGGTCTACAGGACAAGAGAAACTTGAGCAGGGTTTGGCTAAGCAACTACAGTTGGCACTAACATCAACTTTATCCTGCCCTGTGGAAGCAGATTAACACACTATCCTCATCCCAGTAATATCAAGTGGATCTGAGAGAGACAGCCTGTTGCATCTGTCCTGTTTGGAAGTGTGCAGGCATGGCTCCAGCTGGCTAAAGTGACACCACTGCCTGAGCCAGGGCTGCCAGAGTGTCCTTGTTTGTGGGACTGCAGCCACCAGCCCTGGCCAGCCTGTGCCCACATCAGGCAAATGCCTGTGGTCTTCAGGACCACCAAGGGGGGCTTGGCAACGATGGCATCGTTGCAAGGCATGCCACACGCTGCTTTTAATTAGTCACAGGCAGATTTCTTCAAAGAGAATGGGGTGAAAGTTTCCTTCTTGGAAAAAATGCTGAGAAGTCTAACGTTTCAAAAACTCTTTGGAGCCTCACTGAAATTCGGCAGATCAGACGTTTAAAAGGTGTGGTTTTCCTTCAGCATTGCAAACATCTGAGACAAGGAGGCACTGAAGTTTGATTTCCAGACCAATTATTTCCCAATAAGGATCTGAATGTGCTGTTTGAACAAACTCTTTTAGGTTTTTAAAGTTTTCCCACCCATCCCTCAGCAACTCTACTCTTCAAAGCTCCATGGTTATTTAATCCAGTGGCATTCTGGAATCATGCTGGCAAAGCAGGGCAGTTACGGATTAGTCGCCACAGGGTGATCAAAACCTTACTGAGTATGAAGGAACACACACCAGAACCACATTTTCTATTCGGGGTATTCTGTTTCTGAAATCCAACTGCGTCATGATGCTCAGTCTCCTATCATCAGTACCTAATCTTTAAGAAGACTGAAATGGTCTGGACAGCTCTGAGCAGCAGAGTTGGATTCACACCATGCTATGCAGCTGGCACCTGGGGATGAGGGCAGCCAGGGCGAGTGCAACTGCACCTCTGGGGCTGAAATTCTTCAGCAAGTTCTAGGTCTTTGCTGCTGAAAAGAGACCACAATTTGGATCCTCTGGAAATTAGGACTCTTCAGATATTGCAGCTGAGATATCATTATATATTAATTTTGTAGTCAATAGAGAAAAAGATTTACTACTGCTTCATGGGAGTATTAACCATGCCTTCAGAGTGCCTCTTCTTCTGAGTTGTCTATGAAGTCCATGATTAGTTCAGGTGCTTGCAAAAAAAGCATTTTCTTTCAAAAATACTATTTTTCTGAAATAATTTTTTTAAGAATAGACTAGAAAAAGAAATAGGAGGCAGTAATGTGAAGTTGTGAGTGAAGAATATGTCCTCTCTGAGTGATCTATTGAGAATGGCCCATTGAAGAGGCTGGGACAATCAGCTCTGATGTTGAGACCTACAGTGAAGACATTATATTTAGCTAGATTCATCTGTTCCACTTTGGCCACATTCACCACTTTCCTCATCAACCACCATCCTCACAGCTCCTCCTTCCAGTTTTTTTTGCCCAGCTCAGAACTCCTCCTCCCACTGAGGAAGCACAGATTACATATGCATGTTGTACACCTGCTATTGTTGTCAAAACCTCTTCCTTTCCTCCTCTGTCAGGTTTATATCTCTGGTGATCTCTGAATTTCACAAAAGCTCTCCAAGACTTCATCTCTTGTCAGTCTCTTCCGCATGGAATGCCATTTCATATAACATTTTGGACCAGTTTGGACTGTCATTACTGAGCATTTTCAGCCATTCAATATCTTACTCACACACTCACTGTGACAATTCAATTCTGTCTATTTTTTTGCTATCAGTTTTCAAAGTGTTGAACCACAGTTGTACCCAAACTGATGCTTTTGCAAGGCTGCTGCCAAGAATTGCACCACCTAAGTTTTGGTGCCTATGTAAGGCTATTCAGATAGGGAAAAAAATCTAATTTCTAGGCTTATGGCTAGAGGCAGTTTTGTTGCTGCCTGTGGTGCCTGGAGCTATAAGGGATGTATCTGAGCCTTTGAGTCCTCCTAAATTGAATGTTCTACGCATAAATATACAATAGGGCAGGAAGAATCAGCTCTGGCAGAAAAAATAAAAGTAAAATAAAAGAAGTCTCCTTCTTGGAAATAAGAGGTTGGGACACCTTCAATTAGAGTATTAAGCCGAAGTATTTGAGACGTTTTAGAAAGCCTGGATAATACAATGACACTTACTTGTTTGCCTTATTTGCATTTAAAAATTCTGTGGTGTGCAGGAAGTACAAAAATACCACAAAAGATCTTATGTATTAATTCTTCTGGCTGACTGTGACTGGGGAAATACCAGAAATACCAAAGTACCTTTTTCTTACATTTGCAAGTAAAAAAAGTAAAAAGTAAAAAAAAAAACCAAAAAACAGAACCAAACAAAAAATGAAAACAAAACCACAGCTGAACTTCTGCAATTAGTGCTGAGTTAATACCTGTGATCTAAGGTTTCTTAGAGTTGAGTAGAAAATTTCCTGATATTACTAATAAAGCAAATCAGGATGAGAGATGGAAGATCTAACAGTAAAAAGCCATGGATTATCAAACAGAAAGTCTGGGCTGCTCTTCCATCACTGTCTCTCTCTGTTACTTTGTGAAAGGACATGTTCCCCCTTCAGTTGGCTTTCCCCTTGTGAAACAGGGACAATAACTTTCTCCCATTCCACTGAGTGAGAATTACAGTGTGTAATGTGCATTTTTTTCATCAAATATGAGGATATCTGCAAATATTTTGATGAGTAAAAAATAATTTATTTTCTTGACACAGCCCTTGGGTCATCTTATTTGATTTGATGGCATTTTTAAAGTAAGGAATACTTCTTTTCACATTGAACAGTTTTAGTTATCCTATATATTTCTTGCTTCTGTAGCTGCTTATCCCTGCATTTAATTATTGATGTCTAAAATGCAAAATTTTAACAATATCTGATAAGATAAAAAGTATGAAGCAAGAACTGAGTTTAATCTAAATTATGTAAGTCTATGTATTTTTTAGTACAAGAATCTCTTAGCTAGAACTCCTCAAGGTATGAAATGTATGTTCAGAGAACCTGGAATTCCAGAGCTGAAATACCCATGGTGTGAGATGTGGCAGCCCAAGCTCATCACTCGTGAACAACCACAAGGTGGAGATGTTACAAGCTCTTACTGGCAGATAAGAAGCATAGTGCCTAGTAGTGATTTTTCTAGTTTTTGTCTGGGGAAATAGGATCGTATTTTAAATTAAAATTGTCTCCAGTTAACAATTACAGTGCAATAAAAGTAAAGGAAGTCTATAATAGCAAAATAATTAAAAGGAAGGCCATTTATAGCTTGACCTTGAAATTAGTTCCTTATATTTTATAAAATTTAATGACACTAACTTGATTATTTCTCTCTATAAAGGAACATGATTTATGTTCTTGAAATAAATTGTGTATTTGATAATTATATAACTAGACTGCAAGTCAGCTTTGCACAGTCATCCACATATCCCTTAAAGACTTTGCACAGCCATGCAGAAAATCTTTAACTGTAGGAGGAGGGGTAGCAGAGAGAGAGAGAGCACAAGCTGGGGTGAGTTGTATTTTAGCTCTGATGCACACATTTGTATGAGGGAATGCCACCAGCTCTTGCCATACCCCCATCAGAGAAACTTTACTTCAAAAGAAGGAAAATATAAGTTTCATGAGTGATGACATTTGCAAGGATAAGGAAGAGAAATAAATAATCCTGGCTTTTTTATATTCTGTACCCAGTAGTCAGATTGCTGTGCAGACAAGGAAAATATGCATTCAGCTCCTTTCCTGAAATCTTAGAAGTAGAAATTTGACTACAACATCCTGACCATCTAACACTTAGAAAATATCTTTTTAAAATGGAATCTACAGATTCCAAATCCTGCTTTGAATAAAAGAGCAAGATGATCTAATTATTTTACTGCAATAGGTGTAACCTTCTCCTGACCTACATGATATTTTAATTGCTCTTGTGCATTTATATCCCAACTTTTATATGATTCAGAGGCTCATTTTCAGAAACACTGATTGTTTACTGCCCACATTTTTGGCAGGACAAATACCAGAAGAGGTTTTTAAGATTGTTCAAATGCACTAGAGCTTGTAGAAATTCCCTATTTCTTTCTCCTTTTTGCCCACTTTCTAAATCCCTGCTTTTTGCATAGGCTATGGAGATATGCCCTGCAGGGTTTGCCAAAGTGCAACATACTACTCTTGCCAACAATCTCCAGGTTTGTGAATGCAATAAATGCTTTCTGTAGAAATGGAACTTAATTTGACTTGGAAAAAGTATAACCTATGATCCTGAACCATTTTTACATCACTATCTTGAGACAATTAAGTCATTCAAGGTATTTTGAGACATGAAGAACATCTTTGGGGAGTAGTACTGGTGTTATCTACATCTGTTAAATTTATAACTTCAGAATCATTTAAACTTAGGCATAAGTCATCTGTTCTTTTCCTGGAAACACAATCTGATACAGAAGGAACTAAAAAGTTTAAGAATCATAACAGCTTTATGTCTCCATAAAACATGTTCCACTGTTATATAACTTGGCTAAAATTTGTGTATATGTTACATATTCATTTAAATTTATGTGTAGTTGTAACTTCTGGAACCAACTTCTATCAAGCACATCCTTCAAACCAGCAAAAATTACCCCTGTGGAGTTCTCATATTACAGAAATATTATAGCTATGTTATGGAAGTAAAAAATGGGGATTAAAAGAAATTTGCTCCTGTGTTTCACATATACTATTTGTGTACCTCTGTGTCCTTCCTCTGTAGTAATTATGTTATTGAGAATTAGGAAAACATGGATGTGTGGTTTATATTTTATGTATATCATCTGTATAAAAAGTTATGTCCCTGATTCATTTTTAAAACATCTTTATCATTTCTAGGATGCAAGAATCTTTATGCAAGTATGTTGTACAGCTTGCTGTTATAGTGGCAGCAGTAGAATGGTACTACTGCTAGTATTAAAGCTTAGAAATCCCCCCCACTCACTGATGTCCAGTTTAAAATGTTGAAGTCTTTCTAGACTTTATGATTACTGTGTACATTGGTTTGGCTTTAAAAACTGGGTAATGAAGATAGAAGGACTGCATAATACCAAAATCAGACTCTAAAATATTAACTTCAGGTGAAACACCCTCCCTTGCAAAACCCAGAAGACAACTGCTGCAGCTGGCACTCCACACAAATTCTTCATCAAGGCCCAGAATGAAATACTTAAAGCTGTTCCAGACAAGTAAGGGATGGAAATAAGAAAAGCCTTACAGTAGGAGGAAGAAGCGTATTTGCTTTATTTTCTTTATTGTTTTTTCCATATCCAGAGCATTTGCAAACACAAAAACCCTAGTGGTGTCAATTTTTTCTCATTATCAGTACATAAACCCACAATTACACATTCATTATGAGTAACTACACACTTCTGCATGAACAAATGTACTTAGACATTGTTCTCTGAAATGGGAAAAATGCACCCACAGCTATTTCTAGCATAGTTAAGGAGGCCCACTGAATAAATGTCTATGTGTGTTTAGATCAGCAAAGACCCTTACAAGGCAGCAAATCCTTAAAGTCAACAAAAGTGTGAGCTGGTAGCTACTGTAATTGGGAGCAGTGAGTCATGTTAACTGAGAAATGGTGAAATATGGCCTGTTTTATTATTATTATGAGGGGCTATAGCTAGATTCAACTGAAGAATATAGGACTCATGGGAAGCCTCATAAACACTGACATAATCAAGTATTGGTTTTAATACAAATTCATAAATTTTTATAGGTGTCGAGTTGTCAGGCAGATAATATATGACCAAAATCTGAATAAAGTATATAGAAAAAAAGCATTCCAGAAGGACTGCAAATATAACATGATCCAGTGCAATGCCACTCAGGACGGCAGCTTTGTTGGAAGCAGAGCTGTGAGCAAAGGGCCATACAAAGCATTCCAGGCACTGCCTTTGAGGGGCTGGCCTGTCCCCTGAAAGCCTTCTGTCTTCAGAGAAAGCTGCCTTGAAATAGTTAACTAAAGCTAGCAGAGGAACATGAGCCACAAACACACCGAGTGTGCTTTTCACAAGGTTTCTTCTTTTCCCTACGAAGAAATAAGGATTATTAGGTTGGAAGATTTGCTGAAGGAAGAGAGGGAGCCTTGAGGGAGCCTTGCTCCAGTAAGTTGGAAGGCTAGGCTTTGTTCTGAGAAGCAGTTTTGTGAGCAGCCATGAGCTGTGTTTCCCCAGTCACCAGCAAAGCATCACACACTGTGTATGGAACATCCCCTGTAAAAGATGGCAACAGAAGAAGCACAGATCGTCTCACTCTCAGCTTTAGGAGTGGCTCTAGCTCCACAGTCAACACATGCAATGAGTGGGCTGGAGGAAGATTCAAACAGTGGCAGCTCATGCTGGATAATGACTGGGAAAAAAAAAAAAAGCCTGAATGACGTCTGCAGCAGCCAGTTTTACATTGCAGATTACAGAAAGGAAGCATCTAGGAGTACAGATGGCTGCAGCTTCTTCCTGGCTCTCACATAGAAGAATGCAGGGCAGGGGCCCCTTTCCTTCTCTGCTCCACGGCTGCTCTGCTTCCCTCGAAACCCCTCCTCGACACTGCAGTGTGCTGGCCCTGAGCCACTCGCTGCTTCCCCACAGGCAGCTACAACTGCAGTTGCAGGACCGAGGGTGTCTTGCCAATTTTGAAATATTATATTCTGACTTTATGCAACCTCTCTCAACCAAATAAAAACGCATGCAATCAGCAAGCAGAATGGCTAATAAAATGAGAATAAGTGGAGAGAGTCTAAAGAGAGAGAAATTCTAGCCTTGTTGAGATCAGTGGCAGAATTCCCGCTCTTTTCAGTGATCCAAAATTTCACCCTAGGTATTCAAAACTCATTTAAGCTACATTTTAGATCACTTGGCAAATTCCATCTCACTTCATGCCATGTGTATAACTTCAAGATTTTTATGCAACTGATTATGTTTGAGCCCTTTTTCTTTGGTCACGTACCAATTCCAGCCTAAAAATTATTAGTTCATGGGACAAATTACCGTTTTTCCTAAGAAGTACTATTTTTCTTGGTGCTTGGAAGAGGTAACATAGGTTTTAGGATTGTTCCAAAGGATCTAAGGTGGCGGTACCCCAGAGCCATGATTACAGAACCAAGGGCTTCTGTCTGGTCTCATGGAGCCCGTTGCCCTTTGCCTGTCCTGGAGGAGCTGCTGCTGTCCCCATGCAGCGGGTCCCTGACACAGCAAGATGCCATTTGCTACATTGCAGTTCCACTCCAGTATTCAGCCTTTGCTGCCTCCTTCTGAAGGCACTGTAAAGACCCATCAAAGCCCAGAAGTGATGCTGCAATTTCCCTCTGACAGAAGATTTTTCTATTTTGATCAATGTCAAAAACAGACCTGAGACAGTGACCTGTCCATGCACAAACCTCATCATGCACCGTGCCAGTTTGGTGTATCTGCTATATCGAGCTCTGCTGGTGCTCAAGGACATCAAGAGAAATGTTTCAGGACAGAAGAGAGAGAGAGAGAGGGATTTCTGGAAGTTATCTAGACCTATACAAATCCCACAGTATATTAAGTAAAAAGGAACCAAACTTTTATAGAAAATGATACTTCCCAGTCTCAGAAAGCTTGGCTGGAAACAGCATCTAGGAGAAAAACTGAGTCAAGTTACCTGATCCATTCTGCAATCCATCACCATACCATGGTGCCATGGTGCTTGTCTTCAGTACAAAATTACCCTTCATCTCAGACTGGGAATGGTTAGCGGCCTTTGTTCAAACTGAGCAGGAGAAAATAATTCATACACAAGTTTGTGTTCTTTTAATAACTGGGTCTGTTTGATGAATTTGTCTACTTTGGACAGTACTTTGATCATTTTTCACTTCAGACTCTCTCTGAAACAACCTTATATGTTATACTCTTAAGGAGAGACAACCTTATAATTTATACTAGTTAAATATATATTACAGTACCTTATAGCTAACATAAGCCTTTTGTTTTCCCTCAGAACACTACAGCAAGCCATATTATGAGTCAATAAAATCTGCTGCCTTTTCCTCTTGTTCAACTTCATACACTTGGGGCCTGAGGCAGTGCCAAAAAAAATCAACACATACCAGTGGAGGTCATAAAGAAAAAAATCTTGACATCTTCTCCTGCCACTCATTTTAACATAGTCCGGTTGGACACATAATTTGCTTTTTCAGATAATATGCTGGTTGATTACTGTTGCTCACTTCTTAGCAGATATTTTGGTCAAATTTCTGAATTCTCTGAGCCAATCCTTCTATTGTATGAATACTTGTTGGGCTACAAAATATCTGTAATAAAGAAGGGCACTTTTTCTCTTAATTTGTCTGGAAGTGAGAATTAGGCACTCTGAAGCTCATTCTTCAGGGAAAATGGAGGGGGGGAAAAGATAGCAAACAGTAGAGGGTTTTAACCCTGTGGGGATTTCTTATTGAAAGTCCACAAGAAATAGCATCATTTAATTTAGGACTAAAGGAAAATCTCTCACACAAAACATATGTTTCTTGCCTAAACCACAGCATTTATTAAAGGTTGCCAGCCACAGTTCATAGTGTATGTGCTTATTTTTATGGAACACTACTTCTTCACAAAAGGCTGTGTTTTTGTAAGGAGGCTGTCAACACAAAAAGAATATTCACTTCTGAATTTCATTTTCCAGACTGTTCATACTACAACTACTCAGCAATTAACCAACTCTGTTCATGCTGGAGATGGTAGCAAACCTTGTATATTCAACAGAAGCTGTTCAAAGGCTTAGCCAAGGACGAAAAGCAGTCAAGAGAACTGGATCTGATCTGGGACTGATTCCTGCATTTCAACACTTCACAAGAAAATGCTGAAATTTCAGCATTTGGCCAAAGCAACTCATTTAACATCCCCTGAAGTCAGAGTCTCATGCTTGAACTCAAAAATATTGGACACAGCCCATATGCCCTAATTCGTATCTGCATCTCTAATTAGCAAGAAAACCCATTGAAAACTAAGTCTAAATAACACTCTGGAAAGGCAGGCACTAAAGTACATCTTCTAAATGCTCCTTCGTATCATGTCTATGATAAGAAACCATAAGAAGAACCACAGGAAATGTCATAATACCTCTAAACAAATATGATAATAACTATAAAATAATATCATTGGCAATTTTACTGTTTGGGGTAATAACGCGCAATCATTTTAAGTGCAATAAATTATCAAATCCAGAAAGTTCAAAACCCTCTTCTCCCAGCAGTGGCCTAACAGTACACAATATTTATAATGTCTGGTTTATAGATCTGATTCGGCAACAGAGCTACTGCACAGCTGCCCACATCATGGAGTGGTTACAAATGACCTTACTAAGCAAAGTTCCCCTGTCAGCTTGCCAGCACTTACTTGCTGGATTTTCCTGTGGGTCCAGACCCATTCTGTCACTGTGATACTCCTCCCATTTAGTTTAACAGTGTTGGAACACATCCATGCTCACAGAAGAAGTTCAAGCAGAAGCAGGCCTTATGTTTGCAATACATTTCATTAATACTTCCTTTAAAAAACAAACCCTCATAAAAATGCAGAAAAAGTTCTTTTGATATAGTCTGAATGACAATAGAATAACTTCATTGCTTGCTTTTGAAAATGTGGCTTGATGAGCTTTTTTAGGCTGTGCTTACACAAGAAGTTGAGGTAGAAGGGAGAAAGCAGTTTGTTATAGTATTTTCCTGGGTTTACATTCTTCCCAATTTCCTTTTTTTAATACTCCCAGTTGTACCCATTACTCTGAAGCAGTTAAAAGTGGGTTCATCCCTCTGCTTCTTCTGAAAGTGGACTCAAGCCCTTGAAGCACAAACCAACACAGACACCAAAAGCCCCGAGCACACAAATAAACTGTTTCCTGATTGAGGAATAGGTGCTCACTTTGACAATTCTAGAGGTCATTTTGGACACTTTGTATTTTCTCTTTACATTTTGTACCACTTGTACACAAGAACATATGAAAAGCCACAGATGTGCTGCAGTCCTTTTCCAGCCAAGCAGCGGGGACCAAAGGGACACCTTCACCACACCAGACATAAGGGGTGACATCCCCAAGGTGATGAATGCAGCTCCCTTGTCATGTTGCAGCTTCTATGAGATTCAAAAGAATTCTGTTCCAAAAAGAGTCTTCCATAATTAAAGTCTGCAAAACCAATATCATTGAAAGAGGGGGTAAATTACTTCTTTTTTGTCCAGAAGAGCTGGGTGTAAAAACAAAACACAGCAGCTAGAGCAACTGCTGCTGGTGTGTATAACCACGTGAAGGGCACCACACTGATTGCAAGACCACCTTGAATCAATTTCTACCTTGGGACATTCGTTGCTCATGGCACTGTGATTACTTTGGAGGGAGTACCACACTATTCAATTCACATACGCTTATCTTGGAGCATTCATTGGCTGCTCCTCAGTCTGTGAAACTCCTTTGAGGATATTGCTGCTTCCATAAAATACATCTGCTAGGAGGGCAACGGGAGGTATAAACCAGACCAGGGTTCTTCTGTGCCAGGAACACCTGCAGATGCCAAAACCATCTTGGATTGTCTGAATAAACCAGGACCTAAATGATCGCATAAGATAATTTTGTCTAAATAAATCATGATTTTCCCATTAACTAGTCAATGTGGCTTTTGAATAACAAGTCTCTACATGCATTTGCCATTCTAAATTTGCTGCACTTCATTAAAAATGTTGAGGAAGCATAGTCCTTTTTTTCCCCTCCCAATTTTCTCTCCAGTTGCTGTCAATCCTTACAGATTCTTGGCAGCTGGCTCCTATCCATACAAGATCCAAGTACAGTTAAGCTAACTGAAACATTGCCTTCAAATGAGAGAACAGAGGAAATTGTAGGCAAATCTATTTTGACTTTTCTGTGTTTCAAAGAGCTTTGGCTTAGTTTGAAAGAGATGTAAATTCTTTGTTTATTTTAAAAGTAACAATGTTTTAATCTGTTTTTCTCCCAAGCATGTGGCCAAACAAATACCATTAGCCCCACCAGGATCCCTGTGGCTGTTCCATGAACTGAGGCATATTTGGTACACTCCTTGAGGAGTGGGATCTCATGACTTTTATACCCCAAGATCTTCCTTTGGCTTTACTGCTATAGGTAGCAATGAGAAAATTTAACATGATCCAAGGATGGGTTTTGTGCAGTGTCCTTCTGAAAGTGGCCATTGCTGAAGGGAGCTGAGGACAGTCCTGGGGAGATCACTGTGGTCTTGAGTCAGCATGTCCAGACCTCCAACTGCCCACCATTCCCTCACTTCCTCCAAGTGCCCAGGAGCACTTCTGCTTCTCTTGCTCGCAGCCTGGTATGCTGCTTCTTGCTGTGTTTCTGCTACTGCAGCAGTTTGGGGCTGCTGCAAAAGTCCAAGGGGGCTTAAAACCTGATATCAGTAAAACTTTGCTGCCTGTTTCATGGGCAGTTTGCCACATATCTTCAAAACATTTCCATCTGTCAGACATCCAGATGCCATTGGTTCTAGGAAAGTGTTGGTATGTCTGTCCTGAGGCAGGCAGGTGAAAAGTGTCTAATCAACATTAGCCTGCTTCCTTTCTGGTCTAGCAGCAGTCAGAGAAGAATCTGTAGAAATTACTCCCCATGTGATCCTGTGCAACTTGAAGCAAATGTGGGTATTGCCTTTTGCTATGTGGAGACACTGGAATGTTCAACCTTATTAGTCTTTCGGTAAAAAAAATGTTCTAGTGCCAGAAAGTCTTATGGTGGAAAACAAAGAGTTCATGTTGAATAAAATTGAGATGTTTCTAAGAAGAATAGAAACACAGTTTCAAACAGGACAAGAAATGGACAGCATGAGACCAGCTTGATATTTTTTTACTCATCCTAGCAAATAATTCAGTGAAAACCACTGAGAGAACTCTTTAGATGTACCTACAACTTTTATTCTACTGTAACTAATTGCCATGTCAGGAAACAGAGTTTCTTGGTGCAGGATATCATTGTGATAGAAAAGAAACTCTATTTTTCACTACTAATCAGTATAGGATTTTTTGGGCCATGTTTCAGTTATTCATTCTCCCTGAACGGTACCATCATGGTTAATCTTTTTACCCAATTTTTTTTTTCCTGTTTTCCTGAATTCTCCTGTGTTGTAGAATAGGAGTTATCCACCAGATTTGGATACTGGTTTATAGGATTGGATTAATTGTGGAAGAACAAATTCTTTACTTAAAATGCCAACATTTGAAGGAGGCTCTGGAGATATATGAGCCGCCGCTATTCCTCTGGACTTTTCCTTTCCCAGTTGTTTTCTTGCTGTTTTCACCAAGGGTGCAACTCGGGCATTGCTTAGCACACCTTATCACAGCAGACCCCTGGGGAAGAGGACTGCTCTGGCATGTGGCTGCAAGGATGTGCTTGCAGGATCCTGGTGGACACAGGTCTGGACATCTGCAGGCTGGAAAATGCCCTGGTCTTCAGAAAGCTGCTCTGATGTTACCTTGAACTGCAAATGAGAGATCCTGTCTTTCTCTCTTCTGTCAGAACAAGTTCATACAAAAACAGAAATGAGAATTTGACTGTAACATTCAGAGATCCTTAACAGTGGTTGGTCCTTCATTTTCTCATCTAGTGCAATAATTATTCTTGAACATATGGACCAGTCCTACTGCAAATGTTAACTCTTAAAAAATGACCGTTTTACTTCAGCAAATTCTTTGTATAGACAGCTTATTGTAATAATACTGGTGCTATGCTTTTAACTTGACTATGGCCACACACCCTGAACAAAACATTGTGGTACTGTTTTCATAAGCTCTGCTTTTCACAGCCAAAAACATTGGCCCTGGTTTGCACTCATAGTTACATAGGGCAGAGTGAAGAAAAATCTTGCCAGGAATCTGCCTGTATTAGCTCCAAATTTATTTTTATGCCTTGTAAAGCTAAGGATCATTTGAAGACTATCTCCAAACTCTCAGGAGAGAGGAAAGTGCCTGGTGGCCTGTAAATATAGCCTCAGTAAAATGATAGGATTTTTAAAAATATATACATATACTTTGTAAATATATGCACATTGTGCTCAGTTTGCAAACATGCAGCTGCATGCTCTGTTTTTTTGAACTGTGGTATTGGTTTAGACTGGAATAAATCTAAGTAAAATTTTCTGTGTGGGCTAAAGGTTATCACAGAATCTTCTTTAAACCACACTGTACAATTCCAGTGTGTCTGGCAGAATGATAGGGGCCTTGTTGGCTGCAACACTGTAAGAATAGGAAAAAATTAATTCAGCACCATCCTGATGATAGCAAAGATAAAGCTTTATGACAATAAATGTAAGAGCCACTGGATAAAGTGTAACTGGCTGTAACCACAGCCCATGTCACATTACTACAGCCAGAAAATAAAGATAATTTTGTTCCCAGTCCTTCAGTGTGTCATAACATTATTAAAGACACATTGCTTACTTTAAAAGCACAAGATACAAAAAAACTGAGAAAAAGTCAAGTCTTGTACAGTAGGATATTTACCACTAACATCAGAATTGTTTCTGCCTTCCAGTGGAAAGCTCTGGGGCAGAGATGTCCATGCCAGGCAATCACAAAATGACTGCTTCAGGGACTAAATACTTTCATTAAAAACATTTTTTGTCCTAGAGCAATCCTGTTGCTCATAAACGCCATGTACTGCCAACATAATTGGACCCAATAGAAAAGCCACCTCTGTGTCTCAGGAGAGCTTTTTGGACAAAGTCCTGCATGTGTCCTGTGCTCAGTTTGGTCCAGGAAGAATGGAAAAGCCTCATGCCTTCAAAATCTCAATGCTGAATACTCTTTCTCTGGACAAACTGTTTTTCTCTATTAGATTTTCACCACCCTGCCCTCCTAGTGTCACGGCAGCTCCTAGGTCAGGGTCAGTAATGTCACCAGGGACAAGCTCTCCTGGATAACACCTGGAGGCATTTATTTCCTTCCCACTCTCTGCAGTGTTATATCATATTAACTGTATCAGAGAACTGCGCTTCTTTAAAAACCTGCACCAACTGCATACACAATGGCCTTCCCAAGCTGCTTTATGTCTCACCTGTAGGAATATTACTATATTGCTACAGATGGAAGTCTCCAAACCCTGCATCAGCCATTTTGCTATAAGCAGGACACACTGATACCCCCAGTTAAGACAACTTCCTCTAATCTTAAAGGGACAGATTGCCCAGATTTGTGAGCGCCAACATTCCTGCTTCATTCATGCCCTCTTATCAGTTCATGTCATTGTGTTTTGCTTGGCACTGGAGAAGGTCTAAAGAGCAGATTCAGAGTTGACTCTTTTAAACTTGTACACTTTCTTCCTCTCTCTGAACTGCCAAAATGGATATCTGGAAAGTGAATTGTTATTTCTGTGTGTTTAGAAACAAAGCATACACAGGAAACAATTTCTGGGCAATTGGAAATAGCATAAAAGTATCTGAAAGAATGCACTGGAACCTGTCCTGTTTTAAATTTTTCCACTCACCAGGTGTCCTTACCCATACATCACTGAATGGAATAAAGCTTGATCTTGCTTACTAGATAACAAATCACTTGCAGATATCCTTTATTTCATGCAGTGCTTCAACATCCACGTGGACATTCCTCCCGGGAATATATCTGAGTATTTTTCACTTCAAGTCCACACCAGGTTCTCACCCTTTTGTCTTTCATCACTTTGTCTTCTCGTTAAAAAACTTCATGAATACTGTGAAGGATTTTCCAAATCTGTATTTTCATTTCTCTCCTCCAGAAGTTATGCCTTTTGTCTTCAGAAAAGACTCAAATTGGAAGAAATTGGAGGAAAAAAATTCTGCCAACACCTTCAAAAGGGGGATTGGCCTCACTAGCATTAGAAATGGCATGAGGATAAAGCAGAGCAGAGCAGTGCTGTACAGAAATCCAGGCTTCCCTGTTTTTCTGCCTTTTGCCATCGTTGTCAGCACCTACACTGGGAGCACTGCAGCTCCAGGAAGAGAAATGGGGCATTTGCAGGGAGGGTTTCCACACCTCACAGTGGTCTCTGCTTTTAGAGTTTGTTTCCTTATTTGTTCAAATCTCTCCAACAGCAGATGATTTTAAATAGGCATCAAACCAATTTCACCAGAGCTCATCCATCACTACCAGGGCACTGCTTATCTTTGTCCCTTGTCTTGAATTTGGCCACTTGCTGCAGCCATTGTTCCACCTGGTTTAGTCTGAGTGTTGCTGAAACCTCCTTAATGTCTGCTTGATTTCATATCTCTCACACTCACAAAAACTGTTGCCTTGCTTATTTTATCTCCAGGTTTGAATTAGCAGATACACCATTT
This sequence comes from Phainopepla nitens, assembly GCA_013400175.1. NCBI lineage: Eukaryota > Metazoa > Chordata > Aves > Passeriformes > Bombycillidae > Phainopepla > Phainopepla nitens. Next base: position 200,584 of record VXBQ01004853.1, read on the forward strand.
GCTGTTAAATAACTTCTGCAATGTCCTAGAGCAGAATGCATGTAGCTGAAACAAAATTGGAGGACAAAAAGATCCAAAAATCTTTCATGGCTGGAATTTCACCTTTTCCCAAAACTTGGATGGTGAGCTGTGAAAAGGGGATTTTCTTCCTAAGAAGAGAGTACAGATGCAGACAGCCTAGAAAGTAACTACCTTCAATGAATTCAAGTTAATTGAGGGAAAGTGGAACAGAATTGCTGATGAAGAGCTATGGACAAAACCAGAGAATTGATTTAAAGAGCATTTTTTTAATGACTTGATGGTAAAGACAAAATACCATGAAAAATCTGGAATTTGCTGTTTTTCACAGATGGGCAACATACGTATGAAACACATGAATTTCTGTTTTAGGCATCATTATGAAACTCTCAGGCTTTTCAGAAGGGCTCTTTCACCTGTAGAGTGGTTTCCAGGTATTCCAAGTTTCCAGCATTTCCAGGATAAGGTGTGGGTGTTCTACAACATGTTCTAAGAAATATATGACAGTTGCTTTGGCTTCATTTGCAGGACAAGAAAGGGTGTAAAAATCTTTGTTCACTGAAGTTAAAATCCAGCAAGCTACTGATTTCTTCATACACAAAGAACCATTGTGTGCTTTTACTCGAAACTACTTATTTCAGATAAAATGGAAGCATGTGAGAAAGAGCAAACCTCAGAGGCCCCAAGAGGGAGTTCATTGCACACATTTCTTTTGGAACAGGCTGCCTCAGCTCTTTGCACAGCACACCAAATGAGCAGACTCCATGTTTCATTAAAAGGCTCTATGTAGACAAAGCAGAAGATGAGCAATGATGAACAGAGCCCCGCTGTGTAAGGTGTATATTACATACTGAAGGAGATAAGAGACATTGCCCCAAAGAGGTCACAGTCACAAAAAATGTATCCCTATAGAAGTCTCCTTGCAGCATAAGGCATCAGATGTTTTTCAAAAAAAATACACATTTTTTTTCTCAAAAAACATCCTGTCTAACCAGATGTGGTGTTTTAAAAAAAAAAAAAGTAAAAAGGAATGTAATCCAGATCTTATGGAAGAAAATTCTGTACAATGTTCATCAGGCAAAAAAATTCCATTACAGCAGAGTTCTGGTATCTGTACATCATCTCTGGCATGTTCTCCTCCTTATTCTTTATGTTGATTCTGCAGTAATGCCCTTATTCTGTCATTTTGTGCAATATGTTATTCTTTTTACAGCTTTCAACAATATTTTCTCATACAAAATGTTCATATGGCTGTACTGAATAGGCCATGAAATATCTAAGTATTCTCTTTTCAGATCAAGTGTTTGCATACTTGATTTACCAATCATGGTAGATAGATAGATAGATAGATAGACAGATAGAAGTAGAAACATGATCTTTAATAGATGTCACTAAAAAAGCATTTTTAAAACACTAATTTCAAAGTGGAGAAAAGTGGAAAAGCTAAGGCTTGGAGAACAACATAATTTAATCTGTGTTTTTTCATTATTATTTTATTCTCTTATGCTCTGGGACTGTTGGGACAAATTTCAAGGGGCTCCTCAATACAGTAGTAATTCAAAATGCCACCATAGGAGAACACTGCAAAAGTCACAGATATTTTATTCTCTGGATTAGAATTCAAAGGAAATATCTAATATCTGTAAAAGGCAGAGGCATTGGCTAAGGCTTGAGCTCTCTCAGGCAAACCAGCTTGCTTAAAAGAAAGTAATTGGCATGAATCTAGACTTTATAAAAGTACCCATCCAGTATTTAATGCGAGAATTCCACATGAATTCACCTTCACACAATGGAAAATTTTCTAAAACGTCCAAGTTACCTGAAAATCAGTTCTATGTGGTCTATATGGAGTTTTACATCCTGGAAGAGTCCAGAAAAATTTTAGAAATTATGAGACATTCTTGACTCTATGTCCCGCTCTGCCAGTGTTATTGGGCATTTTATTGAGTCTGTCTTAATGAACCCCAGGTGAAGCCTGCCCGTTTGTGTGCTGACACACATAGGAAAACTCCTCAGGAAAATAAAAATTATCTCATCTGGTTCAATAACTAGGAAGAATACAATACTTAGAATACAACAGCCCATATGAAAATTTGTATATCATAAAAAATAAACTAATGCTGCAATGGATTTTCTCTTTTAAATTAAATTAAATTTAAATAAATTGATTGAAATGGCTAAAAGCTGGAGATATTGGTACTCCCTTTGCTGAGTGCTCAGGCTGGAAGCCTGATTTGATACTGTTGAGGTGGCTTTAGATCCCTTTCCAACATTTCAAAGCCTTGGTAGAGTAGTTTATTAAAGTCAGCTAAAAACCAACACCCAAAGAAGCTGCCAATCAGTACAAACAGTTCAACTGTGGTACAGCCAGCTGCAAATGCTGGGTGCAGAGATTCCGTGTGGGACCATTAACTAAGAAAATTACAGTATTTTCATTAAGCCAGAAAAAAAATATTAACTTTGATTTTCTGAAAATATTTCTTGGAGAAGTTGTTGGTTTGAGTGTAGTTTAAGATGACTAGACCATGGAAGTTACTCTAAATGACAGCTGTACTACATCCACCAATATCATGATTCAAAAGCAGTCAACAATTTCATTGGTCACGAGACAGTTCACTCTGGATATAAATCAAATCCCAACCTGAACCTGATTAAATCTTAAAATGTAGAACATCAATTTGAAATTTTGCACAGCAGCAGATGTGATTGCCCTTAGATGATTATTGACCAGCAGAACCTGATGGAAAGCCTGTTCTTCTGTGCTCTCAAACAGGAATACTTGAAAAAAAAAAGTCAAAACATGTTCTCAGTTGGAGGTTTGGTTTTCCAATTTAAGAATTTTCCGGGGTAGTATTCCCAAGGCTAGAGCCAGCCATTCTGAATCACAGCCTCAAGCCTAAGGCTGTGTTAGGCTCTGGCTACAAAATTCCTTGGAAACTGTTTCTCTTCAACATTCACTGTGCCGTGAAGACCAGACCTCCTTCCCCCTCATAATCCCCTTTTCTGTCTCTTTCTGACTCTGTTCCATAGAGATTTCATGTGTTTAACCATTTGATGAATCATAGCTTTTATCCACTATCAGATCCAGAGGTTACTGGGATCCTGCCTGCAACTAATGACTAAAAGGGTATTTTGTAAAACTGAAGAGGGCCTCATGTGGCAGAGACACAGAGTCTGGAGCATTAGCAGGTACTGAGCACAGGGGCTATCTTTTGCTCTATAAAAGGTTCTGGCTTATGCATACGCACACCAGTACTACAGATACTATTTTGTTTCTTCTCCTTTTTTTTGGGAACTCCTTTCACTTTACAGCCATGCAAGCTGCAACAAAGGTCTGCTCACATAATAATCCAGCTGCATCCCACTATGACAGTAATCCAAAAATCTAAGACCTCAAAACTTCAAGAGCCCTTGCCAGATTTTCCCTTGCCCTTCCTGGGTTAGCACTGCAGCCAGTTAAAACCACATTGAAATTACCTTTTAAACATGCCCTTAGGCAAAGAGCTAAAGCAAAGATTTGGCAAAGCTCATCCTGTTCTTAATGCTCTAATGCCATATTATTACTACTCACTGAAAAGCTTAATGCATTTAAACTGAGCCCTCATGCCAAAATACACTGACTCTATTTAAGAGTTTGCCATGCAATTTGAACTGATTGCGTATTTATTGTTGGAGAAGTCTCAGACCATAAAGCCTCTTGGTTTCCTCAGAAGCACTTTTCCCTCTCATGCTCTGATAGTCTCTTCCTACTCAATTGTTATTCACAGCAGACTTCAGGGAACTCTTTATTTAACAGAGAATATTTGTATTTCTTCTGCCTTCCATCACTAAAGTTTTAAATCTGGGGTCCAGAGACTTTCTGCTAAAAAAAGTAACAACAATCTGCTGCAGCAAAACATCTCAGATTCTCCTGTATCAACACACTTCACCCTGGCTTACCTTGAGGAGCAAAAGTGCCTGAACAACTGCATTTTGGATGTGTCTATACATGCACTGAGAAAAGATGATCCCCTTTCCTTGTGGAAACTGTTAGAACCAGAGTGGGCTGCAAAAAATATGTTCTAGGGATGCTTCTTTAATTCCTGATAGCATTTTAAATTTGAAAGGTAGATACTGAGAAACTGGGAAACTGTCAATGGCCAGCTATTCTTTAAAAAAGGAATACACAACCCAGACAGCTGAAATAGGAAGGTGTATACTCAAGATACGAACATACAACAGAAGTTTTGGTATCTGTGTGAATATTTTTTTTTACTATATCACTTAAATTCCTCCTTGCCCTCATTTTGATATATGCTTTTTACTTCTGAGGTAAATTCACAGTTGGTAGCAGGGTGTAATGACAGAAAGATGCACTTCTTGCAGCAATTGTAATACATTAAATGCCAAAAAATACCAGATATACTCTCAAATTATACTTGGGTAATTTGTCCAGTGCCAGTAGCTCCTGCCAAAATATTCAGCAGCATCTTCCCAGTTGATCCAGTCTCTCATAAAAGTTCTCCTCTCTTCTTCCTTAGTTTTTCCTTTTACTTTCTGATATTCCTGCATGTACTCCACAACATCCAAGAACTGCTAACCACTGGATGTCTTTTCCCCATCTGCTTTCAGAAAATGCTTCATTTTACTAAATTACAAGCTCATCTACTTGAAATACCCAAAAGTAACCTGACTTGAAATAACATTCAAAGACACCAGAGCCTTTTATCAGGAAATGCAGATAACTCTACCATGGCACAGACAGACCTTTCTAGGTCTAGATCTTTTCTTGGAAGAGCCCCCTTTGGCAGTGTGTTGAGGGAGAGAGATATGGGCTGGGCTGCAGTCAGCAAGAGCAGAGCAGGTTTCAAGTGCCCCCAGTGAGTTGCTGCAGAGGTAACTGGCAGCAGCAGAAGTGTGCTTTGCTACCCCACAGCTCTCCAGCTGGCCTCCATGCAGGAAGGCCAAAATAAGCACTTGACCCTCTGTGTATTTAACAGGACCTGTGCCAGGAAAAGAAGAAAAGAGCCCACACACATTCCACAGATTTATCAAGTAAGTATCTTTCCAGAAGTTAGAAACAGTGAGTCTTTCTTGGGCGACAACTATGCCTATATCACAAATCATCTCTTGCACAACTAAAGATGGTACAGAGTTTGCATTTCTTTTTATTTTTCCTTTCAGGCCTGTAGTTCTGTACCCTACAAATGGCCAGTTCTCAAGCAACTGCAGAGTCACCAAATCAGGCCTTGCTAACTGAGATTGTTTTTGTATAATAATATCCATCAAGCATCATGTCCCCTGTGTAAAAGTTAAACACTGAGGCCTTTAATTTCTCTGGATATCCCACTGACAGCAAAGTAAAATACATCTGCAGGCTAAATGGGAGGTATTTCTATATTTGAAGAGGATAGTGCTACTGAGGGTACGGGAGGCACGAAAAGAAACAAGACAGAAACCAAAACATACTGAATCATGCTGGTGAATTGAAGACTAGAGCACTGTCACCCAAATGGAGGGTAGCAGGAATCCATGAAACTCTCAGCTTTCACCACATCCAAACAGGGCTATTTCACAATGAAGGCTTCTGTCAGGATCTGCAGTGAATCTGGAGCCACCCACACATCAAGTATTTTGTTTGTTTTAAATTGACATGCTCTTTTCCTGGACTGATAAATGAACAGGAGATGGAAGTGAAAGGGAATAAATAAATCTCACATGTAGAAATAAATACATTTTCATCTTCATAACATCAGGAAAAGAGTTCTTCCCAAACTCGGAAAAGTAGGATGGCAACCGTGTGTCATTTTATCATCTGAAGCTCTTGGAGATGACTTTCATTGGAAAAATAAATCAACTTTGTCACAAAGTCTCTTTCAGCTTGATTTCTTGGGACTATACCAGCCAATACAAATTCACTTATGGTATCAATGCTCGAAAGTCACAGCCCAAGAGCTACAAGAACAGCCAAGAGATAGTATTTCTTTAACATCTGGAAGTAAGGAACTATACATTTTCTTAAATGGCTTGTATCAAACAGAACTGTGAAGAGGAACTTGTGTCCCTCTTTGCACCCAGACACCCCACTCTGCTGAATGCCTCTAGTACTGTATAGCTTTGTAATCTGCTCGTTCACGTGCTGGGAATCTCACCATCTCCACTGCCTGGAAGAGATTTTTACTAATTCCTTAGTAAGGCAGCTTTGAGCATACTGGAAAGATGTAATCCAAACAACAACAGCACTCTGTGGATGAATTCTTACACATCCCTCTGGATTTTACAGCAGAAGCTGCTGCTGCCTGGCCTGGCTAACTCAGCCTGGATAAATGTTTTGCTGTGACCTCAAAAAATTCGGTATGTTCCTTAAAAGGGAGAGAAAATTACATTGAACCAGTATGTTAATACATTTGCTTTTAAATGGGCAAGGTCTGAAGAAAAGACCTTGTCCATTTTCACGAGATTGTGATGATGACCTTATCATCACTTGGTTTACTAGTCCATTTTCTGCATTCAATGTGACTAATAAATTCCTCCCTTAGTGATTACCAATTCAGATTCTACTTTTTAAGTTTCTTTTTCCTTTGACAGATTTTTCATGAAACGCAAGTCATATCAACCATTCCCTGAGGAGATTTTCATTCCTATTTCTTTACCTCCAGACCACTCCATACAGTGTTTTGAGTTTCAGTGAATCATAAGAAAAGGAAGGATGGGATCTGCCATCTGGAAATGATTATGAAAACCTATTGTACTGCATAAATATGCTTCTTTTTTTCATGGCTAATTCTAACACAAAGCAGTGATACTGAAACAGATGCCAGACTAAACAGTGGAGAAAACAATGCAAACACGAACTTTGCCACCAGTAACTTAAATATTCAGCTTGGTCATAAAGGAAAGCACAAGCCGGAGTGCATGAATATTCTGAATTGGATGAAATGGTCTGCTAGAGAAAGTAAAGAGAAGTTTAGGTAGGGTTTTTGGGTTTTTTTGTTAACATCAGCAAAATCTGATATCATTGAGAACTAGCTGGACTTAAGCTGCTGAAGTGCGAAATCCCAGTAGAAAGTTTCTCAAAAAATTCTAGGAAAACATGTATCTCTAGCACAAAGGAAGTCAGAAGGAAATCAGCTACAAAGAATGTCTGCTCTATTTCCTCTGAGACAAAGGTATTTCTATCTCCAGAAAAGGCAAAACAATCGCAGCTTGCCTTGGGTCCCAGCTCCCTCAGCCAGCTCTTTTTTGGGTTTTGTAATATATTTGTTGTTGTTGTTGTTGGGATTTGAGTGATCTGGCTCTACTATCAGTCTCCTTTTAAAAGGATTTATTTTGCATTTAAAAAATCACTGATTCTACATTTAGCTGGGAATACGGCGTAGGATTGCTTAACCTTATTGAAGAAATCTTTTGTGTCCCACAAATTCAAATAGCATTTTGCATATATTTGTCTGGCTCATTTATTCTTGATTCAATCAAAACCAAGTCACCAAAATTATCAACAGCATTTTAAAGCTGATGACACAGCAGCCCAAAGCACAGACCAGGGCTCACAGTGTTCAGTACAAAAAGGAAGACTTTATAGTCATGGAGTGCAAGCAGGAGTGCATGGAGAGGGTGGGGAGAGAAAAGCTGAAAATCTGCTCTGGGTACAATCAGTTCACTGCATAGGCAGGTGAAAGCACAAGTGTTTTAAGTTCTTCCATTTGACATCTGCTTTTGTTGACACTAAGTAAACCTTCACCTTGCTGTTTCTCTTACAGGTACAGAGGTGTAGGCACAGCTGGCGGGCAGAAGGCTGGATCTGCACTTCTAATTTTCTCTTCATCCTTTTTCCTCAGCCTCCCTCTCGATCTCCAGATTCCTGCCACTGTCCTCACCCTTCTCAGGCCTGTAACCCCATGGGACCTGATGATGCTCTAAAAGTGTGGTGAGCCCTAGTAAAATAAGTTTGCCGTTATTTATTAGCTGGGTCTGTGCTTCTGGCTGTGGCAGACCTCATTTGTTATGCTGGCAATACTTCCATCACAACACCTTTGTCTCCTTAGTGACAAAGCAGGGCAAAAAGAGGAAGACCAAGCTACAGGCTCCTGTCCTGCTCCATATCCAATCTCCAGTGGCAGGATGCGCTGTAAGCAGAAAACACAAGACCCTCTCCTACTCATCTCCACGTGGCCGCTGCACAGCAGCCCTCTAGAATCTCTTCTGCCTTTGCCCCGTGGAAGAGCCCATATACACAAGATCTTTAGATTTTGTCCATGCTTTTCACATAATCAGAAGCTGGACTTGCAATTCTATTTGTTACATTTACTTTTAGCAGAGACAGAGGAGATATTAATGACTGGTGGCGTAGAGAACTGCAAGTCAGCCGACATAAAAGCAATTTACAGATCATAAATATTAGGGTATAGGCTATCTGGATATTCAAATATTGATGTTAATCCTATGCACATTACAAATAGCAGGTGGCTGCTGACCTTGTAAATCACAAAAATTATGCCCCAGCTTATTTACCACTCAAAATCACGAGGATGTGATGTACTCAATTTGATCTTCTATGTTTCACTGAAATGTCAGAATGAGACAATTCTCTGAAACAGTATAAAAAGTAGAAGTTACGAAAGCATAAAAAATCTATGAAAGTACAACTTATCTGTCTTTCTCCACTGCCTTTTATCAGTGCAGACAGCAGCATTTAAACTTTGGAAAATCTTATGAAAAGAGATAACTCTGGTAAGTTGACAAGAAACAGCTCAGGAAATTGGTTAGCTGGGAGTGGCCGCACGCTGGAGTTCCACATGCTGAATCCCAGAGTGCCTTTGTTAGCCATGGCCAGACGCGGCCTCAAGTCACCGGCCCAAACTGCCTGGAGGTCTGAGTGCTTGGCAGGGCACAGTTCAGGGTCAAGATTGTCCCCATGTGGGGTTTGATTTTTCCTGCCTGGGAAAACACAGTTGATTTGCCTGTGGCCAAGCTGAAACATGAGCCAATAACAGGAAGTGAGGATGGTGGGAGAGCCTGGACTCAAGCCATGAACCAACGTGCAATTAGGCACAAATAGCATCACGTCAGAAAGCGCTGCTGAAAGCAACAAGTCAGCTCTGGCTGGAACCACCAGCCAGTTCAGTGTTATCAGGCAGTTATCTGGGCAGGTATTTAACTGGAATCACATTATCATCTGATTTCTATGCTGCAGAAGGGAGGGGGTAGATTGCCCTTCTTTTGCAAATCTTCAGATATGACTGGATTAGACCCAGAAATGAGCAAATTCTCAAATGTTTCACCCTTAACATACAGACCCAAAACAGCAGGAACAGCTTGGAGACAAATCACTCCATCTAGTCCATCAAATACCCCCACGTGCTTTCATTGATCTGACCACAGAGAGGAGTTCAAGTGGGAATTTTCAATACAGAGTGCTCAAAAAATATGTTTTGAAATTGCTACTCGGCCTCTTTTCAGCAAAGATTTTCAGCAAAGTCCTGCAACAGGTCAACTGCCCAAACTTTTGCATACATGCCTTTCTATTCCTGATGGCTTGTGGATATCAATTCTGCTATTGGCACGCGGGTGCCTGACCTCCTGTCTCATTAATGGCTTGGAGCTAGGGAATGTCTGGAGTTTCTTCTTCAAGGGACTGAGGAAACTTTCAAAGAGCAAGCTAAATATACAGCCTTGAATAAGGATGAACAGGCTTGAACAGACATCTCAGGCACAGCCAAGTAAATGCCACTTACTGAATGGCACTTACTATTAGCTTACAGAATTAGCTGAATGGGAAACAGGTGGGTGAGGAGAAAAACCAGCATACACTGAACAATGTGTGAAACAAGGAACACACATGCATGAGGAAGGAGGGCAAAACAGAAAGCACAACACACTTAAGTGTAAGCACAACAAATTAAATCTGGACAAGAGGTGGCCAATATGTTCCCAGAATACCATGTGCAAGACAAAACCTAACCCCATAAAGGGCGGGGAAAATCTGCAGGAAAAGTTTTTTCAGCTGCAGTGGGATAAAACGAGCAGATTAAAACTTTAAAACTTATACAGCAAATTGTGGTCTTGTACTCTCACGAATTGTAGGACAAACCTTGTACCTGAATGCTGCTGGCAGTTGAACACTATCTCACAAAACCAAACAGAGGAGCTCCCCTAGGTCAGATAGCAATGGAAATCTCCTCCTGACTCTGAGACTACAGTTTGTTGGTTCTGTTTAGTCCTAAAAAGCCCTTGCTGAGCATATCAAACATCTGCATTGAGCAATTTCAGTCACTGAAGCGTAGTCCAAAGTCTCTGGTCCCTTAGGAACAACTCGTTGTCTGCAAGCCTCTCAATCAGACACCTGCAGGGCTCTCTGACGTAGCAGTCCAAGCCTAGGCAGGAAGCTTTTATCCTACACATTGGCTTTTAAACGTGCAAGATTTACAATTCAAGGCCAAAAAACTACTGCCAGCCTAGTCGTAGCCAATTCTACAACAAAGCGCAGCATCTGGTAAACAAATTCCAGCTTCTTAATGGTATTTGATAACACTAGTGGCACCACACATTCCACTCTGTATACTCACTGCTTAGCAGAGTAATTTCAAAAGCATGTTGATAAATTGGAGAGGTTGCAAATGTGATTTGAGTGCTGGAGAAAACACAACACAGTTAGAGTTGGCTAGTTCAATCTGTGCATGTTATGAAAAAAGTGAAAGATGAGCTGATTGTCACATAAAAACTTTCAGAAAAGACAAAAACAGGGGTTCAAAGGCTCTTCACTTTAAGGACAGAATGATTGAGACCTGTGTGCAGCCACAGCAGCCAGACAAAAAACCAAATTATATTGCAAGAGCACATTTTAATTTTTTAATTGTGACAGTGATAAACTACTGTGGCAAAACTTCAAAGGATGTGGAGAGTTCCCCAACTCTTGCTACTTGTCACATCAGTGGTAGATGCCTTTCTGGGGAAGATGATTTCAGTAAGCAAATTAGAAGCTCAGTGCAGATCTGAGCCAAACTCTGCAGCCTTTGCTATGCAAAAAAATGAGGCAAGATTGTCTGATGGTCCCTTTTGGCCCCAAAAATCTGTCTGCGGATTTATGAACCCCTTTGCTCAGTTCTGTGCACGGACAGGAGGAGAACTCCAGCGCTGCTACTAAGAGCCTGAGCCCCAAAACCCCACGGCTGTCAGTCCGCACCCAGGGCAGTGTCAGCCACCCCAGCCCTTGCCACGCACACGGCTCCGTGAGGACGCGCCGCTGCCCAGCCGATCTCCAGCCGCTAATCCTCGCCCTCGAGGGGGCTCACTGGGTGAAATATGTGGCAAACATACACGTAAACGCCACCAAGCTGACCTCGAATACACAGCCAGGGGGCCCGGGGCGACACCCGCGGGGAGGAGGCGGTGAGCGCTGCGGCTGTCCCGCTTTCCAGAGCCGCCTTCGCCCCTCAGCTCCCTCAGGGCAGCGGCGGGGCCGCGCGGCCGCCAGGGGGCAGCGCCGCGCCGCCTGAGGCGCCGAGAAGCGGAGGCGCCGAAAGCCGGGGCTTTTCACCCAAAACAGAAGCAGCGCGGGGCGGAAGAACGCAGCGAGGTGGCTCCGGTCACACACCAGCCGTGGCAGCTGGAAGGGATGCCACCAGACTCAGGGAGCATTTGCCGTTGCCTTGTCTTTGCTCGCAGAGGCTAGGAAAGTCTCCCGTGAGGGGAGCAGCTGTGACGCACGCCCGGATTTGTGTTAGCAGGGAATATCCGTGGGGAAACACAAGCTGTAAATGTCTAATTCTTCGGCTTAGTAACTGGTATGTTTTAGGAATTTACTATCCTTGTAAACTTGGAGGATTTGGAGCTTTCGTAAAACAACTGTGCGGTGAGCCAGACCTGCTGTCTGTGTCACGCCGAATTTATGTGCTAAGCGTCATTTCTGAGCCCATAAATGCCAGCTCCAAAGGGCTTGCAGAACTTGCTACATGACAGTGGTTTTGCTCTGCTCACTCTGAACCCAGAAAATGTGCAATTTTACTATAACATGAAATTTGGCCTTTATGTTTAGTGCATGCTGATAGTTGTGGCAGAAATGCTGTGGCAATGGAAGTTTGCAGCACAAATATCCATCAACTTCCAAAGCACTCAGCAGATTTCCAGAATTTGTACTGGATATATGGCAACACTTTAAGACACAGTGGAGTGACACACTAGGGGTGGAAACATCCTAATTGCTCAGAAGATGAAGTCTGGCTGGCCTTTCTTTCCCCCCGTGCTGTGACTTTTGAATTTATTAAGAACAAATTACCAAGACATTAATTTTAAATTTAAAATTACTATGCACTCAATGCCTATTACAGAAAACCCCAATCATTAGGACTTCTCACTGTTCCCAGTTAGCCAAAGTGAGCTGTCTTTGCCATTGTCACTTTTCCTGAATAGTCCATATCCACACCTTCCTCCCTAAATCCTGCCTGGCTCTTTTCCCTTCATTGGTAAAAAGCAGCAGGACAATTGACTCAATTCTTTTATTTTAGGGTTCCTTATTTTTTTCAAATACATATTTTTCACTAAATTTGGACCCAGATCTTGAGGGGATAAGGAAAATTTTGCTTCTTACTTAATTTTTTTTGTATTATATCACGAAAGTTTAGTATCTTTTCTTGCAAATTTATTATCACCAAAATAGTTCCTTTTAATGAATAGTTTCTGTTAGATGACAAGTTACATTCCCTGTGCTTGAAAGGTAAATGACAACAAATAATTACTTTTAGAAGATAAATCATCAGGAAGGAGCTGTTTTTCAGCATCATGTGTAATTTCTTTTTTAGATTTGTTGGTTATTATTTTCTGTGTCTACAGTTTATCTGGAATGAAGGGCTACATGCAATCTTTTCCAAATGAGAGGCTTCATTAGTTTTTCTGGTATTGTTTGTAGATCTAACAAATGAGCAAATAAGAAATCCTACTCATTTCAAACAATCCGAAGGTTCCTTCAGACACCAGCTATTGCTGCTGCCTACTCACTGCCTCTTTGATACAGAAACAGTTAAAAATGTCTGCAATTTCTCGACTGGGCCAAATTGCTCCCTGGTGCAATTCCATAGAGTATATCAGGGATGAATTTAGCACCATTTCATCAGCATTATAAAAGCTGTATTCAGTCATTAGCCGCTGATAAATTATTCAGGAGATTTTCTTCCACGTGGCTCATTAGGGATAAAGAAAATCCTTTTCCAATCAGTCATTGTCTCGTCTTTATTTTTGGTACTGGTTTAAGCACACGCACCACATTAGCAAGTGATTAATGACATTGGCAGGCAGTGGCCATGGACCGTGGCTCCCTGTGTCCATGAGGAGGTGCAGCTGGAGCCCGTCCCACATCCCACTCCTTACACGAGCAGCTTGGGGCTGCCAGTGGCAGCTTGGTGTGGGCGCCTGCTCCCAGCAAAGTTCCATCCCACATCAGCCATGGGATGGCCCCACGGTGCCCAGCTGCAGATGTCTCTGGCTGCTCGCTCTGCGCTGGCGTCGTCCGCAGAGCTGCCAAAGTGCTGATTAATGCTGCTCCTGATGGGGAGCTCTGGTGAGCACACAGGTCTGCAGCAGCGAATCCTCACATGCCAAAAGGGATCACTTTCTGTTACTGCTGACAGGCCAAGGCTAAAGCTGTGCAATGAAAACAAAAGTGAAGCTTTTTTTTTCCTTTTGCAGAGTTTGGGAAGTGGACACTGAGCACAGCACACTCAGCTTTGTTAATGGTGAGGTGTGTGTGTGTGTGTGTCATTGCAACAGACAGGTGGCTTTGAGCTCAGATGCCAAAGCCCTACAGTGCTGATTGTCCTGCTTCCCAAACCCTACAAATACCTATATTCTCTCAGCATCAGCTTCTGCCCGAGTGTCCAGCACAAGCACACGAGACCTGAGCCCATACTCATTGAAACATCCAAATGCTTTGCAGCTTTTACAGCTGGATGACTATGCCCATTTCCTTGCTATTCATGTTCTAATAATACTCGGTGAACACCGGGAGGGAAGTAGAGGGTCTTTTTCCCATTCCTCCCTCTCCAACCATCAGTTCTTTAATGACTGCAATAACTGGTTAAAAACCGGGAAATCTCAGCTAAAATCTCTCTCCCACCACCTCTTTAAGGACAGGACATCAATCTTGCCTCTCCTTCTTATCATCAAGTCTGGGATGAACTGGTGCTGGGTTCTTTGTTGAATTTTTTTCATTTGTTTATTTTGTAGAAGTTTTAAGATACAAACCAGAAAATGGGGAGGGATTGAGGTCTCTCAGCTGAATGTCCTGGATATGGGGCTATGTGTTCACTGCCCCTGAATATAAATATTTGATTGTACTGAGGATCTACAATCAGACACTATCATGAGTATCTGAGATAGGTAAGCAGCCAAGAGGGAGAGAATTTTTCATAATAGCCCAAGAACAATGAAGTTAAGGTGATTAAAGGCATTTTTCAGTTTTATATTTTAAAAAATCCAAAAAACCAGACAAACAGAACTACACTTAACTCTAGACAGAGAATTTTATTTGGGTCATTTAAAGCAGGTCTGCCATATAAATTAATGTTGAATTTTTAAAATAGAATCATACAATTTATCTTTTTTTGAGTTCTGTTGCTTGATGGTGTCTAAAAAGGAATGGTAAGTTTTACATCTGCCTAGCAGGGATGTCAAGAAACTGATCTGTAGAAAATGGAAAAAGATTGAAACTATTTCTGAGTTCAGAAGTGCAGCAACTTGTAGCTGAAACATTCACATCCACCTGATATTTCAGAATTGTTATAAAACATGGGGAGAAATTACAGAAGTTTCTAGTAGGCATAGGGGGAATTATGAACTGTATTAAAATTGTCTCCAGAGAATGTCACTAGTTTTATCCCCACTTGAGTTGTGTAATTCTTTTCATATGTTCACACCCCGACATAAATGGCTGGTGAATTCTTTCTTCTAGGGAAAGAACAAGCAAACCCAGCAGTCAGGATATGTCTCTCATACCAATTTGGGCTCCTTGCACCAGGGCTCAAAAGATAATGCCCAGCTCTGCAGCACAATACTCACTGCTCTGCCATGAGGGTGAAATTAATTTACATTAGGAGATAGGGTTGCACACTCATAAAACTGATAACCTTGCCATAATGCCAAAGCTTTGATGCATTATATAAAACCTCAGTATCAGTTTTCACTCCCCTTCACTTCTGCCTCACTTAAAAAATTCCCCACTCAGATCTGCTATTTCCAATCCAATCCAACACAAATTCTTTGCAATATAAGCATAGAGCTCTGTCCTCTCAAAAACCAGATGATATTTAAATTAGCTTCATCTATTTGCTTATTTAAAGCAGCATGACAGCACGGATAGCTGAGCTCCACCTTGATGGTATAATAAACTTGAACTCAGTGTTATGTGCAGGGGATTGATTTATGCTGTTGACAGATTCTAGGCTTCAACAATGAATGTGTTAGAGGGGATGCAAATGCAAATGGCCACATGGTTTCCTGAAGACATGAGGGCTCCTCATGATCTTATACTAATCACTTCCACATTTAGCTCTTATTTTTCTCTCTATAAGCTCCCTGTTTTTCCCAGGAAGGTTATGACCATCCACACTGAATGCATTTATTCACCAAATCAAAAGTTTTGGAATAACAGGCATTGATTCTAAAAAAACGAAACACACAAGCCAAAAACCCTTCCCAAACAAGCAAAAAAAAAAAAAAAGAATTTCACTTTCAGAAGTATCCCTTGAAGGTACCTTATAATATGTGTTAGACCACAACCCCGACTAAATGAAAACTGACACAGGGTAAAAACCACTATAAGAAATGTCAACCTGCATTTCCTACATTGAGACAGATAAATTTATACTCTTTTTTTCACCATCTGCAAAAACTTCAATCAGAAACACACATCTGTGATGACAACCTCAATTTTTGCCAAAAGGTAGTGTTGGTTTTCTCTGGTTTTAGCAGCCTTTGTGACGCTCCCATTCTTGAGATCGAGTGAGCAGCCTTTAGTGCCTCCTCTCAGACTGACTTTCATTGTGTGGGTGTTTTGCTGGTGGCTTGCAATGAGACAAAGTCCCCAGATGTTGTTACTTTTCCCCAGAATTTTTGCCTTGCTCAAACCAAAACATAAATTTTATCTATAGAAAACCTGCTAAAAGAAGTAGGAAAAGGAGAAATCCTGACATCTTAGCACTATAACTGCCCATTGAAAAAGGACTCAGCTCTTATCAAGATAATGCAGCTTTGGCCATGCTGCCAGCGTGGTAGGAAAACACTCTGCACCTCGAGCTCCTGAGCAGAGCCTCCACGTCCCTGTCCCAGAGCACTCCCCACCACAGCACCCAGCTCCTTCCCAGAGCCCATCTGCTGTGTGCAGGCGTTGGCGTGCTTGGCCTTCTGAGGAAGGAAATGACCTTGCCTCAGAGGGGGCACAGTCGCAACCAAAACCGCAGCTGCAGATCTGCAGAGGAACCACCGAGACCTCAGCTGATGTTACCTTTCATCTTCCTGATTCTTGCACTAAAGGAAACAGAAGCCACACAAATTTAGAGGAATATCTTGACTGGCAATGAAGTAATTCTTTGAGTTCAAGCCTCTGACACAGCTCCCGGTGACCCAAAGAAAATTATAAACACAAAGGGCTTGACCTTGTATAAAACTGGTATATTGCTTTGTGAGGGAAAAGATGTAATGGAAGGACAGACAGAGCTATCCATCCGACTCCAGCCTGGCAGGCAGCAAGTACACACATCTGGTAGCTGATACTAGCCAGCAAGAGGTGCCCACAATTTCCAGCATAAACTTATTTTCTTGGTTGTTTGTATATTGGCAACCTAATAGTTCACCCATTGTCTTCCCTTGTACTCTGAAGGAAGCAAATGCAAGTGAAAGACTTCTCTCAGTTTCTCAGTGGAATCAATAGTCAAATCAGAATTGTAAACTTGTGGTTTGTCCTAGCTCTGCTTAGTAGCGTTTTGTCGAAGTATAAACATCCTGGGCTCTATTTGCCCTTGATCTTGAAACTGTGGGTCTTATTTTCATTTTTAAAGAGATTTACTGCCAGAATTCCAGAAAATGGGGCCTTAAGCTAAAACCAAAAAGGTCACAACGTTCACAATACTCTTGATAACACTGAGAGCACTGCATATCTTGCAATAGCCTTGCAGTCTCTGAATTATTGTGTAAAGACTCACAGAAGAAAAGATTTGGTTTAGCAACACCCAGATTACAAAAAGCCAACCTTTCAAAGCAAAACAGGAAGCCAGATCTCTGTGCCAGCTACTTGACTCAGGGCAATGGAACCATTGGTAAAGTGTTGTTCAACACCGAGTTGGTGAAGGCCTTCTCACAAAAAAAAAAATCAATGACCCAAAAGATCACTGCTACATTTTTTGTTCTTTTTGCATTATATCTTGTTTTTATTACTTGAGACAGATTTACTTTCAAAGACTTTTATATACTATGGGGAAGTCTATTAAATCATTACATTGCACTTCCTTGTTCTTATGTTTAACCTTTTATAAACTTGAAATCTCATGGTGTTCTCAAAGCAGGCCATATCTCTGTTTTAGAGAAAGGGAAAGAAAGCAGGTCACTGCAGTCAAGCCCAGGAGTTGGTGCCTGAGTTGTGATTAGGACTGTGGACCTCAGCCTGTCATTCAACTGTAGTCAGGGATGGTCTGTGGTGGACAGCAGTCCATCATGGCAGGGCAGCATTTTCAGCTTCAGCCTGAGGATGCAGGGAAGGTGCAGTTCTCTACACAATTTGCAGAAGGGTTTTAGAAAACCAACTGTCAAAGTAAAGTCAAAGTTACAGCAGAAACAGAGAGTAAAACTGCCGTTTCATTATTCTCAGCTGTTTCTAAAAAACAACATCAATGTGGTGCTGGTGTATAACACAAGTTTAATCACCTTAATAATGCCCAAAGAATTCATAGCTTGGCCAGGTTTAGAATTTAAGGCATTGTTGTTTGTGCAAACTCTGCTCAAAAGTGTTTTGCTGCCAGAAGTTGGAAAACATCCCACAGACTGAAACCTCAGACACTGTGTTCATTTGCCCAGAGCACAGTCTTGGATACTCTTTGTGTGACCCACCTTTGAAGCAGCATATGCATCATTCTGCCTGGAAAGCAAAGCAGTCACTGAGGGCTTGGAGCTGGACAATATCAGAAGGGCAAGAAGTCAGTATCTGAACAACTGAATCACATTCACTGTACTGGGGTAATTAGGTTGAAATAGTTAGTGGTACTGCTGTCCTACTGGGAGCTCTTCATAACAGAGTAGAGGGATGAATAAATACTTTACTCTAGATTTCTTTTAGCTCTAGCATTGCCTATTGCAACAACCTCATCAGCACTCAAAACTGTGCCTTCAGCTATTGTCAGTACTGCAGAGTATCTCAAAGTAGTGAATGCTTTGTATTAAGACATTTTGCATAGTCTAATAACTCTTTGGCTAGCAAAACAAGATAAAACTCCATTTCTAGCATAATGCATTCAGCTTAAATCACAATCCTCTGAACTCGCTCTGATTTTTGGCATAATGGTGGAAAAGGCTGTAAAGCACCTCTTGCTATTTCAACTTCTCATCATTATTGTGGTAAATTTGCACGTAGGCAGCTTGGATGCCAGCACACTGACTACTGTGTTTTAAAAAACATCTTATAGGCTCATGGAAGAAGTTGCATGTGCTCTTGAAGAACTAAATGAGTTGAATGTCCATGCCTACAGGACAATCACTTTCTAAAGTTTTTAGTTTTGTTTATAGCAGTATCACCCAGCTTCAGCAGTTAATCACCGTGCTTGGTATTTCTGTGATTTATTAAATGTTCTTTTGTGCTTTGATCACAGTGTAGAAACCCGAAACAGGTACCCTGGGAGAGACCAAGATTCCTGTCCTTAACTGTAGGTGGCATTCTTCATCTGTTCATCTGAGTTATTGCTAAAGTAATTTCAATATTGCTGAGACAAATGAGTTATTTTCATGTTCCCTTGATTAATGTTATCAGTCTTCTCCTATGTTTAATTAAATAGTACTTTTAATTGGACGGAATCCAGGTTCATAAAATCTGAAGTTGCATAACTGTGTTACTTGGAAAGATTAAAACAACTTTCTGCTGTTCTTGCCCTAGAAACTGAGGAAATGACATGTCTTAGAGTGATCTGGACTGTTTCCAGATAAATTCTTCCACCGTGTGCTACGAAGAAGAAAAGCTGTAAGGCCTAAAGGCCTAGGGACCATTTTCAATTACCTCGCAGCAATAGTGAGTAAACCCAACCACATTTTGAATTTTCAGTGTTATCTCTAGAGAAATCTCAAATAATTTCTTCTAGTAGGTGGATTTTGGCTTGCCCAAAATTTCTCATGTGTACTTGGTTATCTGAGACAATTCTGCACTCTTCTAACAGGTTTAGAAAGGTTACAAGGGAAAAACAAAGACAATTAATTTCTTAAATTTAGCAAAAAATGTAGCAAGCTTAAAAAAGATAATTAATCATGTTTGGCTAGAACCAGACTGAACTGCAAGAAAGCAAGTTATCTATGAGTATCCCATGCAGCTCTGAGCACATTTTGCTCTCTAAGATTTTCCAGTCCTGATCCTTCTGATGTAATTCCATCAGTGATATCAGATTATGTACATCCTTCATGATGGAGGCAAACATCCACAGATGAGTAGACATAAGGACACAGGGTTCATATGCTCTTGTGACCTGGGAGAGGAGACAGCTTCTAATCCTGGGAATAAATCTTCCAAATAGAAATGCAATTCAATTAAATTATTCATTTCCCTTCTCAGCTTAATCAAAGATTAAGCTACGAGAAATACGTACTTGTGCCAGATAACTGAAAACAGATGGCTGAAATTTGTTTAGCTCACCAGAGAAATTGGTAGGTCAAAGACATCAAGTCCCTTATATAGTAGGCTTTCTTTTAAAAAAGAACTTAGTTTGGGGGTGACTCTTTTGATGTTTACATTTTTATCTCTGTTGTGACAGTGAGGTGCAGTCAAAATTGTTAAATGATCTGTTATCCACATGGATAAGGGGATTACGGGAAATATTTCACAGGTATATATTAATTTTTAAACTTTTTTTTTTCCTGTGTGAATAGTGTTATCAAAAATATTAATTTCAGCCTTCTTTATGACTGAGTGAAGCCCAAGTATCTTGGTCTTATTGAAGGGGAAACATTCAGATAAACCTAAATAAAATATTCTGGAAAGTTTAATTTTTTGATGACAGTTTGGGGCCCAATTCAAACAAAATGAAACACTGAATTCAGTTACAGAATTAGTATCAGTTTTGATCAGTTCTAAATATTATCACTTTCTATTTCTACAGCACTTATCATCAAAAACTTGAAGGAATATGAATTCTTTGGCTCTTATGAAAGTTCAGCTGGACGATAGTGCTGTTGAATTTCTTTTGTTGAAAAATTAGTGACTGAAAGATAAAAATTATTTAGCAAAGCCCTCTCCAAGAGTTGTGCCTAGATTTCACTTTACCTTGTATATATTTTCTTAAGACAGTGAAGTGAGACTAAGTAAACTCTTTCCTCTGTCTCCTATTTTCACAGCTTGGGTCAATGTGCCTTCACTGATAAGGGACAGTGAAGAAACTGGGATGAGTCTTGTCTCTCCTATTCATCGTGTTGCTGGATTCAGCCTTTAGCTTACAGGAGCATAAGAAACCTGGGAAAATCCTGTGTTATTCCTGAATACAACACTTAGATACACATTTTTCTTCACAACTAAAAGGTAACACTATTTTTTGTTTATGGTTTATTATAATTAGACCTGCATGGAATGCTGTATTAGAATTGAGGAAAAAGGCCTTAATTAATTAATTAATTGGTTTTTGTGTTGATTCATCTGCTAAGTAGCTGTATAAAAACTTAAGACATCTGTCCCTCGGGGTCCAGCTTTAGTGGATGTCACACAAAGAACTGCATCCCAGGCACCAGGTGAAGGCTGGACTGCAGCCTGTGGGAAATACTCTGGTACTGTGGTGTACATGTAATGACTAGTGAAGGCAGGCTTCGATTTGCTGCTGATTATCACAAAATGGCAAAATATTTCACAGAGTTCACAAATATCAATAGGATTTTAGTATACTTAGCTCTGATTGGTGGATAGAAAACGCATTGTTAAAGCTGGTTCTGTACACTGGTGAATCCACTACAGTGCAAAATCCTGACCATGTTCAAAGCTCCAAACTGCAACATGGTCCCTAATAGAAGTCAAATAAAAAGTAGAATTGTGCAGCCCAATCTGTCTAAGCTTATGGATGATTTTAATCTCTGTCTTTCTTACCTCGGTTTTGTAAAGGGTCATCAAAAGAAGTTCTTGAGTTAGGGGCTTTTATTTTTCAAATTGGACCAATGTAAATAAGGTCTTTAGCAACATGGCTGATAAAGATGAACAGCCATATTCTGTGAGAAACAGGCCACGGTTATATAAAGTCATCCTCTTGTATATTTTACAGTTCTCTGTATGTTCTCAGATCTGGAAAACATGCTTCACAGTGACAGTTTAACTAGAGTACTGTGAGCTGAAGCATGCAACAGGTTTCTAGGTTTCATTTCAGGCAGAGGAAAAAAAACCCAGGTTTGGCTTTTTGTAAACATGAGCCATTTTGGTATTAGCTCAATCTTACAACTCAGGTCTGTTTCAGATAGCTGTGGCTTTGCACAGATCTCTAGAGTAAAGCAGCATGTCAGTGACTCCCTCAGCAGTACATCACCATGCACAGACAGCATATCTAAAATATGCATTCATAAAGTCACATTCTAAAGTGCAATGTTTTTATCACTTTGGTGAGGGTACCCCTGATGTGGTGCTCCAGATGATGTCATGCACATTACAATTCTACAGCAAGTCTGAGGTTAGCAGCATTGCAGCTGTGTTGGCTGCCTGGGATTGTAAGCATAAATATCTTTAATTAATAGGCAACTTTGCAGCTATTTGGAGTCTACTTTGATTTAAAACTGTGCTAGTGTCTTTCCTGTGAGCTGTTACAAGGGAAAACATGAACAAGACCAAGGCAAAATCCATCCTGACTGGGTATAGTTAAATTCCACCTCAGTCTTAGCCCTTGACTGTGGTGATAGATTCCCCAGGCTACTCACACAGTTGTAAAATCTCTCCATTTTGCACTCAGTAGAATGGAGAAGAAATGGTCATGGGTCCTCTACAAAAGCCTGGGGATTGAGCCAACACATCAGGGCAGCACAGAACCTCATGTTCTGTGCCATGGCACGTGATCCTTACAGGTGACTGTGGGAATTAGTTCACAAATCTCTTTTCTCAAGTTTAGTAGAGGGATTTGGCTAAAGTAAAGAACACCATATAATCTGGAGACAAACATTCAGAGGAGTAATAGTCCCCACATCATGTATTTAATAATATGAAGATTCAGGTGACCCACCTGGACCATATCTTTGCAAATCTTGCAGTGATTTCTCCACATCAAATCAATTCAGTGTTTTGAAAGAGTGCCTTGGAAAAGGAAGTTCGTGATTCTTCTTGTATCATGTGAACTCTGTGTAGGCATATTTTCTAATACCATAAGAACAGATAGTGCACTTTCCCACTCCCCTAGAAACTGAGTTAATGCAGAATGACTAATGTATCTGTTTGGACTGTCAAAATACTCATTGTAAACTTGATGCATAATTTAGCCAAAGTACATCACAGCAACAGATACAGTCCAAGGAACACAGTTTCTTTTCCCGTGATTAATGAAGGCTTGGAAATCAGGCTTAAGAGCATTCTGTGCTCTCTCAAGGTCAAGAAAAAGATGCAATACTTAGAAGTATGTCATTCTAAGGCATTCATCAGTACTATAGCTCACCCCACATTGCTCAATAATTTACTTTAAAAACTTCCATGTGGCTTCATCTACCCTTCCCCTCTTTCTGTCCAATGTTTTGTTTCCTCATCAGGGTGGACAGTGCAGACCCCAGGGCTGCCCAGGCAGTCTTCATGCCATAGTCAGTGGTAGTTTGACAGAGATCTTGGAACAAGGCGTGCACTTCAGTCTTCTGAAAGTGTCTGCTTCATGGGAAATATTGTGCAGACCCCTAACAGAGACTAGAGCAGACCCCCAAATTTATTTGCCTTTTATGTATGATTTCTTGAGTTTGGAATTTACCACCAGATAATGCAAGCTGACTTTCTAAGGGTGATATAAAACATAGGGAAGGTCAGGTTTTGCAGGAAATACAAGGTCAGGTTCTTTAGGAGCTATGTGCAGCATCAGCAAACGTTTTCCTTACAGCCTTCCTCCCAGCAATTTATTTCCAAAATAAACTGCAGTGATTGTGCCAGTACTAAAACAATCATTCCCCTGACTCACCAGTGCTAATAAACTTTCTGACACACAAAGAACAGGGGATGTTCAGACAACACCAGGTCTTTTTCTGTCTTAACACTGGTGAATAACAGTGAAGAGAAAAAAAATATTTGTGAAGAAAGATTACCAAACCAATGATCATCACCAACCCAACTGATGCAGGAGAAAAAAGCTGGATCAAGGAACAGTATGAATAGCTCATGGGGACACAGCGCTGTACCCAAGAGCCCTAGATAGAAGGTGAAAGCCCACTTGGCACCCTTGAAAACTTACCCATGTGACAAAGCTCAGTGGTGAACAGAACACCTGCAAAATTCAGAATTTTATGCCTTCCTAATGCAGTGTTGGGTTTTTAGCCATTTTAACAGAAAAATAGTGATAACATGGTTCAACGATGTCTCCTGTATGTTTGTTTTCCATAATATCTTATATAAAATTTATTAGTAAGTCTGAAGAACTTGGATATAAGTAATAAAATATTGTTTCTTCAAGTGACAACACACTGAAAGTATATTTTCTCTCCTCTGGGGGGGAAAAAAAAAAGTCTTTGTTTGGCTTCTATAATATGCAGCACTGAATGTCTTGATTAAAGAAACCCCAAGGGACATAGAATAAAGCCCATAGCACAAGAAAAATTGGAAGGCCCAGAAGCCTATTATGTTGTAATAATTACTATGGAATTACAAGCATTCATTGCAGCATGTTCACTAGGAGCATTTCTATTTTACCATCGCTGAAATAGTCTAATATAGGCTGGTCAGCTCAGAGATGTGAGCTTGATACAGGAGGGAAACTATACTTTTAAAACGTGGAAGGTGCTCATTGATCCATCTCAGGAGCCAGTCTGAACATATCAGGGTAATATTGCTGTTTGCAAAGGAAGAAGCTTGGACCTCAATGACAAACATGACTATCAGCTTCAGGTTTGTCAACATGGGATCATAAAATCAAGTATTTCAAGTACTCTCAATGGCCTGTGTATTTCAGGTGCTTTCTGTTCATCAAAAAAAGGATAAAAAAGCTAAAAATGGCAGAATTGTTTTCATTGCATTTATGACTTTGAAAAACCGACCAACAACAACTCCGTTATCTTTTTACTGCTCCTTCAGCATTTATCAATCAGCTTAAAAAGATATTATAACCACAGTTTTGGGGTTAGAATAAAAAATAGCTGTAAAAAATAAATAGTAAGAAAAAGAAATGTGCATAAAAACCCGCACAATTTCACATTGAAATGTTTCACTCTTATTTCCAACATCCCTCTATTCAATTCCATAGTTATCTAATTATGTTCAATTAAATAAAAAATATACTAGAGGCAGATAGTCATTATGTGAATAAAAGATACAACTTACTTGGTGAAAAAATTATAAGGATTGACAACAGCAAAATACTATGACCAAGGTAAGAAGAGCAAACTAAAATGCTCAAAAGTAAATGAAGCTTTGGTGAAAGTATGCAGTGGAAAAGAATATGGGAAAGAAAATTTCAGGGAAAATGCAGTAAAGGGATATGGATAAAACAAATGGGAAAGAAAAAATAAACAAGGAAAATGCTGTTTAAAAAAACAGAGCTTGAAATATCATATTCCCCCTTCATTGAAAACAAATTTAGTGTCTATTTCTTTTATGTGCAGAAGGGTAAACACTGGCTGAAACACTCCGGCTTCCAAAAGCATTGCCAACATAAATACTGCCAGGAAACACAAGCTGTCCTTTGCATTTGCCCTACAGCTAATTCTCTGTTGTTCTGACTTCCACAGGCACAAAACTCTGTGCAGGTTGTTGGTTAATGCTGCACCTGAGGAGCAGGCATTAACCCAAACGCTGCTGGGACAGGCTCAGGGTGTGTGCAGGGCTGCTCAGCAAAGAGAGGGGTACGTGAGCTGTGAGGTCTCCGTGGTGCCCTGTGGGGCAGTGGCCACAAACCCACAGGCTCCCTCTTGTCTGCTTGTTAAGCTGTTCAAACAGGGTATCTTTCAAACTTGGCATTTCACCTCAGAAATGCAGAAAACCTACAACTACGTCATATTTTATACCAGTGTCTCCACAGCTAAGGAGAGTCTCATAGCTGCACACTCAAGAGCTGGAAACTTCTCTCTGATCTTCATTAGCTGCCTGCCTTGTTTCCCCAGAATCCATCCATCCACACATGGCTAAAACAAATTTTCTGTGATCAAGCTTCCCTACTCATAAGTGTATGATAAAATACTAGACTATGAGAACCATAGAAAAGTTTGAGGATTTTAAGAAAATCTTTCTCATTTGGAAGTGACAGGGTTGCCAGCTGTGATAGACTACATGAAACACCTGCCCACTAGGGCACAGCTGCCAGCATCTGCTGAGGGTGGACATGGAATCATAGAATTGTTAAGGCTGGAAAAGATCTTTAAGACCTTTGAGTCCAACCCTTAACCACCACTGCCAAGTCCATCACTAAACCATGTCCCTAGGCTCCACATTTACCTGTCATTTAAAGAGCTCCAGGGATAGTTACTCATCTTCTCTCCTGGGTAGCCTTTTCCAATGCCTCACTGCCCTTTTGGTGAATATTTTTTTTCCCAATATCCAATCTAAACTTGCCCTGGTGCAAGTCGAGTGTGTTTCCTCTTGTCCTGTTACTTGTTGCTTGGGAGTAGAAACCATGTCAACATTTCTGAAGGCTTTTCTGGTTCTGTCAATATCCTTTTGCCTGGTGACTTCAGTCCCTTGCTAAGGGAGGAGGCAGGGTGGTGAACAAGCAGTTCCTATGGTTCAGAGATTCTGCATAGGGTCCACAACATATGCCTGGCATTCCACATACCTGTTCTTCCTGGGGCTGGAACTATTTGTTGCTGACATCAGTTTTTTTGCCCTCACCTTGATATATGAGTGAGATCATGGCTTTGTAGCCAAAGAAGATCCAGACTGAGATCAGGTCCTCAAGGAAACCTTCCTGAGGCTGGGATGTGCTCAGTGCCGACAGACTGCCCAGCAGCACCCATGAGCCAGTCCATGCTCACCAGTACTATTGGAAAAGATTAGGCAAATACAAGGTTGTTTTAAGTTTAGGCGATTACTGAGCCTGGATAAAAGCCACATTCCTTTTCCTTTTCTGAAGAATTGCTATGGGTCCTTTATACCCCTAAGACAATAGGATTATTTGGGGAGGAAAATATTAAATGCTTTTGTATCATATTTCTATTCATTTAAAAAACCCCCAACTTTACATGTCATGGCTTTGCCTTGAATATTCTTTCTTTGATGTAGGAAAGAAACGTAACATCACACTTGAAATCTTTTCATGGATGAAGGTAATGTATACTGAATCCATGTCAGGAACAAACATTCCTATCCTTCTTTCTTGCCTCACCAATTAATTTTGCATGAAATGACAACATTTGCCTTATTAAAATATCTATGCTTGTAGCACAACTAAAAGTGTGAGTGACTTTTACAACTAAAAGTGTGAGCTAAAAATAAACAAATCTTGACTTGATTGCTGTCTCCCATATACTTGTAAGTGTAATGTGTGAAGGTAGTCACTGAACCAAAAATACGCAATGATCCATGGATCGCACAAAACTATTTCTCCCATAGTCTAGAATCTGGAAATTAGTCCAAACTAGGAAACACTTAGATACAGCATGTACACAGGCAGCAAGCAGAACTCTGTAATGACCTGTTAAGGTTCACGTACTGCTCAGTATTTTCTTACTCAAGAAGCAGTGTTCAGCCATCTCAGCTCTTGAAACAAATTTCTGTTGACAACTGTGAATGCACTTGCAACTCAGATTTCCCTGAAGTCCAGGTCTTGACTCCACAACACTGATTTCCTATGTCACCAGTAAGTCAAGCCATTATTTGTTGTTAAATGTATAAAGGCAAAATGCAAAAAATGCAATTAAGTAGCATAAATGTGTCAATAAAAACCAGAAAACCTATATTGAGAGAGGACTGGTCAGCCTGTTACTAAGCAAAAATATTGGCAGTGTTTCCCAGAGTGGTAGAATCACTTTATTGTTTTTCCCATATCCTAGTTTGAGAATGAACAACAGACAAAAAGGATTACACTTTTAAAACTATCCAGTGCTAATATTTTGAACATACCGGACTTCTGAATATTCAAATTAAAATTCATGCATGCATTACATACATGTATGTTTTAAGTGTAAAAATATAGTGCAAAATTGATGCATGACACACTGTGCAACCTCTGAGCAATTTTAGAAAGGAAATCGAGATTTCTGAAGCTTTTCCATTTATTCTAAAATATACAAACAAGATTTCATGGTTTTTTCTTCTCTTTGCTTCTTTATTATTGTTTTCTTTTATTACTTTTGTTTTCTTTAGCTACATTCTCATTTCATTTGTTAATACGTAACCTTTCTACATTTCTTTCGGGTTTTTTTAAAGCTAGACAAGATCATAAAAAAAATAAGATTAGTGGAAAAGAAATACAAGCTGTTTTAAGTCAGAAACTCAAGAAAGTTAGAGTAATGGTCTCCAGGTAGCAAATTGCAAATCTTTCTGCCTGCCAAGTTAGTCGCTGCTTTGTTCTCCTTTCCAAGCAGTCTGACAACAGGAATTTACAGCAGTGAAAATGAAGAGTAAATACTACTGAGAGTGCTTGACAAAAAAAGTTGCAAGCTGTGTCTCAAATGGAAAGCTTAAAAAGATATTTTTTAATGGCAGTGATTTTACAAAGAAAAAAGTTTGCTTTTATAAGCCAATGATTCAGTAGCATTTTTGAGATCAGGAAATCCTTTCTCTACAATGGATACTTTGTCATGCCAAAAGACGGATCTAAAATTGCATTGTGACTCATTCATAAGGCATTCAAACATTTTTATTTTCTTCAAATGTCTGGAGTTTGAATCATCCAAATCTCCATCAAAAAAAAAAAAAAA
>VXBQ01004853.1:228860-273013 GCA_013400175.1 Phainopepla nitens
AAGCAAGCACTTTCCCCTTTCAGATGGGATGTTTTGATGAGAGTCTACGCCTTTCTCCAGCCAGCGGGGCCATGTGTGGCACTCAAAGTTTGGTAACAGCACTCAGTGGTGTTTGCAGTATCCTGGGGGCTCAGGGGCTGCTCACCAACTTGTCTTGACAGATTTTTACCTCTAATAGAGCTTTTCAAAGAACAAAAGTGCTTTGGCTGGGGTAAGGTATGTGTACATCATTATGACTTTGTACAAGCTATGTACTGTTGAAATTAATCTGTTTAGACAAGTTCCTCATCTGATTCACAGCTTAAGTAACATACCCTGAAAAGATTTTCATGGGGTTTTATTAATTTCCTGTTTTGCTTCTATTCAGGTACTGCTGATGTAAATTTTTTTAGATTAACACAGGAACAGCAAAGATCTTAATCACTGACATTCATGAAACTCCACAAATTGCTCTCAAAAGAGATTTTATTCTCTGGTATGCTATGTATTCATGAAAGCACTGATAGTGGGTTTGAAGGGGGCTGAAAGAATAAGTGCACAGATATTTTAAGTCAACGTTCACTTGTGAAATCTTAGTAGTAATCTGTGAGAATTTTTGTTTGAATTCCTGAGAAAACCTACGGTGGTTGTTTAGTTCCTCCTTTTGGTGGTCTGCTGCTCTGTTCATTGCTGTGCTGAGCACTTTTCATTTGAGTCAAATAGAAAATGTCCCCATACATGGAGAAAGTTTGTTTTGGTACCTTCTACATTTTTCTTCTATGTGGGAGTGATCAGGTGCTGATAATTAATTTAAGAATTACTGGATACAATTAATTTAAACTTTATATGACAAGTACTACACGATGTAAAGGATTAAAAAATCTTGCTTTTTTCCATCAAGTGCAAACCATACCATGCCATTTTTTTATCAAGAACAAGTGCATCACATCACAGGAAACAACAAGTCAGCTCACACAGTTTAAAGCAAATCAGTACTGAAATGTTGTTAGAGCTACTAATGACCATAGGTTAACCCATGATCACAGATTCAGGATCAATATCCTATTAATACAACAGATACCCCCCAGTATCAAGAATTTAGGAAATGTTAATAAACATCTGAATATTTCTAAACACATTTCCAGTTGTGGCTACTGCTGTTTCCATACTAAGGTCTCACCACCAGATGCAAATCTTCATGTTTCTTAGACCATCCTCCTCTCCCAAAACTTACAGTAACTATTTGTAATGAAGAACTGTGAAATATCAAGGTTCTTGCTTACCAGCCAAGCAAATTAACCAAGTTCTTACAATTTATCCACTTAGGTGTCACTGAAATGAAACACAACCTCAAATTTAAAATACTGATCTTACAGACTCCTACGAGCCCCTGTAGGACTGCCTGACTTTACCACAAGGAGCAGTTCTATTTTGGCATGGACACATAGAATAATGACAATAAAGCAAACTTATGCATGTTTGCTAGGTGATACTCCATGGCTTAAAAGTTGGTTTATTGAAAGGTATTCAACAGTTTAACATGTTGATTAACCTGACTTTATTTTAATGACTGGTCAATTTTTAGTCTTTTCATTGCAACAGTGATTTAGCAGCTGCTTGCTACAAGCCTTAAAAAGTATTTAAAAGTATCTAGGTTTACACCATGGGGTTTTGGTTTTTATTTTTCAAAAAATAGAATGAATATTTGATTAGTCACTTCACAAATTTTAATTAATATACACACGAAATTTGATTCATAATGAGGGAACATAAGAAAAACCCAGCTAGTTGCACAGCTTGGAAGTTGGTATTTTTGAACTCTTCAGAGGCACAAAAAGGCATACCTGACATTCCAAGCCTTGGCTTTACAAGATTTCCAAGCACTCAACCTTAGAAATCCTTATGAATAGAAAGTACAGGCTCTCCACATCCTCAATACCTGCTTCTGACTCTTGCAAAGCAGACACTCAAATGCTGTGAAGATTGGCATGCACAATTGTTGGTTAATTGAAGAGATATGCTGTGGCCCCTATACCATGCACCTGTCTGCATTTCCAGAAATGTATGCAGCACAATTTTGGAGGTGTTAAATATGTAATTCCATATTTTGCGATCTAAAATTAGAAAGAGGTTTTTTTTCCCAATTTCTGTCAATTATAATGGGCCTTAAAAACATTTAGTTTCTACAGAGCAGTTCTACTGCATTCACCATCACCTAGAACATTGCAGAAAAACATTGTACCTTTTTCTACATCAGGCTATACATCCACCAGAACTACTTTTTCAGGTTTAGAGATATATATGTAATATACCCTTTCCAGCCTCAGTTCACCTCTGCTCGGAGCTGGAACAAATCTATATAAGAATTGCCAGATGGAAAAATACTGGTGGGGCAACAGATTTGCCGAGGGCCGGATTACACCATGCATCCATAAAAACCCCAGGAGCATGTTTGAGCCACTCTTTCTGGAATAATTTGTCCTTGTCTACTGTAGCAAGTCATATTAAATATAGAGATAGTTCAGTGGCAGCCTTTACTGACACTCACCAGAAGCAGCAAGTGGCATTTTAAGGTAGATCATGGTAGGTAGATCTTTTAAGGTAAATGATTGTGGGCAAAACTCTGATCTTAGTTTCTCTCTCTGGAATGCCATTGACTCCAGAGGATAGGGGTTGAAAAATGGTTAGAACTGAACTGCCTTTTTTGGGAAAATAATTATGTTTCAGAATATTAAATGGCAACATAGATTGACACTTTTGACAGACAGCATTTTAACTTTCAAAGGAAAGTTACAGCCAGTGAAAATCACTACTGCCTGCCACTAATTTGCAGAGAAACTGGCCATTTCCACAGTATTATGTATTCAGCTGCCATTAGATTAGGTGGATGTTTTCCTTGTGGGGCTTTTGCAGTCCATACTGTTAGTGGACTGAAGCTTGACTCATTGAATTGAACTGTAGAACACAAACTTCCCGGGAACAGAAGATCCATGAACATACCAATCCCTCTTAGACAGCTTATGAATGGTCATCATAGCACAATAAAATTCCTTTGAATAAAAACCAATTAACTTCCAAACACCTCAGCCAAAACTAACCATGAAGCCAATATATTAGTGAAGCGAACAAATAGAACCTACTGGGAAGGAGCTTATGCTATCACAGCAAGCCATGCCACATATTTTCCTCTCTACAAGCCTCGTGGATCCACAAAAAGAAAAAAAACGCAATTAATTCCTCTCTGCATTTCACCAGTCTCTAGGTACCAGACTGTCCGCCTGTGCCTGTTTGGTTGCTAGCACAGGCTGGAACAGAAGTCCAGATTATCTCAGCTGTAACAAAAGAAAAAGAAAAATCCCACTAGAGGAAGGAAAGCTACACTCTCTGCTATCTCTGCTCATCCTCCCCTGGCCCTGCCAGCTTAGTCAAGAAAACTTCAGAGCTAACAGATTATGCAACACAGAGAGATAATTTTACATTCGAAGAAAATATGCGATCAATATACCCACAAATAGTTCAAGATCAACAAAGATCCCAGGATTATTACTGCTAAAATGCTCATCCAAAGGGGAGCATGTGGCATTCTGCTATGGGTTGTACATAGTATGAAGACACCCGTCGGTATTGACCAGGAAGCTAAGTAAGAAACTCACTCTTCCAGCTCTTTGTGCTGTAGCAAATATTTAGAGCAGCACATTTACATTTACTTGTTCTGCTGCTAACAAGAGTGATCTCTCTCCTGGAAGAAAGCACTGTCAGTTTCTTTGTCCACAAGACACATGGTCGGAATTTCCCTTAAGTACTGCAGATAGCACAGTGACCACTGTGGACCTACCAATCTTCCCAGTTATAGAGTTACCCAAAACAGGCTTCTCTAGGGATGATGGCATGAGTGTCTTTCCAGATCCAGCACAAAGCATGCCTTCTGAGCTCTGATTCCAGCATAGGAAACTGGCAAGAGGAGTCTCAGCCTAGAGACAATAAGAAGACAACCAGAGAACTATGAAAAATTACAAGCAATTACGCATAAATCTGTATTTAGTCATTTATGGAATGAGATGATCATGGAAAATTTACCTTTTACTCTGATCATGCCTTTTGACCAGACTCTTATTTTAGAAGTCCTGTCAGACCATTTCAGAAGTAGACATGGCATGAAGAGCAGCTCTGGCTCTTACCATGAACTCTGCCTGTGTAATTCGGTGGTGTTAGAAAGATCCAAAGGCTGCTGACATTTTTGTACCCCCCACCCCTCCCCCACCACACACAACAGCCAGGAGTGTTTTCTTTTAAGGAAAGCAAAAAATACGCAGGTGAACATGCTCAAGCCAGGAGAAAGAAAGCATTTCAAGCCTCAGTTACTTTCCAGGTGACCACTGCTTGTTCCTGGGGACTTTGGGTCATCCCAAACCGATAGTTTCAAGTAGAGTCAGCTTATTTTCAGATGCAGGGCAACAGGTAAACAAGGCACATATGAAGAGCAGCTATGGCAATTCTTCAGAAACAGCCTTACTTAGAAAAAACCCGATATTTTTTCACTCATTCTTTCTTTGCACTCTATTGGGTAAGCTAAAAACCTCTGTACTGTGGGCATCAGTAATTGCAAAGCAAACATGTCATGCAATCTTATTCTACAGCTCTATTTCCTCCATGAATCTCAAAGCACTGTAGAAAGGAAGTATTGCTATTCCTATTTAAAGTGGAAGGTTCCTATTTCACAGATTTAGTTACCACGCCACAGGTTCCCCTCAGACAGCAGAAATGCTTCCTCAGTGCAGCTCTATGTATAAAGAGAGTCATCCCAGTGAAGCATTTGGACCAAGACACACAAGTGAGATGAACACATCGCTTGAGGCATTTTATTTCAAAGTCTGAATCTCTAGAGGACACACGAAGATTAGAAAAGATCTTTCTCACAGACACACAAGTGCTAACACCTGTATGTTCTTTGTGCTTTATTGTATATAATGACTTTTTTTCCATTCTGTTTAAACAGCACATCTTCCTTACAACTGGAAATTGTTAGAAAACAGCAGGAAAGTGGGGTTGGGAGGGAAGCAAGGGAAAAAGAGAATATTTATACACTGCTTTAAAGATTTTCCAGATTTGAGGTTTCAAGGTGGGGAGAAAGAGGAGGGGTGTGTTTTTCTAAAAAACATGTGAATTCAAAAGTCAAAATCTTTAGATATTTAAATGCCAAAATTAAGTGGCATTAAGTCAAAACAGATGTTTTATTTTGGTTTTGCATTTTTTAAATGAACCTAAGTTTGAATATTGTCACATCATGACACGAATTTATATTTAAAAACTGCTATAAACAACTTAATTTTCCTTGTTCTGGAGTTTTTTTGAAGAGGGTGTCCCAAGAGAGGTCTTAGCAGGAAAATAAGAGGGGGCATTCTGATCTCCTCTACTTCTCAGCCTGACTTTAATCTGCAATGAAGACAGCTCATCTCATAATCTTTATTATCCTCTGCTCAGAAAAAGATGACCCAATAAGGTGTTAGAATATTCCCTGTTGGAAAATATATGATGATATAATGTATTATGGGCAATGCAGACAGTACCTTTTATCACTTATAATTTATGGAGAAACTATAGGATGCAGTAGGATAAAGTAGGATATAAAACTGAAGAAGGGGAGAATACATTTTTCATTTTGCAAAGTAAAAATGTGTATTTCTTACAAATTTGTAGGTCTGGGTTGACTTTATTTTTATTATTTTTACTGATACAGTTGTCATAATGTTTAATAAACTTTTTATGTTCAATACTTGACATTTTACATCTTAGTTGTAATGTTAGTTTTGAAAGATGGCATTATACTCGCTTGAAAGCATATTAGAGCAGACCATGCAAACATACATATGCAAAGGCACATGCCTCTGTATTTTCATTTTTAATCCATTTAATACAGCATGCTGTAATATAAAGGGTGGAAAAGAATTCTAAAGGCTGATTTTCTTAACTGTGTGCTATATTGAAAATGATACTTTGTGAATGATATGATGCCATATTTGCATGGGAATGCAAAATCTTTTTTAAATTTTGAAAGTAAGCACCTGGCTTCTGCAATCCAATTCCTTTGAAAGGATTCCTGCACCACCACAGAGATATTTATGCAAATATGCCCTCTGAGATGAGCCTGAAAGACTAGAGAGCAGTTAAAGGGATTTTTTTTACAAAAGATAAGAATAATCTGAGAGGAAGAAAAATGCCGTTTTAAACCACAGAGTTAATGGTGTGGATCCTGTGCAGAGAGAGGGAGCGGGGAGGGAAAGAAGCGAATATGTGTCTTAGGATTCAAGCTAAGAAATACTCGAATTGCTTTGTGAAAGGCAGAAATAGCTCTTGTGTCTATTTTTGTCTTTTGCAAAGTAAGTCTAAATAGCACAGTAGAGCCCATGGTCAGATTTTTTAAAACACAAAGGATGTAGATAAGACAATTTGGGTGCAGAGAGGAGAAGTGTATCATCTGTCATCCAACTCCCTCTGAGAATCATGAGGTGAGCAACCCATTTTAACTTTAAAAATCAACCCTTTCCTCCATGGGCAGAATAACATGAGGGAGTAGCATTTCCTCATTAACATGTTCTTCCATAACTCTTCAAGCAGTGATCATGTCCAAGAGCCATTTGGCAGAGAGCAGAGTGCACTAGGGGCACCACAGTACAGCAGGACATCACTATTAAATCTGCACCCTCGGCTGTCCCTTTATTATATAGTGCAAGAAAATACCTCCATTATGTTGGGTTCCTGCATAGCTGGGCTGAGGCTGTGATTTCATGGCAAGAAGAAAGCCTGCAGTTTTCTGAAAGAGTGATTTTTGCTCCCTATGTCTGGACCTCAGTCCCACACTGTCTGCAGGGCTGGGGCAACCTCATATTCACCCATGACTTACCAAGAATCAAACTTCAGCTTCTGGTGAAGTTCATTTACCCATGACAGTGTTTCCTGAAGGCAATGAGTTGGCTCTGGAAGTGGCTGAGCTGTAAAACCCAGCTCCTCCAAGGAGCCAGTGCCCGTCTTTTGGTCCCAGATAAGCAGGGATGTGTCACCCATGGTGGAGAGGGAGACACAGGACCTGTGGCAGCTCCTGTGTGCCAGGTCAGCTCCAACCCAGGCTGTCAGTGTGGAGACCCACTACAGAACAATGTTATGTTTACAATTAAATGTGTTAGCATCATTGTCCCTGTGGTGAATCTTGATTCAGTTTGCTGCCTGTGGAGCAAATAAATCCCATTTTACGTTGGCAGCATGAACTAATGTGGGCAAGGTGGCTTTTAGTCTGAGACAAAGCAAAGCGCTTCTGTGCTTGGAAAAAGGTCAAATCACAACAGCATCTCTGGCCCAAAAATCCCTCTCCTGTTTCTGTTGGGATATTTTCTCTTCTCGTGCTATTTTCAGAGTAATCAAAACCAAATGATTCGAAGCAACAGCTAAATGAAGTTAAGAAAGAGGTTAATATAAACTACATGGAAAGATACTCTTGAAAGAGTTTTCAGTGTAAGCAGATGAGAAGGGTAAGACATTGAGACAAAGGAGAGCACATACCTCATTCAGCAGGGAGCTGTGGGGAGTGATACAGGTTTCTGAAGCAAAACTGGAATGTCATTCATTTCCCTAAACCTGTGTCACAGTCCCCCATGGCACTCTTCAGTGGCTCAGGAGTGAGTCTTCAATTCACCTTTCAGTTTGCTATTTTTCAACTTAGTTTTTTATTGTTTGGGTCAAACTTCCTCCTCCTTAAGTGTGTTTTAAAATAGGTATTTCTGATTAATTAAACACAATATGTTCATATGTGCACTGTGTGCTTCAGGACTGAAGCCTTATTTCAGTGTTTACTAATATTTACAGAACACTATTTACACGTGTCTTGACAATCACAAAATTGTTGTTACTCAGAATGTTCCTTTTTACTCAGAATGTTCCCTCAGAGTCGTCATTCTGAGTTCTTTTGTTTCTTTCTCCCTGGCTTGTTTGCATTCCCTTTACTTTCCAAACCCATCCTATTTCCTCTCAGGTGATTTACAAAGAAAGTCAGTGATCTTCCACTGTTCAACTCTTGTATAAACTGTCTTGACAGAATTGTGGGCTTAAAGGAAGAGGGTAGGCAGAGGAGTCTGGCTCCTTGGCTGAGGGTGCAGCTTCCCCAGAACTTCACTTTGGGCCATACATTGTTTGCAGAGCTAAATGACATCCTTACAGACCATTAGCTGCCCAAAAATTAAGCCGGCTGTACCACTACATTCTTGTCAATCCCTTTGTTTTGACATTAGC
The DNA here is from genome assembly GCA_013400175.1 of Phainopepla nitens. Classification (NCBI taxonomy): domain Eukaryota; kingdom Metazoa; phylum Chordata; class Aves; order Passeriformes; family Bombycillidae; genus Phainopepla; species Phainopepla nitens. The sequence continues at coordinate 237,120 of VXBQ01004853.1, forward strand.
CTCTATTTTACTGTAACTGGTGATAGAAGTATTTCTTGTGTCATTTCATCGTTACTCAGAGCCGAACAAGTGTGGCCAATGACTAATGGCACATTCATTGTAAGTCACGGATACCTGGTGATCTGCATGGGTGCACTGATTTCCCAACAGTCACATTTCCCACTACATTCAGAAAACATTGTGCAGAATGGGATCTTTGTAATACAGATTGAAAAAAAACCCCTTCTCTGAGGTTTTAAAGCATGTTTGCTTGCAGTGTGTTTTCAGTAATCATGTCTATTATTCCTGTGCTCATCTGGAGCTGTGTCTTGGCATCTGCATGCAGACACTGCATATATATCTATATATACATCAGACTTAATGCTGTTCAGGACTGGACTAACTGTTGCTTCCTGGGATTATCTTAGCAAGGAAACTCACTGGCACAAATAGTCATTGATTAAAACAAGTCAGAAGCGGCTCTAATAGAAGTCTATATTAAATTGGTGTACTGCAATATCTCAATAGAAGCCCAGTTCCCTGAGGTACAGACATCTGATCAATGAATGTGCTGGAACAGTTGTATCCAGTAGACACAAACTTAGCTTCACATGTTTGTATGACATTGAATAATTGCAGAGTATTGATATTTTGTAGTGCCACTCCCCGTCCTAAAATTCCTTGTGCTCCTGCTACAACACTCTCCCTAGTGGGCTTTCTATCAGCCAACACAAGAAAACCTCTCCCTCAAAACATCCCAAGGAGAAGGGATGCTGCTGTCTCTGTTGCTGGACTTGTCCAGAGAGAAACTAATGGATTGTAGTCCCAACAAAGAAGTTTGTCCCCATCCCTGCTGGGTGAGCAGACTCAGCCATAGTCTGCTCCACATCTGGTTGTCTGCTCCAGCTTTTGGCACTGAGTCTGCTTGGATATTTGCAGTCTGTTGAGGCTGTGATGAACATGTCAATATGATGGTCAAGCATGTCAGTTTTCATTTCATGTAGCATTGCCAAAGCATGTTTTTATTTAAAGTAAGGCTATTTTGAAACTCCCTTTCATTCTTCCGTGATGTCTCACAGATTACTGAAACTCATTTTGGGAAGGCTGAAGTGGCCTTGAGAGCTTAATCTCCATTTTTCACAGGCTGCTCAGGGAATTTTCCACTCTTCCCAGTGCTGAACGCAACAATAGGCAGATAGATTTCAATGTTAAGCTTTGCACATGCAAAAAAAAAAAAATCCAGCAATATTCACGTTTTGCAATGTTTACATGTAACTGCAGAACAGGCTTTCTCCTTGTTGGAAGGGGCTGGATCTGAACAGCATACAAGCTGTCCCACCACAGGGGAGTACGCTTCAAATGAAGACAGTAAATAACAAGGAAGGAAAAATTGTACAAATGAGGAAACCCAGGCAAGTTAATTCTTATTTTTCTTTAAAGTGGATTGGTTAAAGTAAATTAAAATCTAACATAGATGCTTCTTCTCTTCCGAAGGGATTAAGTAGTGGCAGCCACAAAGGTGTGTTTAACAGTATTCACAGAACAGTTTAATTCAATTTAATTAATCAGTTTCAGAATTCACTCTTTAATTAATTCAAGCTCAGTTTTTAAATATACGATCTGTTGACAAGCCCTAAATGAACAGCCCTTCTAACAAGGCTTTTTTTTGCTAACTTGAGAATCAGAAAAATCTAGAACACTGGTGTTGCTTAAGGGGAAGGAGCATTACGAGGAGTTAGTACAAGAGAGTACTTGGCTTTGCTTTAAATTACTTTTTTGCTTCTATGATATTTTCTTTAATTTTTCAGTTCCTGCCTCAGGTTTCTAAGGAAGAATTCAAGATGCAATTAAATGATAAAAATGTCTTGGTTTGGTGAGGAATCATTCAGTTTCAGTAGATCTGTAAAGACTTGAAACTTATCAAAAACAAGACCAAGCACATTCCCTTAGAGAAACGTGTTTCAAGTGGAGCCTGCTCTTCCCAAGGTTCCGTCCCAGGTACCAAGAATGGGCAGAAAGTATTATATTCATTTTTACACAAAGAAACACCAGTACTTTTGGGTCAGTGAGCTGAAAACTCAGTGAGATCCAAGGTCTGTTGGACAACTGGATGACTACAGCTTCTAGGAAAAAAAAAATAAACTGATAAGACAGAGTGACAAATGACTAGTTCATTTATGGTACAGTGTGGTATTTATGCTTATGGTTTGAACCCCAGCCTGTGGTATTTACAGGATGCATAAACAAATTAGTGCATAGCAATCTTCCAAACTTGTTAAAAGGCAAGATGTTGAATAGAAATCTTCATTTTCTTGAATTATCCATATTATTATCTGAGAAACTTTGAGCAGCTAAAATATGATTCCCCAAGGTTATTAGACATTATCTTGACCCAGTGTAGCACTTTAACACCAGGCTTAAGAGCTCTGCTGCATCTTTAAGCCAGAGGGCTCTCCAGCACCTTGGTTATGACATCCCATGTGAAAGCTGATGGGTGAGGAACAGGAAAGTAAAGAGATTCCAGTCCTCTAAGAGTTAAAAGCACAGCTGCAGCATTCCAGTAACAACATCCTGGAAACATCAGCTCCTGTAAGAGCACATTGACCACAAAAGTCTGTCAAACTTAAACACAGCAAATTGATTACTGCTACTTTTAAAAAAAGCCCTGCCTAGTGAGAGCACATTTATGAAGTAGATTCGTAGCTGCAGTTATGGCGAGTATCAAGTGGATTTCCTCCCTGCAAGGAGAGAAGGATAGCAGCAGACACTGTCCTCCAAAAGTCTTGTTCAGACTTTTCTTCCAAGTCAGAAAGAGGTAAGATGGGCATCTGCAGCCATCACCTTCCACAGTTATCCCAGCTTTGGTTCACCCTGAACACCATCCAGCCAGTTTTCCAGCTGGTTTACCAACCTAGCAGCACTGTAACTGTGTCACATTCAACATCAGAGCATGAGCTAAAACGCTGAATGAGGTGGAATGGTCCCTTTTACTTTTAAGCATCAGACACCAAATATCACCATGCAATGCTGTAGCACTCGTAGCCTAATGAGAAATTCCTTCTTATCCTCTATTAATTGGGTTGGTTGTCCTCAGCAGGAGGTGACTTGTGTGCCAGTGCAGAGATCTGCAGGAGAGAACTTGACCTGCCTCGGTAGGTATTTGTGAGATGGGAAACTGCCTCTTTCTGGGTGGCATTGATTTCAGCATCTCGCCTTACTGATTCTTGCATGGCACGTTGAAAAAATCAGATTTATCCAGAATCTGTCTGGCATTAAGTACTTCAAAAACACATACATATGCCAAGACTGGCCTGAGAAAAACTTTGTGTGATCTGAAGAATACATGCATTTTTCCTACTTTTGAGATAGTTTATCTCAATGCTTGTCTCTTCTTTTTAATGATTACAGCATCAAAAGTCAGACAGAGCACAGAACGTGGCATTAAGAGAGACAGAATTATGCAGCAGTTGAGACGAGGTCTGTAAGCACAATAAATAAATTTTATTAGTCTTGCTGCTGCTACAGGAAGAAACAAATAGACTCTGGCCTTGTGTACACTGAACATCTTCTAAACAGCTTTTGTTTACCTTTCCTTCTCTACAAACCATGCCCTTCTCACATCTTATGTAATAGAGGTAGATTAAAAAAACAAAAGGCAAAAATGCCTTTTGGCAGTTTGTTCCATCAAAAATAAAGCATATATACACATATATCTATATCTATAGATATAGATATATTTCTATAAACACCATTTTTCAAGTGTTAAGATGTTAAGTAAGAACCTGAATTCAAACGTTGTCTGTTTGCTCCACCTTAGGTCTTAACATCTGACATATGGTCCAGTCCATATTTTTGACTTATCACTTTGATTTCTGTGAAAACCAAGTAGCCCAAAAGCTGCTTGCCAGTCCTTCTATTTATGCCAGGCATGGAGAAAGGACATCCTTTTCTGCTAGTTGAATTTTTTTCCCCAACACATCTTATGCTATTGTTTAAATCTTAGTAAAGATCTATTCTCCAAAGCATTAGAACTGTAGAAAATCCGAATTGCAATACAAATGTGAAATATTTAGAGTCTTGATTCGGATCAACCTATACGCAAGAACGATTTCTCAAAATCTGAAATACATGCACGCAGAGCTGTAAAAGTAAAGAAACTTTCACAATACCAAAACTCACTGGTGATGGAATCTCACATTATTTCTTTCAACTTTGGCCAAAATCTTTGCTTCTGCTAATCCTAAGGAAATGTGAAGGATGCAGCAAAATAATAGAAGGAAATTCTTGCCTTGCAATTGTTTGTTAAAAACCCAGTTCAGCCATAACCTATGTTAGGTGAAGAAGGCACAACCATACTCTTGAAAGGACAGCTGAAGGCACTAAATACAAATATAATGATCACTGAATTTGCAGCTTAATCTGAAACTTTCCACAAGCAAAACCACAGCGGGTGAATCAGAGTTTCCACTGGGGTACCAGCATTGCCACCCCTGTTCAGGCAGGGAAATGTGTAAGCCTGTCAGGGGACCAGAGCCTCGCCCCTCGCTGGCACTGGGGACACTGACATGGAAGAGGTGCCCGCCAGCATGGCTGGTGGCCCAGATCCTGGTCCCTCTGCTCACAGGTGGTCAGGCTTTGGGACACCACTGAATGAAAGATGGGGCCATCAGAAATGCCTCCAGACTTTCTGGAGATAAGACTGAGGGCTGACTCATGGGGAAACATGCACCTACTTATTCTTGCAGCACCTGGGATTTTCTATGAAAACTCCTATTCAAAATATCACGTGGAGATCCACCAATTTACGGGTAAGGAATCAAGAAAGACAAGCACCATCACACAGAAGGAGAAATGAGATCTGCTTACTGGACTTTCTGTCTTTGACTTACACTTCAGTTTTTACTCAGTTAAGCTACTGTAGATGTCAAAAAAAATTTTGCGAGTGAATCATCTGGTGCTGCTCTGAAGTACTTTGCAAACCAAACTGCAATTTTTCACTGAAACTATCTTAGTCTGAGGTTTATGGGGTTGTCCTGCTAATGGCCATTGCCACAAATAGAGCCTCTGTGATATGTATCCATTAGCCTCAGTAGACTTCTTCCTCAGATTTGTAATTGTCTAGAGTCAGCTTCCTTCCATATGTACTACAGAAGCTTTACATCACTAAATAGCCATTAGTGATGAATACTGAAAGTATTCTAAAAACTTTGTGTTAATGATGCTGTTCTTTTACATCTTCGTCTGCAGAGGCAAATTACTAGATCTCTTTTTTGGTACCTGATTCTGCTCTTGTTTACATTAGTGTTAATTTTTAACAGCTCTATTTACTTTGTTTATCTGTATTAGTATTTTATTGCTTACAGCAGAAATTGGAAGCCTTTTTTTGACAGCTGGTATGCCAAATTGTATTTTGTTACATGACTATGCACCAAAAATGAACCCTTGGATTAATTCACTGCATTTACAGATTCTCTTTCAGAATTCTCTTTCACAATTTACATTGGTGATCCCAAAGTCTTACTTCCCTTTGCATGAGATAATAAATCTCATTTTGATCAACTTCCAAGAGCTTTTCCTTGAGAAGATAAAGTGTCAGAGGCCTTATACATGTTTGCAAGCTAATGAAACTGCACTGTAGCACTATGCTTGATGTTTCTGAAGCTTAGTGAAAGAGCTGAGTGTGGCCCAAAATATTTTCCAGATGCTTTTGAGACTGTTTTGTTACAAATTCAAATTTTGTATTGTGGAGGATTGACACAAATAGATATCCGGGAAAAAGGTTTTGCATGTGTTGCCTAGCCAGGCTTTTTGACAAGGTACCAACTATTTTTTTTCACAAACAGACAGAAACACTCAGAGTAGAGCTCTGCAAGCCCCTGCTGTGAAGAAGGTGAGTGCTCTGGATTTAGATTTAATCACATTCTGGTGCATGCTCACTCATGTAGCAATTTGTCTTTTTGCATTAGGAATAAAATATATAGCATGTCAGTTTAAAACATGCATTTTCACTCTTGCTTCTGTTACTCTTTCATTGGCAGGCCGAGAAGACCATATTCTGAAATGAATTCTAAGAGTTAGTGTATGTTTTCTTTTTTCAGATCAGATTTCAAGACTTTTCTCCTAAACATGTGAGATCTGAGGTTAGCTAAGCCTCGTTCTCTTAAAAATGGGGCTATAAAGGGGGCATAAGAAAAGCAGAAGTAGTCTTTCAGAAGAAAGGGGTCAAGTACCCAGACAGGGCATGGTATCTATTGAAAAGAGTTTTCATGCTATCACATATTCAGAGGCTATTTGTAGTGGCAAAAATGATTGGCAATGAGATGGGTTTTTGTTGTCAGAAGCAAAATGTCTTTCACCTCCCTTTTACTTTGAGGTATTTCTGACTGTCTTCTGCCAAACTCAAGAGAAATCAAGTGGTCAGAAATATCACTTGCTGCTGATGAAGGGTTTGGCAGCGCCAAGATCCTTGGTCTTCACAGCAATTTTCATGGCTACTCATGTTCTGGAAGGGATGAGAGGACCAAACGACAGGATAGCATGGGGGAAATGTTCCGGCTTGTCTTTCCCCAACTTCTCAGGGCATGTATTCCATGCTCAGCCTACTTGCTGACCCTTCACTGGGCACAAAAAGACTGAAAGTTTGTGAAGCTGAATTTGGAGAAACATCACAGACACAGAAGAGATGAGGTGGAGGAGAAGACCACCCTCTGAGTAATTCATTGACTCAGTCTCCTGGTAACACCCTGCATCTCCATTATGCAATGCAATCTCTCACCCTGTAATTCTTCACTCCTGCTCTTTTGTGCTGTGCCTTATCAGTGCTACACACTCCTGCTCCAGCAATTTGGAGTTGCCTTCCCCCACACCCTATTGAACAGCTCCAGTCTGTTTAACAACTTAGAAAAACCAACACACTTCTAGATGCACCTTCACATCCTAAATTAATTCTTCAAACATCTGCCAGAGCATGGAGTTACTTCCCATTTTTGTCATCATTCAGCCTTCTGGTCATATTCTCAGCTGCTCAATCTCCATCCTTCTCCCCTCAAGCCTGCTTTTCATTTCCTGCTACTCAAATCCAGTCTCTCCAGCCCCCTTTCTGAGATGGAAAAAGAGAAAATAAAACTATCAGAATATCCTTTTACAAAGAATAAACTTATCTACCAAGTGTCAGGCACCAAAACTAACCACATCTAATACACGCTTTTACTTGCACACTGAGCAGCGATGTATAGTATCTCAGAAAAATTCAGAAAGAAGGGAGCTTTTTGCAACATCTACATTTCCAGCTGTATACTTATTCTTTCCTTTTTTATGCCTTCATGGAAATTAGTACATAAAATTATTTTATATATATTTTATTAAAATAATTTATAAAGATATATGTTTACCTATATAAAATAATGTGATTCTTCTTTGATCTACAACCATATCCATACTTAAGCGGGCAAAAAAAGGAGAAAATTTCCTAACAGCCACAGGGAAATGAACAAAAGGATTGCCTATTAAACAGCATCAGTGTTGATGAAAACAGATTCCAGTGACCTGATGTTCACCTGGCTGCACCACTTGACCAAACATATTTGTTTGGGGCTGAAATGCAGCCTGCTGGGCATGGAGCAGCTTTTACAAAGCAAATGGCAACAGAAAAGGTAGCAAGGCATAAGTCAGTGTTGAGTTTCCCTCACAAACCCATGATCCCATGCAAACTACTACTAAAAGCAAGAGAGAAGTCTCCTGTGGCAACAAGGTGCTCTTAGTAACAGACACCCAAACAATGCCACAATACTCATTGCGAGAGTGTCTCTCAATAGCAGATGGGTATCACTGTGGCTGTGAGGAAGGCAAGGCTTCTAGGGGAAGACAAGTCATTTTACCAGACCACTTGGTGTACTTGGAAGAAGTGAACAAGTTTTGCGGAACAAAATCTCTTCTTCAAGGCAAAGTCTGAAACCACTTTCAGCCTGCCTTACCCCAGCCACTCCTCACTCCTCAGGACAGGCTCCCAGCTGGGCTATTGCCACACCTGTGTCTCTGGCCTTGGGCTGCTGGAACTGTGGCCTTGCTGTAGCAGTGAGAAACCTGAAGACTGCAGCAGGAGGAGAGAACCCATGGAGACAGGAGATGGGCAATTCTGGAATGACAAGGGGGTTCCCTGGCTCAGGAGACCACAGCAAAACCACATCCTGTGGCTCTCCCCTGCTGTTACCCTCAGGACTTTCTCTAGAGCTCCTGGGGGACAGTTGTGCACAGTGGTCCAGCACAGTGGGGAGTTTCCTGTGTGCCTCCCACTCTCAGCCTTTCAAAGCAGAGACAGAGGGAGCACCACCCTCCTCCTGGCTCCCAGGGAAACCCACCCCTGACTCTGTCCTAGCCCGAAGGGGCTGTCCCCTCCTCAGCATGCCATAACTCCTTCACAGCAGGCAGCACTTCAAGTCCCCATCACACATCTGAAGTGAGGAATTTTTCTGTACAGCTGCAGGGGAATCCCACATCGCAGGAACGCCAGGAGGGCTGTGCTGGCTTGAGCCGTGCCAGAGCCATGGTGAGGAAAAGTGCTTCCTTGAGAATAAAACCCCCTTCCCTGACAGCAGTGGAAGAGCTCCTGTCACTGCAGCAATGCACACGCCTTGTTTTTCAGGGGATGAGAGGAGTGGAGGACATGTTTGAGGATGGCTGTGGGTGACAGACAGCCCAGGGCAGGTGTCACAGTGCCAGAAGGACGCAGCCTCATTCCCAGCCTGGCTCCCAGGGAGGGGCGCAGCTCCCAGACAACAAAGCTGCTGCTTTCCCAGTGTGCTGGGGAAGAGGCCGCTCTGGCGAGCTTTCACACCACAGTCTGTGGGAGATTTTCTCACTGGAGAGCTGGCAGCTGCTTCCAGCAGCCCATGCACTGCTCTGCCTATGCCTTCGACAGTCCTCACCTTCTCTTAAATACCTCCTTGGTTGAAATGCCAGGCTCATGTTGCAACTACCTCCCAAAACCTTTCAGGTGCTCTTTTCCTGTGTGCTGAATCTGTGAAGTGAAGCCTGTCCCAGCTTGCAGACATCCCTATGCTTCCCATCCTGAGGTCTGACCTTACAGATAAGTTACATAATGCATAACGTTATCAGAAACTTGTGCAGCTTGTAATTTTCCCAAGATCCCAGTTCTTTCACACAGCGAAGTTTGGCTTTCTGTTTTATTAAGTATAGTTCTAGCCCTTATAGAAGTAGGATAATTGAAAAAGAAGTGCTGTCAGTCTGGAAAATAAAGGGCAACCAAAACCAGAATCTATAGTTATTATTATAAAAAAATATATAGTATCAGATGGTCTCAAGATTTCTAAAGGCTTGGGGTTGGCAATAGAAAAAAAACAACCTGCCTCTCGTTCCTTGAGTCTGGAGAGAACTATATCTGCACTGCCAAAGCACAGCAATAGAGATTTCATTCTCATCCTGTTATCATCCATCATCACTCGGCCAGGCACAGACACATACAATTTCAAGCAGTCTGGGCCACATCCTTATTTAGAAAATAGTCTCAGCTTCCTTGTACTTTTGCTTGGTGCCTGCTCATGCCATGCAGCACATTAACATAACAGCTGACAGAATTAATCAGCAGTAATAAAAGCATTTGCATGACTTGACCCGTATAATCTATTTGAGGACATCTCTCTTTTGCCTGTTCTTTCGCTCACCCTCTGTGTTTATGTCTAGTTCACTTGTTCCTACCCATCATCTGCAGATCAATTTAAACATGCTGCAGTACTTGGGTGATTACTGAGCTGCACAGCAGAAGTTACTTTTGTCAGTGGCTACACAAAGCAGGTCAAAGATACCTGCAAAGCTGGTTTTAGGCAACCATTTTGTTTGGCTTTCTCTTAATGAAGACCTGCATTGGAAAAATGTCACCAAAAATGTTCTCTCCTCTCCCCAAAAATCCAATTAAGTTTTTTTAAAAAAAAAAGTTATTAAGAGGCAAAACAAACAAACAAACAAAACCCAAAACAACTCCACCCAAACTTCAAAACAAAACAAACAATTTGTTTGTTAAAAAAAAACAAACTAAAGAAGAGAAGGAAAAACTACTTCTTGGGAACTAGCACAGGATTTATTATGCATGATGGGAGATATCACTCTTGTGTCCTGATGTGTTATTGTTGTTAATGAAGTATATTTAATACAATCAAAGGACACAAAAGGGAATTGTTCAGACTAGGGCAATGAAATTTTTTACAGATCTGTGGGCCTTCCTTACAAGAAGAAATGAAAATGCCTGCTTTTATTACATTTGCAATGAAGTAAATGATGAGGACATGAATAATTCTGTAAAGGACCATTCAGGAAGAAGTGAGGCAACAATTACTGTTTCAGCTATAATGCAGGTAGAAAGATGGCTTTCTGCCTAGGCTGATGGTAGAGACGAGGCAAGTCAAGCAACAGGAAATTCCTTCTCATGAAGCTACACATATGCCTGTTTTGCATGGGAATAATGGTTCATGTTACTTCCTGAGGGCTTACCCCAGGAGACTTGTATTGGTGCGATCATCTGAGGGGAGGTCCTGCATGGCATCTCAGCTGACAAGCTGTGAGAGCAGACCTCCAGCACTGCTCTGGCTCTTCCTGCTCCCCTGGGTGCAGGTGACATCCAGGATGTGCCAGTAGAATCTGATATTGCGACTGACATGGAAAAAGATTCCTTTCTGCCCCTACCTTCTCATACACATGGTGCGACTATCTAACCTTTCTCAAGTAAGTTAAAGTACAGGCAGATGCAATTCCCTGTGCTACTTTTAAACTTGAAGGCATGCAAACACACATGCAAGCAAGGTATGGGCCAGGAGACCTGGCCTGCTGCCAGGGTAATGCTGCATATTTGAGGGGGTTCCTTGATTAGGCAATTACATAACTGCTGCCCTGAAATAGCCCAATGATTATAAGATACATTCTCCACCTGAGTCAGAAATGTATTTCCTTTCCTTCTCCCCACGTTGTTGTGTTGAGAGACTGCACTTGCAAAATTTTTGCCTATTAAAGTATTGCAGGTGAAGATGAATGAATTAAACCCTACCTTATTGAATACAGTTCCTACTTGTTTTACCTGTATACCATCCATTTCCAGATGCCAGTTTTTCCAACTTTGTTTTATTGATAAATTGGCCCAGTACATCTCTTATTTCATACTGGGTGCCATGCCTATGGAGCTGCCCAGATGGAGTTGTGTGGGGCAGGCAAGAGTGGCTGTTTGCTGGCTCTAGAAGATGATTAAGCTTCTAAAGAAGATTAGCTTTATTAGGTGATGTTCTAGAAACAAGCTCAGTCCTTTGAAAAGTGCACATCTTAACACTGGTAAATCTTCACTGCTAGTGTGTTGCAAAGAGCAAATCAGAAAACAGAATTTCTCTGTTTTTTTCTTTTCTGAGAAAAAAAATAAAAGGAAAGGTTTTTTGGTACAAATAAACAAATTTGGAATGGATGGGAAACAGTTGGGTTTACTTTTGATTTTTCCTGTGTACAAACTCCTGGCAGTCCTTAAAGACAACTCTCCTCTAAGACTAAAGCTATTGAGCCTAATTAGATTTGTTAGAAATATCAGCTTTTTGGATAGGCACTCTGGTGTCTCATTTAATGGTTGAACCAAAACTTTCACCAATTGAAGATTTTCTGCAGGTTATTTTAATTCACTTGAAATTTCCCAAGTGGCTTCTACAGGCAGTCACACAGTGGCCAGTAACAGTGCTTTTGGCCTGTCATATTTTCTTTCCTGTAGCCAGTTCTGTTCTGCAGTCTGCTGAGCCTGGATCCACTGGAAAGCTCCAACTATCTGAGCCGAACAGAGAAACTGAAGGGGTCTTGGACAAACATATTCAGAGAGAATCACTTGCTTCAGTTCAATGTGAAAAGCACTGGGAATCTCCACTATTTACATCTAGTAAATGGAAGAGGATAAGTCAGTGGAAAGCAGAAAACAGCCAGCAAGCTGTGATCATGAAAGGGAAAAGAACTTAGTACAATTCTGCATATCTGGAAGCCTCCAGTAGCATCAGTAACAGAGTATGTAGAAAGAAGCCATGACATTTTAAAAACAACTGCAAGAAAAAATGAAGTTTATTATAAAACTATGCATAAGAAATTCATCTTACAACACACTGTAAAACCTTGAAAAGAGGAGCAAACAAAAATTAGGGCCAGCAGAGATAAGAACAGTGAACATCTTTAATAGGCTAAAAGTAAAAGGACTAAGTTGCATATGTTGGAACAAATGGTCGTATCAGTGCATATGTTGAAACAAATGGATCAGCTTTGAGAAAATGGCCAAGTTTTTGACAGTAATGAACAAGGGAGCATGTCTCATATTAGTGAGAAATTTTGGACAACTTTGTTCAAGAATTTTACAAAAGCTGGCTGAGAATTTTTCTGAATTCCCTCCTTGAGTGACTTGTAGTTCTGGGTTTTTGTTTTTCTTCAGCGGCTGTTGGAATGTAGGGGGAAACCTGGGAGGAAAGATGAAAATCTTTTAGGATTGTGCCAATATTTAAAACAGGTAGGTAAGGTGAAAGTTATTACATGGGCGCTTGTCTCTGAATCTCCAAGAACATATCCATATATCTCTCACCAGGCTTAAGAGAGTGTATTGCACAGTGCAGCTCTTGGTTGAGATAATATCTTAGTTTCAGAAACAATATAGCTGTATCAGTGCAGCCTCTGCCCTATTTTAATTAGCCTGGGCATACCACTGTGCTGATGCAGCTGAACTGTTCCCAGTTCTGGAGCTGGTTCAGTTGGATTTATGTCAGGTATTGTAGCATATTTTGGTATTGCACCATAAAGACAGAAAGGATAGAATCCATATGTCTGGCCATGCAGTATAGTGCTCAGGGAAGGAGTCATACTTGCACCAGTGAAGAAAACTTCCAGTTAGAACAACAGGCAACAACACAATATAAGTCTCACTATCCTTCCAGCAGAGTAATTTGTAATTGTCTTCAGCATTTGTGCATTTGCAGTATTACAAACAATGATACATGAGCATTCATGTGAAATATGGTTCAGATGTTGCCACTATATCATGTACTACTTTGCACAAGATTTCTTAGTGCAGATGAAGTCAAGAAGGCAGTGGCAGCCTTAATGATTTATGCACACAGAACAAAAAGGGAAAAAAAAAGTTGAGAGAATACTCTTGATTAGAAGGGCAAAGAAAAATAAGGGAGACATAAGAAATCACCACACAGTCTGGTATATGGTTTGTTGAAGAATAGAGAACAGGATCTCTCATCTATGTATCATTTTGTTTTTCTTTTCTGTATCTGAGTCTCTGCTGGGTCTCTTGGAGTCTTATGGTATTTCTTCCACAGTAACTGCCATGGAAGCTATTATCCTAATTGCACAGAAAATTTGTGCAACCCACAGGCTAGTACTTGGACTTGGCTTTCCTCACTGCCAACTTATCCTTTTCCCCCAATAGATTTTCTCCCTAGTTTAGTGCCACACTCCTCATCTTTCTCTTTTACTCCCTGCTGTGAAACTATGTTTCTTTTCTGCCCTCTCTAAAGCTCCTCTTGCCTGAGAAGAAGATTGGGGTCCTGCAGAACTATCCACGGGGTGCTCATAAAGGGGAAAACAGCATCTGCAGGTTCTGCTGGCTGCCTGGGGCAGTACCCTCCCAAGCTACCCCAGCAAAGCCCTGCTAGCTGAGAAGCATGGCTGGTTATTCCTGTAGGAGTGCATACATGGCTTCTGCTCCTCAGAATCAGCACTTCCTGCCCCAGTGTGTCCTTGCGATGCCCGGTAGATCAGCTCACTGTGAGGCTCAGGCTTGGCATCGCTGGGGCAGCTCTGTCTGTGTTGTGCTCAGGTGGTGGTTGGCACAGGGGAACCCCCGGCTCTGCATGAGCGTAGGCCCTTCATTTCAAAGGACATCAGTGCTCTGACTTGAATTCATTTAATTGCTTTTGTCATTTAAATGACAAGCAGATAAAATTCATAGGAGCACAGACTAGAGGTAAGCCCACCTGGGCACAACAACTGATCCTCCCTCCAAAACAGAACAGAGATGACAGACTTCCATCATTTCCTCAGCATTCAAGAACTTTCACCTCTAGTTACAAAACATACCTTCAATATGCCTGAATGTGCATATAAAATCTTAAGAACAAAGCAGTGGGAAGAAAGAATGAGGAAAAAAAAAAAAAAAGTCTCTATCTATGGCTCCTGCAATGAAAGGGGAAGAGGGAAGTAAAGTAGTAAAGGAAGCCCAAGACTATTTCATGGTGGCACCAAGGCTTTCTTTCCCAAGCTAACACCCAATCTGCTTTACCACGAGATTAAGGAAGAAAGAAATACAATCTGCATGATTAGTTCCAGAATTTGCAGAGAGATGCTTAGCTCTGCTCTCATAGAAATGCTTTTGTGTCTTTGTGTATGCTTTTTAAAGTCTTTGGCAACCTCCCATCCCTGCAATATATTGACTGCACACATAAGTGTCGTATTAGAAATTTATATTGTCCCTGTATCTCCCCTCATCACGTCAGCAGTATCAACTTCTGGAATTAATTTGATGTCCTCTTTCTCCATTCTTATTGTAATAAACCAATCCTTCTCAGCTATTTTGTAGTATTTTGGGTGTAATATTTCTAACTTACCATTTGAACATTTTGGTTTTTGTTGGTTTGTGTTTGTTTTGGGTTTTGATTTTTTTTTAAATTCTGTTTTCTAGAGTCCTGTAAGTTTCATTTGAAAATTAATTTGCCCTCAGAATTACAGAGAAAAGTGGAAGCAAAATTGAAAACTTCCAAAAATTCAAAGCAAATGGAAAGAATTGCACAGCTGGTATTTTTCTATCTTGTGATTTTTAGATCTGCCTAATGGTTTTTGGCTTTTTGAATGCATAGGGCTGGTGCCTGAGCTTCAGTCCCTGTTGAGCTGAGGGGACATGCTCTTCATATGCTGAAATTCTGGTACCTCCTAAGGAAGAAATGTTTTCTCCAGAGGTAGCTCTGCCTGTAGCTCAGGATGCTGCCCATGTAAAGATAGGAACAAATGCTGGACAACAGAAGATCCAGCTGAAGGAAGAAAGCTGCTCTCTTTCCCCCCAATAACTGTAGTTGGATTTTTGTTTATCAGTTTTCTGCCCGTGGTTTTTTGCTCTCTCAGCCATTACCTCCCTGCCTTTGCACTGCAAAAGGCTTACACAGAGCAGACATGAGTTTTCACTTATTACACAGGCATAGTCCATTTCTGCAATTTAGATTTTAACCTCACTGGATCAAAAAGGATCTTACTCCTGATTTTAATCTTTACAAAGTAGGAACAAACTGGGTTTATGACAGCCTTTATTTCTCTCGAGGTTTTTTTTTTTTATGTATAAGGTCTCGTTACAGCTCTGTAGGCAGAGCCCAGGGTCTGTCAGCACAAACTGCTGCTTTATCTGTCCTGTGGACACCCCTGCACTGCCAAGTCTCAGCCTTAAGCCAGTTCCTAATACAAACACTGTACTATGCAGCCCAGTACATATGCACAGTTGAAGTAAAATAAGTCTTTTCGTGCATTCTCTGCACGTACTGTGTATCTCTGTTTCATACAGCTCTGATAGAAGTTATTCCAAAAATGAAGGTGCTAAAAATATCAAGAGTTCAGAACTGAAATGGCAACCGCAGACTACAGCTTTTTTTCCCATGAAGTATATGTCCTTCTTATCAAGAAATGTTAATAAGACTCTGTACACCACCCACATTACAAACAAAACAGTATCACATTTCTTTTTTATAGTATATTTTTTAACAGCGTGTACATAGACATTTGGCTAATAATCATTGGAAGACATGGCACAACACTACCCTTGTTCTCGCATTTAAAACCAAAAAGAGTCCTTCTTTCTCTCTTCTTTACTTTCATAAATTAAATACTAGATATGCCCCTTTTGGAGAGTGCATACCACATTTCCAATATTTAGTCATAATGAAAACCAGAAGGCCATAGTCTGGCTGCTCCGGAGCTTGTGTGCACTGCAGAGAAGAGGAATAAGGTCCATTTCCTCTGTTTGTGTGTCTCTTGTGAATGAAATGATGTCTTTGCATGGTGGGGTCAAGAGGCTGCAGGGTCCATGTCCTGAGATTCAGCCCTGCAAGCCTGGGACTGTGCAGGGTTTCTGCTTATGCTTCAGTTCTGATGGACATCAGGGCTAGGGAGAAGAAAAAAACAGGGAAAAAACCCCCCACCTTGTATGAGCAAAATCAGATTCCAAAAGCTCTGGGTTGGAGAAGTAGGAAGTGTCTCTCTCATCTCACATGTATGTGTGTGTCAGGATCCTCAGGAGCACATTTTGGCATGAGACCCAAGTGCTCCACAGGCAAAAGGCATGATGGAGACAGTGCTGGCAGAGATCTGGGACAGTTTCACCCCGGCTAAGGAGTGAGTGGGCTTCCAGGGAAGTTTAGGAGAGCCCTGGCACTCTAGGGAATCAGACAGAGGGAAGTCATGGCACTGTGGGCTCCTCACCAACCTCCCAACTCTCCAGGTGCCTGGGACCCCTGATACCAGCAGCACTTCCATAGGCAGCTACAGCAATGTGGATCTCCTGCCTGCAGCACAACTCACCCATGAAACAGCAAGGAAGTGGCCGTCATGGTCCACAGAAAATTGGACAGGAATATAGCACACTTAGCTAATATACCTAAAGTCTGCTGAAGGCATTGGAGGCAGCCAAATACTTTTCTCCTCTGTAAATACATATGATTTCCCTCTGTGTCTGTGCACGACACTGCTGGATAAGAACAGCCACACACTGTACCAAGATGTACTTTCCAAACAGTAATCAAATTTGCCTCGTTTATATTCACACGCTTTTTGGAGCTTCTTTCTGAAAAAATCCATCTAAAAAGTTTCTTTTTAAAACTGCTTGTCTTGAAAGAAAAATGTTGTAGAATTCATAAAGGGACGATGTGGGGGTTTGTAACTGAAGAATTGCAGAGAATAAGGGGTAGGCTGAGACAAAAGTGTCCCAGGCAGGGATTGCTGGGCCAGGAGTCAGGTACCAGGCTGATATTACTAAAAGGATACCAGGAGCTGGTGCTTGGGTGTTTCTCTTTCACTTGAGGTCTGCCTGTGCAGAAATCCACCTCCTGCACCTGCAGTGAACTGACAGCATAACTGTGTGGAAGAGTGGCTGAGCCAGAAATAAACTCTGCTGCTTCTCAGAGAGACCAGCAGCCCTTTTAGGCTGCAAGTAACACTGTTAAAAAACATGACTGACAAGGGAAGAAGAATCTCACTGTGAGGGAAGGATTTGTTGCCTTCTCTGCGTAACGAATGGAAAACTTGAAGGAGAGAGCACTAAATTATGTCTGCAATCTGCTTGGAGACATGGAAAGTCAAAGGTAATGTGCAGTTGACAAGCAGAGCACAGGAAAAAGAAAACACTCTGTTGTGCTAAACACGTTACACAGCTCTCCGAGGGCTCGCAGGAGAGAACACTGAAAACTCCAAAGGATGCCAGCATGAAGTGAGCAGGACTGAAGGTTATTTTTTAGGAAGTTCCTCAAATTCAAATATTAGACTTTACAAAATAATGAAGGGACAATAAAAAGATCACTAAAAGAAAGAAATAATTCCAAGAATTTTATCAATTTAATCAGAAAACACAAATTAATGGTGTGACTGGTTCATCCAGATCTAAGCTCCAGATCACATTGTTTAAATAATAACTGTGGTTACTCTGCTAGCATAGAAATAGTTCTTGCAAAATATTTTCTTCATAGATAAATAGAACAATCCTTACATTCACAGTCTATGAGGGAAATGAGAATTACATTGGAAGTACAAATAAACACATAGCTTTGGTTTGGCACTATGTGCTGCTGAAATACACTCAGGTTTGTGTGCACCAGAGGTGGATCCAGATTCCGGTAATTTTTAATGCTACTTGAAGCTAACTGGCAAGGCACATCTCATGGTGTTGTTCTCATCTATTTGCCCATTTGGAGCAAGCACAAGGGATCTATTGTTCAGCCACACTTCCTGCAGTGGTTTAGGAATAAAGCTCAGGTTGCTGTCAGGGTGGTTGTTGCAGGGAATCCATTGACGTGATTAAGGCATTACAATGGCAAAAGAGGAAGAGAGATTTTTATCTACCCATTATCTCCCCAGCTTTTTATGTCAGGTAACATTTTTTTCTGCCAGGTAACACTTTATGTATGCCAGGTAACATTATCTGTTTCTCTCTTTGTAACTTGTTAATCACAGATAGACCTGCCTTAATGTGAGAATAAGGATAACATCTATATTTAGGAGGGTTTGGAAGTCATTACCTATAAAAAAGAAAATTTTGGGAATGAGAGCTTTAGGAAAAATTTAAATAGTTAAGCTATGGCCAAGCAAATAATTATTATTACACCTAGGCAGAAGATTGTGAAAAATGTTTACCAAGATATCATACTTGTAGCTTGGCTACAAAGGGAGGATGTGGAGGTAATGGAGAATGTGAATTTATAGAGCACCAATTATCCAGCACTAACTCTCTGCTCAGACACCCCTAATGCATAATGGATATTTACTTATTAAAGTAAAAGTGGTGGCTTTCCTATGAATACATAAATCAAAGACTTTGCCCTCCATGACAGAGTGACTGGGGGAAGGAGGGAAAGAGGCAGTTTGCAGAGAAATGCCTGTTTCTAACCTGTTATCACATCCTTGTCCTAGATGAAAGCAAGAGGTCACAGCAAGTCCTAAGGAGGGTTCAGTATGATGCAGTGAAGAGAAAGGACTGGATAATGTGAACTGGTGGGAACATAGAGCTCTACAATATGAAAGGCGGTCAGGTGGTAATTTTTCCAGAGAGTAGTAAAACTTCAAACTCCTTAATTCAAAGCAGAATTCACCCAGCAATAGTTTTCAGTGATCATACTTCCTGCAAATCCTGTTCTAATTCAACCCTATTCCAAATAAAAAATTGTCCCACTAAAACCAAACTCTATGTGGTTTAAAAATACATCTTATAGTTCTTGGTGAGGAATAAATTCCTCTTTTGAAAGAAGATAGAAAAACCTGACTTGATAGCCAACACAGAAAGTAGAGCATTCTTCCTCCCAAAATAGTAACACCCAAAGGAGTGCAGGGATTTCTGTGAATATTAATATAAACAAACAGGTACTGGGAATTTATACCTGGTANGAAACTTTAAAGTTCCATGGTATCATTTTAATCCTATACTACTTATCATACCAGCTACAGGTAGAACTGTAATGATAAATAGAAGTTTGGAAGTTTGAAGAGAGTGAATAAATGGGGTCTACCAAGACATTTATTCAAATAATGAAAGGGCATAGGTTGAGTCACAGTGGTTTTTCAGTAGAGGTAAACACCTAGAGAAATAAATTAAACTAATACAGATTAGGAGGTGGGTGTTTAAATCTTTCTCTGATATTTTTTTCTCATGTTAACAGCACTCAGTGCCTGAAATGTGAAACCCCAACTGTATTTACTAAGACACACATTCAGATCATCTTGGCTATTGATGGCCACCCCAGCATTGTTTTGGCAGACTGAGAAAAAGAAAAAAAAGTCTTTTAGAAAATAATAAGGAAATATTAGTCATTTAATACAAAAGAGTATAATCATATAAATTTAATTAAATTCTGTTTCTTTGCAATCATCAGCATTAACACTTACATAAAATTGAAGCTTTGTTATTTACTTCAAAGAAATAAGGATTTCATCCTTAATTATATTTTTCAAGAGCAATTTTAGGGCCTAATGCAGAACCTTCTGGTAGCAACAAGGTAACAAAAGACTGTGGTTGATGTCAGTGGATTTAGTGAGAGTAGGTGGTAATTTAACAATGCATAAAGGAGCTACAGAAAATAAACAAGGATATTTTCCAAATCTTCTAGAATGTCTATTTCAAATTCTATATAGTATATTGGTTATTGAGACATATATCAGCATGTGTGAGTGAAAGGAGTGTTTTAAAATTTGAGCCTTCTGCTTCTGGAGCAAATGAAGTTTTCCCGCCCATTTTCATTGGAAGTAGTCCTAGTCCTTTATAAAGCAGCACAGCAGAGAAAATAATGAAGTATTTGGTAAAACTGTAATGCTTAGTTGTCTCATGAAAATTATTCATGTGTGCTAGACACAGTCCTTGCTTCTTTTTTATTTAGTTTACTGCAGAATATGCTTATCTCAAGCAATTACTGATAAACAATATTAAGCCACATTGCGTTAAATGCTCACCTGATAGTTTTAATTGTTTCAAGAGAGGCTGAAAAAATGCATTCATGGGTGGAGGGTGTGGTACCAGATTTGGTGTCTTTGCTTTTCTTCCTCTTACTACGCAAATTTGTCCCTTCCAAAGAGGTGATGAAGAGCCACATGTATTTATTCCAAATAAGATCCAGACTCGAGGGCTCCACTCGTGCAGCCAGCCAGTAGTCCTTACTCACGCCAGATGTCCCTGACTTCCCTGGGAGTCCCTCTGGCAAGCCCATGGATGGTGTCCATATCAATCACAGCCAATTCTTCCTCATAAGGCAATGTTGGTAGGGTGCAACTGATAAATAACAGTTGGTCAGTGCAAAGGAATGTAGGCACATAACAAAGGCTGTATAGGGTTAAAACATTGGGATTTTGCCTGCAGCTGTCCACAATAAATATGCATAAGTTCATTTTTTGCTTAGTTATGGATTCATCCACCTGTTTTCCTAAGAGTGCCAGACATTTTGAACTCTAATTATTACCAGGTCCTATCCAAAGCCCATTTCAGTTAACACAAAAGTTGTCTGTGACCTTGGGGAGCTGGGATCAAGCCATATGGAACAGATTCACTACCATATTTTTATTACAATTCTCATTTTTGACCTCACATTTGGTCTTTCTGCAAAAGACTTAAAAATTCTATGCTGTTCTTATTTCCAGGTAGTTTTTGAAAATAAACCTGTGTTCCTGTAAAATTATTCCAACAGATATTGTTGCAGGACCACAAACTCAGTGGAGGGTTCAGAGCTCCGGCACCGGTGAGCAGAGATGGATGTTGCTCTGCTGATGGCTCCCAGCTCAAGTCAGCCACCAGACCTCCCCAAGTAAAATTTAAAGCTCTCTCCAGAGCTGATTCAGCTGCAGCACAACATTGCCCATAAAGCAGACGAATGTTGCTGCCCCAGAAATGAGCACACTTCCTTCTCCAGACCACCTCTCTGCTCCCCAGTAACACTCCTGATGCTTCTTGCTTCCTACCTGTTTTCTTTGACTATGATCTTACCAGTTTATGTCTGACAATTTCATCTCTATTGCCTTGGTTCCCAGGTAAGGCCATAGGGTATCCTGCAGGCATAATTCATCACTAAAATGCACAGGTGGCATCACAGCCCGCAGAAATATAACCTTATCAGGAAAACACCTGTAATCTGTGAATACTCCAGAAAATGTCACATCACCATTTAACAAAAAACCAAACCATAATGCAGCAACAGCAAAGGAGTACCTAGAGAATTCTCATGGGCAGAACTGAACAGCTTTGTAGATAATCAGATGTACAAGCTATCAAGCAGTTATTTACCAGTTCCAGTTACTTTTGGAATCCATTTCATAAATCTAGAACTGCATCATATAATATACACTAATTTACATTATTTAATAATACATTTAATTATGTAAGCCATTATATTGTGCAACCTGGCCTCTCTATTCTCCATTTTCCTTCTTAGTGAAACAATCACTGAAGCAATTTCTTGAATATGGCTACTCTAAATCATTATGCCTTACTTTATAACAAAACCTCTAGTTAACAAACATCAGACTTATCTTTTTTATGATTGTTTATTACACTGAAGATGTGGGCTAGTCCTGAAACTGAGGCAGTAGAAATGATGTTTGCATGTTCACTGACAACTCTCTGCACAACTAGGTTCTGGTGTGAGTCACTTGGGATGGAGATGTTTGTCAGCCAGGTTTTGGGAGGTCCATGGACATGATTAAGTGACGCTGTCCCAGGAGGCTAGTGCATACAAAACAAAAAGAAATCAGTCTTCTAGTCTTGGCAAGTAAATAGAGGAAGAGCTGGCCTAGACTTTTTTCTTTAATACATCTTTAGTTGTTATTTAAATTTCTTCATTACTATTTTATACTTTACATAAGCAGACTAAGCTGAAATATCATGAGTAGTTTTCCTTTCTTCAATATTTTAATTTACATTAGCTATTAGTTAGACCTACTTATGTGACCCATCAGTCAATGGCTTGGAAATAGAAAAATACCTTTAAACCAGGTTTGAATCTTCAAGTAGGGATATTATTTCCACAAATCAATTTGCTTTTTAAAGGCTAGAACACAAAGTTTGAAATATCTGCTCATAAAAATACACTGGTGAGCCCAGATGTATTTCCTTGCTGCTGACCACTTTTCATGTAGCACAGTCATGGTTGTTTGCAGAAGAAGAGATGGAATCCCCCCACTGGATCTGGATGTGGAGTAGGGCTGCTTGCTGAGGGTGCCCCAGGAGAGGCTGAGGAGAGATCAGCTCTTGGTGGTCCAGGCTGGTGTTCACTTAACTGACCCTTGCTCTCTAAGTGCTCTGCAACCAAATCTTACATCTGTCTTGACAGATGTATTTTTTTAAATTAGGAAATGTGCTAATTTCAGCATAAAAACATTGTGCAGCAGTTTTAGCTTCTGAAAGTTGCTGCAGTTCTGTGGATGTCTAATTATTTACTCACTTTTTTGAGACATCAGCATTTTAGAAAAGACTATATACCCTAGTTAGAGATTTTTATTGGAATATATTTTATGAAAATACCATGTATGTAATAGAATATCAAATAATAAAACACAAGGCTCATGCATCCTATACATATCATGTAATTATTCTTGCTAATTAAACTATTAATACTGTAAAATTGATTACTAAATTATAAGTATTTTCCAAAGTCCTGAAAATAAGGCATCTAATTACAGGAGAAATTAATGTAAAAGTTAAAAGAATTTCCATATCCCCAGGTGTAAAGAAAGCCCAAAAACCTAAGTTGAATGCAAACTGAACAGACCAAAAGGGAATAAAAACACACCTATTTGTGAAATACTTCTGCAAGCTGATTTCTTTCTGTGAGTAGGAGCCTGGTAGTAGTTGATGAGACACCTGATCAAAAAAAAAAAAAATACTCCTAGCAAGCAAAACCAGAAATAAATCTTTGTACAAGAATGAAAGCTTCTACTGAATCCTGGGCCCAAATGCCTTTTAGCTTTTCCTGGTATGGCTGAAAAATTTTAAGAGCCGTATTTTCCTTTTAAACTAATACTCAATAAAAATACATTAGGATTTCAGAATAGAATCTCCTGGGGCTTGAATAATGTTTTTCATTGGAGTTTTCTGCAGCAAGTCAGACTGTACTTGCTACTGCTGAGAATTAAAAAGGTAATTAACAAAAACCAGGCAGAGATGCTTAACTGGATGAACTGGATTGCATCTGTACGGCTCATATGCAATCCAAAAAGACTGCCAAGACAAGATGAAGGCAGACTTAAGACATTGCTTTGTGTTCTCCTTGGATATACAAATACAGGCACACAAGATTAAAGCTACATTTTTTAATAAAGTCCTATAGCTATAATACCTGATGCAAAATTGCACTCCACTTTAGGAGCCTGGCCCACATCATAAACTTTATGGATGAGAAGTCTGTAATTGATTTGGCTCTGTATTGAAGACAAAGCCTTATTTCTCAGAAGCATCAGCATAAGCTGTAAAGGGACTTGTAGTTTATGGGAAAAGCATGCATTGTAGAAGCATACTGATTTTACCATAAGTGATCTGCTTCAGGAAGAAAGTTCAGCAAAGAAATATCCTCTTAACTCAATAAAAATATCAAGCATTGCTTCCTAGTAAGCCTGAACTTTTTTAGTTGGGATTATCCCATGCAATAACTATGGAAAGAATCATCCTTAAAAATTAACTGGTCTTACTTATAGCATCACTAATAATTTATTTTAAAATCTAACATGTATATGCAAAGAGAGCTTAACTTAGCAAACAAATTCTGAATTTTGCAGTTAATTATTTCCCTTGCAGATGAGCATCCAGAATAATCTCACTGTAAGTGGGTATCAATAAAAAAGACTTCAAGGGGACTAAGCAATAATTTACGCTTGTTTTTCATAATATTTCCAAATTAATGATCTTAATAACCTGGAATAGAGTAAACTACATAGTACTAACACTAGAAAAACTAGTTCTGTTTTATCTAGTTAATGGTAGTAATGTTGCTGCAAATGTGGATGCCAGTATTTTAAAGATACATATCTTTGCTATGTATCAATAAATTATATTTACATTATAAATTTTATAATTTAATATTTCTTTTTAAACAGTATCTTCAAAGAGTTTTAAATAATTTGAATAAAATGGAGTAAATCTAGTTCAACTGAAAATCTTGACTGTCTTATTACTGTTCTGTGTTTGCTATTTCTGTGTGTCCTGAGATATTATGGAAAGATTTTAATATTCAGAATATGAAGAAGTAAATCATTAAGTATAATTTTTCTAGCAGATGAATTCACTGTTTACTGGTGTTGATACTTCATTGTTTTGCATCTGGTGTAGTCATTTAGAGATGTGCAGAGTCAGTGCAAAACACTACAAAATTAGACTCAGATTCTTCCAAATCCCTTTATGAAGGTGCTCAAAATGTAAGGCAGGAAACTGGAAAGTCACTTCCAGTGTCTTGTGGATCTCCTTTGGATACTGGGCTGGATTCTAATTTTATTCAACTAAATTCTTCAGAACTGATCCTTTTTATTGTTAATTCACAGTCAAGGATGAGATATATGGAACTCGAGTTCAGCCATGTACAGTATGGTTTCTTTGAACAAAATGTAACCAGAGGTAAACAGGGGCAGACTCTCAATTATTCTCCATGGGTTTTTTGTTTTTAGGCATTTGCTGGAATTCTTTCAAGAAGAGTCTGCTCTGTGTGCTTTGCTGGACAGAATACGCACAAAAATATTTTCAAACTAAATGCAGCTGGTTCTAATCCTCTGATAATTCAATCTACATGTATCCCTAGCTTTAACATGAACCAAGCCATCTGTAAAATGTTAGTTACATTAGAAGACACAAATCCACTTTTTGACCAGATCCAAGCCAATCAATAAGTCTTTCTTTCTTTGATCTTTGTATTTTCTGGAATAATGGCAAGAAACCAAACCAAAGTCACCACAAAATCAATCCAAACCTTAATACACTCTTAAAACTACTAGGAACAGTTTTTAATGAGGGGCTTCAGTGCTGATAGAGTTTCTCTCCTTGAGACATGCATTCCAGTGGTGATTCAAATTTTTCTGCCGAAATGAGAGGATAAACTGTACTTGCAATCATAGAGCAAGCAGTAGGAATCCTAAAAAGGTAATTTTATTTTAAAAGACATATATGGCCCTCCTTGGCTTATTTCAGATGAAATCCAGACCAAATTTGTTTAAATAACCAGTAAGGACAGTACAGGAACTAAATGCAGGAAGAATGCAGAGAAAAAATAAAACGCAGCGAATTCCAAGTACACCGAAAGAATTTTATTCATATTGTATATTCACGTTACATTCAGTAAGCACATTCATGTACTTATTCTATACTCTCACACTCCAGCTATAATGTGATTCCAGAGACATTTACAGATAACAGTTTGTATTTAAAAAGCCTAGGGCTGTTTTAATAAAAGGCAATGAATTTGCATGAGAAATGCCATTCTTTTTGTGCAAGTCCCTTTATGCATTACATCGTTTTCCTTCATTTGTGAGACACATACTACTGAGCAGGATTTTCACAACCCCACATTTATATGAGAGAGAGATAGTGAAGTAGGAATGAGCATAAAGCACTGCTGCTGGAGTAGGGCACTATTTTGATTTTTCTTGGTGCAATTGTCCATGCAAGGGAGGGATGAGCAGAGTATGAAACTGGTGTCTGGCCTCCAACTCCTCTCTGGACCTTGAGGAAAGACAGTAACACTCTAAATGCTCTCAAGTCATTTTTTTGGCTACATACAAAGATGATTCAAATGCAGCTCTTCACTTTCTGCTGAAAACAGCATATTTTCAGCAGAATTCCTCCTATGTACATAAACCCATAAGGTACAGAAATCAAGAAAAAGATTACTAACTTGATTCCCTGTCTGTTAAAGAGAGGCTGGTCTATTCTTCTAGCTGACAGGCATAATTAATAAGTTTTCCTCCACATTTTTTTCCTCCCTGTTCCTGCAGTGCTGTATTTTTCTTGCCATCTTATTAATACTTATTAGCTTTACAATATCGTTTTTGCAGTCCTCAAAATCAATGACATTTTTTACTGAAATTGAACCAGCTAGAATAATTTAATAGCTCTTCCAAACACCTGTCATCACAATCAAATTTCTACTGCTTCACCTACCTGAAACCCTTATAGTCTATGTAATGGTATTTTCATTTGAACTATTAACTAAGGTCTATTACTGCCCGATGCTTTTTGCCTTTTCCACTTATCTGGTATCTTTACAGTCTCCTCTTAAACCAGAGGGCTGGATGCTCATCCTCTTCTTCCATGCTGGTAAAAGATTTGGGCAGACTCCATTGCTTCATCCACTCTGCTGGTGTGGTGTGCCATGGAAATGGTTCTTCACAGTTCTGTGGTCAGTGCAGGTAACTGGTACTCCCTGCTCTGAAGGATGCTGGGAGTCTGACACAGGTAGGGAGGGACATGACAAAAAGAACATTCAGTTCCTCTCTCCTGGGCTTCAGAACATAACCTGAAGTACAAAATACAGTAGCAATCATACTGAAATTGCAAAAATATGAGAGATGAGTCAATTCCACCTTTCCTATGCTGCCACCTGTCCTCTTCCAGCAAGATTCTGGTTTGACAGACTTTGTAGAAATAACACTTAAAGTAGATTTTGATCTTCATAAATTGTGACAGCTGGAACTGCTCACAGTGGTTTTCCACATGAAAAAAATGCTGGTGACATCTCTAAATCTTTAGATTTGGCGGAGGAAAATAGTATGTATAGCCAATACAACCTGTCTGGTGCATCTTTGATTCAAAATCAAAACGTCATTCTGTGTCATGCATACTTCAACCAAGTCATGCAGAGATATAGAATGAGAGAGGAAACCTTTAAAAGGCTTACATAGAAATGGAGAGCACTGGAACTTTGAGGTCACTGTGAAGCCACTAGAAATTTTACTGTTTTAATTCAAAACAAAGAACCTTCAGAATATCACAGATGTGATGGAACTGGAACAGGCAGTCAACCTGCTCAGGGCCGTCTGAGCCAAACAACGTCTTATATCTCACAGTAGAAGGGAAGATTGTGAAAGGATTGGCAGAGTAGAGAGGAAAAAAAACATTCAGAAATGTTTAGAAATGTCCCCTGAAGAGGACTGAGTTGCCTGTTCTGAAATGTGGTAAAGGAGTGTACAGAGCATGAAACACCATTCATAATGTTACAGAGATGGTTAAGTTGAAACATTTTTGCCAAATTTGTTCCTGTTTTCCGAAACTATGAAGTCGTAAAGGAAACTTGCCCTTCATAGTTCAAGGTTTATTTCCTCAAAACATGTTATACCTCTGAAAATAAGGAGCCGCAGAACCAATGCCAATGCTTGAACTACCTGTGGAAATCCTACCTCCACATCCATCCGAAGGATGAATTTATGAGCACCTGGATATTAAATGAAACTTTTGTCTTCAGTGCCTGTCTCACAGCTTCAACAATATTAGTTTTTGAATGGCATTTTTCTTCCTCTTTTGAAAAACATTGCCTTTGACTGTGACACCATTTATGCATCACATGATGCTCAGGAAGCAACTTTCTCATATCTTTTCTCCAGCCTAAAACATTCTTTGTATGCAGAGTAAACTCAGGGAGTTTAGGATTGACATATTAAGGATTTTGTCAGAGAGAAGCACATTTTTGAAGGACAAATGTCCTAATTCACCAATATTATATTTAAAACAAAACAAAAAGACCAAGTTGCTCTAGGCATTCACCTTTGCCTCCAGCACCACTTCCCAAGCATTACAAATCACACAAAAGGACAAAGGATACTTCAGTGCCAGTCCAGAGACCTGAGCCAAGAAATACCTTTCCAGGAGGAAGATCACAGACACTGAGATGACATGCCTGAAAGAAGGTAGAAATTTTGACTTTCTTATGTTTCCAGGAACAACTTGAAGAGACATTAGCCAAGAAATTATTCAAAGCCTACTCACCCAAGTGAAGAGGGCAAACCCCAGATTTGGATGCACAGTCAGTGTTGCTGCCATCTGCTGTTTTCACATGGAATGGAAAATTTCATATTACTTTGTCCCCCACCACATTTTTTTTAAATTTTTCAATGCAGTCATATAAGCAAGATTAGATGGAGAGCTTTCTTTTTCACAATTCTTTATTTAAAAATGTTAATTTACTAATTTGCCCTGAGAAATTTTCTTTTAATTAATTTTGCTGCCTATTTCAGGGCTGGGTTTGGAAGTTGTTTTTTTTTTGTTCGTTTGTTTGTTTGGTTTTTTGTTTTTTTTTTTTCTTTTTACATGAATTCCCATTTGGAATAAAGGAAAAGGTTGTCCACTTTTACAGAAAAGCAAAGAAAACAGATTAATAGGAGAAATAATGTATTCATTTGGGTGTATTATATACTTTCTATGAGTAACTTTTAATTGGATGACTTGCATCAATGGAATGTAAATTTGTCTACTGCACAGCATGGGTTTGGTGCTTTAAAAGCCAAAGTTCAACTCCTGATGTCATTAATTAGGAACTATAATTAGTAAATGTAGGGCAGGTAAAGGAAATTAAAACAAATGTGCTTCATTAACTACTCTTCAGGCACAGGTAAATATGAGTTCATTCACTGCAACTGTGCACTGCATGCCTGAGACAGCCTTATTAGGAATAAAGTAATAATCTACTGCCTTTGACTACAGAATAGCTAACTCCCCTGGTTACCTTTGTTAGGGATCCATGACTAGGAAACGCAGTGCAAGGCAGGTTTGAAGTTTCCTCCTGGAGCCTTTACAATTTTGACCCACAGAGAGATCAATTATCACTGCCCCTATTCCACTATGAGCCTGAATGACCTTGGAGCTCTTCTCAAAGCAGCAGATACTAAGATGAATTGTTTTGATGACCGTTAGGAAACCAAGATTAGAATTTTGTTTTCGTGATTAATTGTGATGATGCTAATATTATTAATTCACAAAGACACAATCAGTTGCCTCATCAGAATTTGCAAGTGATACATTGTTTCTGTATGACCCATCAGAATGCTGTGTGTCCCTGAGCCTGGCAGAAGCTCCTTCCTAGAGCTACATCCTCTCCTAGGGCAGTAAAGTAAATGTCTGATACTGCAGATAGGAAAAGACCAACGACTAAAAGCTCAGTTGTACATTGTTGGTATCCAGAGAGCAGTCTTGCCCTCAATCCAAGTTATCTGTACATAGCTATTACTGCAAAATTAATATTTTTTGAATAGCAATAGAGTATCTTTCCACTTGATTTAAGTTTAGCCCACGTTGACCTGTTTTTGGTCTTCACTCTCCAGCCTGTGTATTACACTAACACCCTTGCTGGTGCTCTCAGCCTGTAGAACAGAGGATGATCACTGTGCTGCTCACCGAATTAGGGTGCTAACATTATCCTTTCATAAGAAAAGCATCACACATCTGCCCTGCTGGCTAATAATCAGCCAATAGGACGGTTGTCACAGCTTAAAAAGGTAGAAATGGAAATGGGAAAGATTCCTGAGCTCCCAGAGGGGACAAGGCCAAACATAAGAGATAAATCTATCGCTGAGTGCAACATAGCTGAAAGACATTAAAAGACTCCTTAAACTGGGCAGAACAACAGGACAAAAGAAAAACAAGACCTCCTAAACCACGTCTGCTCATTTTTTATTATGGGGTGTGCTGCAGCCTGCCAGCCTGTTTTAAAATCAACACTTCACAGCAAGAAACTACACAGAAATGTATCACTTCTCTGCAGGCACTTCCTTCCCCTGACAAATGGTTCAGGCACAGTAATAGCTTAACCAGAACCGCACCGAGGGGTGACCAGCATGGAGGGAGGAGGATCTGTAGGAAACAAATCTGTATTTATTTACAGACACATACACAGGCACACAGCTTATTGCGCAGAGCAGCTTCTTATTGTGGAAAATGAGCTATATAAAATGCAAAGCTACAGGAGATGTTTTAACACTCAGGGGAAAAAAAAATAAATTCCACATGTTACACTAATTTATTCTGTCCCCAAGGGGGATCTCCATAAACTTCTCAGTCGAAAAATCAGCTCCTCTTCCAGCAGTTTTAAGACTTACTAGTTAGCACTCCTTGTTAACATCACTAACCTGCTAGCCTTACATTTTCCTAATTTTTCTAAGAAAGGAGAACAGAAAAGGGATTGTTCGAGAGCTCATCATAGTGCTCCTGAGTACAAGCTGAAGCACATTTTTTCCCGAGGCAGAGAATAAACTGCACCCTAATGTAAATGGCTGATACAAAGCCAATACACCAATTTATGCCTCAGCTAAATCCTTAACTTAGCACTTATGTAAGACATTAGACTTTTATAGCACTTGGACCAAGGTAGGAATTCATGAGAAGCTCACTAATTTGAGAAAACAACTTGAGTGTGCTTTTCAGTACGACAAACCAGACCACTTATCCAATTAGGGAGAGATGAAGGAAGATAAATTGTATTTTGCCAGCTTTCTGAAATGTTTTTCAGATTTTCTCATTTAATACTAGCTCGATACAAAGCTGCAGAATAAAATTTTTAAGCTGCTCCCTAGTTAAAATGCTAAGCCTTTCCCCTCATGAGTAAAAAAGGTATTGTGCATGCAGGATTTTAACTATCTCTGCTCAAATTCTGCCAGTTTTTATATGCTTAGGAATCACACTGAAGCTGCTCATTCCCCACCAGGGCTGGTAAATGAATTAGCACTAGAGGTCTGCTATTTTTCTCTTACTCAGTAGTCACATTTGTAGCAGACTATTATTTTTCAAACACATTAATGTAATGATGGGAAACTTAGTGTAAGCTAACAGAGACTTGTAGGTTCTACATCTGAACCAAAATGCGCATTTAATGAGGACCCCAGGAAATGGTGCAGTCTTTGCTAAAGTGTCATTAATGGCTTGGAACTGAAATTTTGGGGTAATCAACACAAAGAAGCAACCTGCAAGCTGGATTTTTCAGGATATGGATGCTTAGCACATCCTCAAAATAAAGCCATCTCTATTGAGTCTCCATTATGGAGACTCTCACAAATCGTTACTATATTTTAAGATTTTTTTAGCTTTTTTAACTGACAGTAAATTCTATTCATGCTATTAAATGAAGACCTCTTTGAACATTTGCAAACATTTGCACACTGTGATGAAAACCTATTTGCAATAAAATGAAAAACTAAATGTGCAGAAGTGAAACAAAGATCAGCTCTATACAGCTGCAAAAGTGAACTTCTTTGAGATTTTATGTTAATCAGCAAAGAAGTAGCAATATAGAAATAAGACTATGATCCATCCTACTACTACCAAAAAAAAAAGAAAAACCCCAAAAAAGTCTACCTAAACAAAACTTAGCCACTGGAAAGCTTTTGGCAAACTCTAATACTTTTGTTTTGGAGGACAATTTCTGCTCTTACTTTTCAAGACAATGGGGGAAGACCTGGAGATGCTCAGGCATGTGTTAACATCAGACCTCTAGGAATACTTTATAAAAACTGTGGGAAGCACCTACACAGCAATATCAAAAAGATCTGGTTTCTAAACTGCATTCTACAGGAGCAGCTTGGTGTCTTCAACAAAATGAACGAGGATAGACACAGCAGTTAATTCATCCTCATTTTAAAAATCCTAGGTCATATTTTTGTTAAACACATAATTAGAAGCCTTTAAGGAAGTTCTCTTAGCTCTCCTCAAGTTCTGACAAGACCAATAGTGCCTTCCAGCCCATTCAGCCTTACAGGTGCTGATTCATGTCCCTGGGTAATTTAGAGGGACTGAACCATAGGCTGCTTCTTGGGGGAGGCAAAATCCCAGCCCAGAAAGAAAACCTCCAGAGACTCTGTGATGAAGGTAAGAGAAGTAACCTCTATAAATCAGGAAGAAGTAATTTAATTTTCCTCTAGGTCAGGCATCAAATCTTTTCCCTTACATCAGTGACCCTGGGTACTTGAGACTCCCTTGGGAGAATTAACAATATCCCATGCCTTATGGCAAGCCAACAAAGTTGTTCTCAACGTTGATCTTCAAAACATGGCATCATAAAGAACCCACCTATCTGCAAAGGATATCTCAAACGAGCATGGGAAGAAATCCTACACTGATTATACCACCAGCTGTGGGGCACGGCTGGTTACAAAGGTCTGCAGGTAGAACAGGAGAGAGGCAGGATCAGACTTCTGGGGCTGGATCAGGCTTTCTGACTTCTTGTTGCCATCTGGGCTTTTGCTACTCACCCTGAAGAGGTGCACCAGAAAAACTGCGGGAGGAAGAAGATCAGTCCTGTAGGAAGTACATTTCTTTTCTAAACAGTAAGAAGAAATGGCTCAGGTTCAGACTCCTAACTTGTTGTACAAGGATCTCAGCAATTTCATTTTCAGTTGTTAATAATTTTTATGTTTCCTCAGTGGAAAAATGCTTAAATGTAATTTACATTCAAGCCACCAAAAGGTTATAAACAATTCCCAGGCTGAAGGCTGCCAAACTATGTCAATTCAAAAAACAACCAAGACAAACATAGGTAGTCTTGCAAGAAGTACTGTTCACAAACCATGCAGTCCAAGGAAAATGTGCCAGAGAAATGAAACAATGGGGAAAAACCAGCCTATTTCCTTCAAGGGCTGTGTAAATATCTCTGGAATGTGTGTAGCCTCCACTGTGTATTTCAGGGTGACCTCCTTCCGGGGTTTGCATTTTCCATAACTTCCCTCTGGTAAGAGGGAGACTCGGTATGTACGTCCAGGTCCCCAGCTAGGGTCTGTCAGCCTTGCCTGCTGCAGTCAGCAACACCAAACTGATTTAGTGCAGCTGAGACACTGGCTCATTGCTCACCAGCTATTCTGAGAAGCAGAGCTCAGGCTTTGCCTGTCCCAGCATTGGTCCAGCTGCCTCCTGAACAGTGGGAGTCACAAGGGGTCGGGCTGCAGTGCAGGGGGAGGGAGAGCAGCAGAAAAGAATTTAGATCTCCCAAACCGCGAATCTGTCAAACTGATGTAAAAGTCCTGCCCTGTGCTATCACATTTCTTTTTCTCTATTTGCTATCTATATGTGCAATAAAGCACTGGATGTTCAGCTGATTTGAAAGCTGAGATGGGATATTCCAAATTTGCTCCAGTCTTGAATAGCATTATCTTTCCTTAGCATCAAAACATAAACTAGAGGGAGACAATAACTGAACTTGTTAAAACTTTGTAACAACTTTCTGGGTCATGTTTTTGAATAACGATCAACAAAGAAACAGAAGTTAAACCCCTTAAAGCATAGTACAGTTCCTCCCTCCTCCAAGTCAAACATTAGTACTATACTGGAGGTAAGAAATCACCTTTTCCTGAGGGTTTGCACCTGGAACAGTCATACTGTTAATCAGTTTACAGCTATGTTAAATAATTTGCCAGTATCTGTCTGAAACCAACACAAGAGTATTGTTTTCTGTACTCGTAAATTCTTCCACTCATCAGCCAAGTAAAATTGTTAGACTATGTACACATGGCCATATATGTACCTACTACAGAATTTTTTTTTTTTGCTGAAGTTCTGCTTGTGTATTATTTATACTGCAATTACATCTGTTGTGTATACCATAATCAATAAATAAATTAATGCTTCAGTCAAAACCCCACCTAAAGTTACATAGCATACAAAACTTGGCTTAGACTGAAGGATTTAACATAAAAATTGAAAAGCTGGAGTTTGCCATATTTTGTTAAGTTCTGCATAGCGCTCGCTCTTCAGAAATTGCTATATCAAGTCACATAGAAGTAAAATTCTTTTCCAAATGTCTCAATTTTGTTCAGTTCCCTAACTCTGCAGCTTTACTTTTAAAATACTGGAACCAAATCTTGGGCTTTAAACAGTACTCCAGTACCATACTCATGTTCAATACAAGATTACACAGAACTGGTTTTCTTTGCAGCTCTTTAACCTTTTTGTATACTTCCATGAAAGCTCTGCACAACCCAGCTAATCAAAGGTATTCATTCATGCTCCTAAACAATTTCAGTAGGGATTAAACATCTAGACAAGGATCTACAATGCCATCTTCACTTCTGAACCTCAGTTTCCAGTCTACAAAATAGAGGCAACACTTAGAAACATAAGGATATTTGCAATATCTCACTCATGAATGTATCTAAAGGATAGTCTTGAAGAGTTGAAGAAGGCAGCTGGGCTTGCTTTTTGTTTAGTTGGGGTTTTTGTTTAACAAAACAGCACACCTGATGCACATAAGTCCCACCTGAAGAATTTGCATAAGGCTCTATCTCTGGGAAAGGGACTTTTTTTCTGAAGAAAACTGTGCACAGGTTCTGAATGCCCAGGGCACTTTTCCTTTCCTAGCTTGAGATTTCTCTCTGTGTACTCCCAATGCTCTGAGCATCCTGGAAACCTGCCCTGAGGCAAGCAATAAATGGGGGGTAGGGAGATAGGACTAAAATTGTAGTGCCTGGCTCTTCTTGGTTTTGTTTGTAAAATGAAGCCATTTAAAGGGAATTTTGACTGGACTATACTGACTGCAGGGCCCATTTCTCATAGCTAAAAGAAAATGAAAGTAGCCTATATAGAACCATTCTACAACATAGTCCAAGTGCCGGTAGGAACTCTAACGCCTGGTAGTAATTAAGACCAGACCTTAGGGGCCAATGGTGGCTCATTCATAGCAGATCGATAACAGGGCATCTTTTTTGACAAGACTACAGGATGTATGACGGTGGATTATTAATGTAGTTGGCAGGCAGCTGCACTCAAATTCATTGCTGTGGCAGCTGTTCAGTAAAATTTGCTGGAAAATCCAGTGGAGATTAGGTTTTGATGAAAAATTTCAAGGCGCTTTTCTCTAATGTGAGCAGGCACAAACCTCCTGGGTTTACTGAATATTGTAGATCAGCGAGATAATGACGCTTTTTGACTACGCGGACAGAAGGTGCTAGGAAATGCGGGCTGCTCCCAGCAGGTCTGTGCTGCTCTCCAGCTCCGCGTTCTCCCCAGTCCTGTTCGACAACATCCACAGCCTGTCATTAGAGAGCCCAGCTGCAAATGCCAGGGCCGTGCTCGCGAGGCAATTACCCAGGGCTCCGTGTAACTGGAGCACTCGCCCAGAGCGCATTACAGGGAAATACTGATAGCAAAACAGGATGTTGCGATGGGTACCGAGCTTTTCCTGACCAAGGAGAAAGTGCGTCATGCAAGTTGATGATGTTGCTTA
The DNA here is from genome assembly GCA_013400175.1 of Phainopepla nitens. Classification (NCBI taxonomy): domain Eukaryota; kingdom Metazoa; phylum Chordata; class Aves; order Passeriformes; family Bombycillidae; genus Phainopepla; species Phainopepla nitens. Next base: position 272,519 of record VXBQ01004853.1, read on the forward strand.
ACATACGAAATCGCCTTGGCTGGGCGTAGTATGCAGCATGGCTGACTTGAATTTCTGGTCGTACTTTCTCTTTTTCCCCGACATCAAGCACATGGCTGGAAGTTACAGGAGACGGTCAGGAAGCCGGCTGGCTGGGAGCGGCGGGAGCGACTGCATATGCCCAGCCATAAGAAATGCGAGGGTACAGAAGTGACAGTTCCTCTGGCTTAACATCAGGGAGCAAAAGCTTCCCCGAACTAGTACGAACGAACATTCTGGGATTCACTCAAGATCTATTTTAATTGGTGGGGTGATTGCATTAAGTCGCCCAGTTAACGCACCCACAGCCCGCCCGATAGCACAAGCTTTTGAAGATAAACCGAGGTGCCACTCCTGGCCGACCCACGCCGGAGAAGGGGCGCTGGCCCCGGCGCTATACCGCTCCTCGGCCGCGCCCCGCAGCCCGTCCCGTCCCGTCCCGTCCGCGCAGCCCCGCGCTCGGGGCAGGGGCAGCGG
>VXBQ01004853.1:273331-333112 GCA_013400175.1 Phainopepla nitens
CGGGGATGCCGGAGCCGCGGGCTGGGACTGCCCGGGGCCGGCCGGGCCGGTGCGTGCGAACCCTCCCGCGGCGGGAGGCGAGGGGATGCCAGCGCGAAATCTGGTCAGCTTCAAACCATCTGTTGCGAGAACTCCGGCTGCACTTGCCTTCTTTGTTCTTCCCTCGCCGTGGGTTTGCGCTTCCCCAGAGCTAGTTGCTCGGCTTTGGGCTGATGGTTTGGCTTAGGTTGTTTGGGTTTTTTTAAAATGTTATTTTGCTTTTTGTCTCTCCCTTTCGCTCCGGGGCGGGAGGAACGCCGCCGGTCCGGGCGCAGCGGGCCCGGTGTCGCACCGAGAGCCGCGGGCAGCTCTGCCCTGTCCCGGCTCAGAGCGGCTCCAAGGGGAGCGCAGCGCCCCTGGAAAGTTGGGGGCGCCGGCGGCACCCGCGGGAATGTTAACGGGGCAGTCGGTGCCTTCCCGGTGTCCGAGCATCCCTCCGTGCGCCCCAGGAGCCCTCCTGGCTCCCTGGGCGGCAGGTTCCTCTGCCGCAGCCGTGGCGTGATCGAAAATACTTACTGCTTGCTCGTGTAAATGTTGCCAGAAAACTGATAGGCTGCGCTGCCTTCGGTTTTATGAAGGCTGCGGCGAATTCTCATCAGTTTTCTTGAAGCAAAAATACTCCACCAGCCCAGTTTTTTACTTGTTTGGGGGACAGATTGCATGTACTACGAGGTTGTGCTAATTACAAGTGTGAACTGAACATGTATCCAAATGTAAGAACTGTACACCGTGTAAGTTTCCATTTCTGCAAATTATAAGACCATTGGCTTTGCAGTTCTGCTTACCTGCTGTTCACATCTTACTCAGTGCCGCTGCATCTATTGCAGGCATTTGGTGCTCAAACTCACTCCATCTTTTGTAGAATAATAAATCTGTGCCTCTTAAAAATAAGATTAATTTATTTTTACGTCACTCCCGTAAAACCTGTAGTAACAGTGAATAGTTCTCAATTTTCTGGAAAAACTTACTCATTTAAATACTTCTGAGTGTGATCCTAACCTTTCAGGTTTTTGAAATGTCAACTCCAGTATTTTGGGCATCTCTCCAAACCAAACTGGTGCACCATAATTAACAGTATGCTTTGGTAGTTTGGCTCTTTGCCAGGTATACTGTCCTTGCTCAAGTAACTGCCATGGCCATTTTAGATCTGGCGATCAGAAAGTGACACATGGAGGAATTGTACGGGTTCTGTTCCCAGTTTTCTGAGGGAAGATTGTGCCTGTGGGTGACATATGCAAATGTGCCATGGTTAATATTTATGAACCTTTTAACCCAGCAGAAGAACTGATCACCATATCAAAGCACAGCGATATTGCTTTTAACTCGTGCAGTATTGGTCCCGGGAGGCCGATATTTAGAAATAACTGGTTTTTTTGTTGGAAGTAGAGAAAAATGATTATGAAATAATAAAGGTTTGCTTTCTTGCTTGGAGGCTCTCAGTGAGCAGTGGCATGGGGTCGTCAGGTGGCCCAGCACCTTGTGCTGGAGCCGTGATGGGCTCATTGGGGCATCCCATGTGTCTTTTTAAGTAGGGGCTCCATCTGGACCTTTAATTTGTTTCACTGTTTGTTCAGGAAGGTGCTGTGATTTCATGTGAATTTAATGAGGATTAAGCTCAGCTCAACCTTTTAAAATGTGTGTTATGATAGTCACTGCTAGCTGGCCTTTGATTTTGCTTTTGTGGCAAGCACTAATGCGCAGAGTTTTTCTGGACTTGGGCTGAGGGAAGGGCATTCCCAGAATCTTTTGCTTTGAAGTATGAAACTTTACGTGACTTTTTTGTTTCCAGGTTTGAATCACGCTGCTTAGTCCTCTTCTGTATTTATAATCGCTTGTTGGCTGTTCTAGCCGCTAATGAGCACATAGTGTTCACAAAGATGTGTGAATTGTTCTGAGACCTTTTTTTTTTAAACGTCTCTAATTAAAATCTAATGGCTTGAATTTAATTAGTTGTCTGCTAAATGTCTTTTAGGAAGGCCATAAATTAATGTAATTTAGAATGAAATTTAAAAATTAATTAAAATTATTGTTGGCAAAACTGTGCTGTCTATGCAAGTGCATGCTCAACCAGTCAAGCAAGCTTATTAGAGAGCAAGTTGTCCTTTTAATGCTTCTTGTCATTATCTGGAAGGCAAAATGTTATTACAGATTGTGCCCTATAGCACAGGCAGAAATACCTTCTTGCATGTCTCTTGCAATTGAAAATACTTTATGCAGCTGTTTTCTTTTGGCTTCCACGATGAAATTTTTATGAGAATAAACAGATAAAAGAAACCATTTTATATGTAATTTAGAAAATTGTTTTGGTTGTTGGCTTAGTAAGTGCTTATGTAGCACTCTACTTAGAAGCATACAATTACTGTATACAGTAAAAAAAATCTATACGTTATGAGTTAGCTTGCACAGTTGAAATAAGTATTGATTATTGTGATAAAGCACTGACTTATTTCCCGTTTGCTGTGACTTCAGTGCCTTCAAAATATCACAGCGATGATGGAATCCCATTTATTGTCTCAAGTAGGACAGTCGTATCCCACATTTGGCATTACCAACGTGATGGTTGTCAGAGGGCTCAATGGATTCTGGCCATCTGCTTTTTCAGATGCAGCCCTCTAAGTCAAAGAATGTGCTTCTGAATAGGAACAAGCAGTCTGGGGACTTGGGCTGGGCGCCTGGGCTCTTGCCTTGTGCCCTGGCTGAGATGGGAGCACAGCATGGGCGTCTGGGTCTGGTGCTGCCAAGTTCCCCTGCCTCTCAGGGTCCTCGTCAAAACAGATACGCATCAGGGCAGAGAAAGCACTGCTGATTCTGCCAAAGGAGTCAAGCAGAGAGTCCTAGCAAAAGGAAAAAAATAAAAGGCGAATAAAAAAGCCCACGTGGGAAATAGTGCAGCTAAGGCTGTCAGTAAGTGTTGTCCTGCTCCATCCCTCACTCCAGTTTGTTCTGCGCTACTGCCCTGCGTCGCTTCCACTCTCGCGCCAGTGCCCCGGGTGAGCTGGTTCAGACGTGCCCATCAGAGGGCTGCAGGAGACTGACAGTTTTGCCAATAATAATTTTTATTTTTAGGTATCTTCAGGGATTGCATTACTTTACTGCCTTACTGCTTGCCCTTGCTGTTTTGGTGGGTTTCTGCCTAAATTGGCTTGTTAGGGAGTAGGAGAAGCATGACAGGTGGTGGGAGGGAAGCAGTGGGAGCCTTCAGGTGAGGGTAGGTGGGACCAGGTGGCGCTGTGCGTAGCTCTCCGCTCTGAGGGTGACTTTGCTGGCTCCTGTCTAAGGTGTGAGCTCTGCTAGATTTAGACTTGGGAGGAGCCAGCCGTGACAGGCTGCCTGGGGCTGGTGAGTGCTCTTTGCTGGACAGTTTTCCATTGCTTTTAGCAGCTGCATTGTTTTCCCTTCTGAGAAAGCTTCTGCTAATTGAACTCTGTAACAATAACTCGTGGTAAACAAAGATATGGAAACGTTAATCAGATTATATTAAAAAAAAATTACTACAGTCTTTTCCAGGTTTGTCACCAGTATGTGATAACAATGTGGAAGAAAGAATTTCAAAGGGACTCTCTCAGTTATTGAGGTCTGTGGCAGAATAGTAACTAATAAAAAAATGGAGAAGTCTCAACTTCTGATTTCAAACCATGGTTTTTGTGCAGCTGTGCAGGATGCCTTGAAGGTTAGAAGGAATCTTTCTGAAGGATTCTTTATGGTTGAAAATATTTTCACAGAGAAATTAAAATCACTCTTGTCTTGAAGTCTCAGGCAAGCAGAATAATTTAGGATTTTTTTTTAAAGATTCTTTGAGTCTGTGCATTTTGTTTTCAGAGAAATAGAAAGTAAAGGAGAGCTGAAATTACTAAGTCGAAACCAGTGCTTTGCTCTGCTGTTGTTACTGGAGGAAGAACTGGAGACATAATAAGAAAAGATTCTTTTTTATCATTTTGTGTAGTATCTATATTTTGTTCTGTCACTGTGTGTGTATTGCTACTAGCTGCAGTTTATGTGCTAACCACTTACTGGAGGGGTGGCATGGAGGTAAGTTGGTATCATTTTGCCCTGTTTCTTCTCCTGGGTGTTGTGCAGAAGCTGTCTGTGTCAGGTAGGTTCTGAGGCAGGGTTTTGAGTATGTGCTGCTCCTCAGCCCGGGAGGAGCCAGCAGTCTGTTGAACCTGTGGCTCTGCTAAAGGCCAGTAAGGCTCCAGAGCCCCAGGCTGTGGGGGCAGAGCTGCTGCAGGGCTCAGGGTGGCTCAGGCAGAGAGGATCTTGTGGTTGCTGGTGCTGTGAGCCTGGAAAGCGTGTGTGCGTGGTGATTCATCACTGGCTGGGCTCACTACCGAGAAAAATGAGTGTGTGGGGTATTTGTCATTTATTTGGGCTAGAATATTAAGTTTTATCGTTGCCCGTCTAGACTGCAGAAGTGGCTGTGGTGCTGCAGTGCAATTGCTCATAGCAACAGCGAGCTCAGCCTAATTCACAGGGCTCTGCTCGTGGGATTGCTGTGTGCTATTGTCACTGTGCTGGTCTTCTTAAAAATAAAAACTTTGGCAGGGCATCGTTCTCCCCTGCCTGAGAAGGATGGCCTTGGCTGGTGCCAGAGGAGATTAAACTGCAGCAGCAGGGAGGGAACAGGCTGTTTGCTTTAGAAACTTGGTGGTGGCGGCTCACCTTTTGCTAAAGAGGTCTTTAGTTCATGTTCAGTGAGAAGGAACCCTTTGCTCTCTCGCCAGCTGAAAAGCAAAGGATTGTGTGTTTAAAAAACAATCCTATTTTTGCACAGAGTAATTGGCAGTATTTGCTCTCGTTGTGAGTAGTATCTCAAACACAGGAGTCTGTTAGAACTCCTTAGAATTTTTCTCTCCTTTAGAAAGACTCCTTTTAATGCTTGGGATGCTTAGAATAATTTCTGGCCTTACAGTGTGTTTTTCATATTCTTTAACTGAATACTTCTGATATGGCAGTAGAGTTGTCTGACAGGATTGTCTCTTGCCTGAAAGACCTACTCTGAAAGGATTTTTTCCTTCTATGCTTTATATCATGAAGTATGTAAGAGGGAAAAATTTGTCAAGAACAGTGTTCTTAGAAATTCTTTGAAGCAGCATTTTGTTTTGTAAGCAGCATTGTTATTAATTGTGTTGTTGTAAGTACAGGGTGATCTGCATGTCACTCCTTTCTCTTCAGAGCTACTTCCCTTCTTGGTGTGGTTTGTATCAATTACTGAGGTTTATTTTTCCCTTCTCTCTTTAGGTCCTTGCTAAACCTAATCCTTAATGAATGCAGTCCTAAGGCCAAGAATGTTGTTCCTATTTTACCCACACATAATATAATGGGAAGGGTGTTAGAGGATAATTAATTTCATAGCACATGGCATGTATGATGACAGTGCAAGTTCTCTCTGCTCTTGCTGGTGTTGAACATTTCTAGTAGGGACATCCTTCTGTTTAGGAGGTGAAAATCACTTGATAAAGAACTTTTCGTAGGCTTCACGAACTTCCTTTTTGAGAAGTCTTTCTGCAGTTGCTTATGAGCTCAGGTGGAATGACTGCTAACCTTGCTTTTCCTCTCTAAAGTGAGCACCAGGAGTTTAAAAAGGAATTACTTGGCTGATTTTCTTCATCTGCTTGTTTAAGTTGATGCAGAATTCTAGTTTTCTGGACTTTTCTTTGATCGAATGCTGAAGGATGGATAACTGGACACGACATGGTGATGTGCAATTTTTTTTCTGGGACTTTGAGTGCTCTTTAGGAAATACACATATAGATATTCAGATTGCAAAATCTTGTGTCCATGGAGCTGCTTGGAGTCTGAACTGATCATTCAGTCCATGAAAGTAGATGGGGGTCGCTGATGGAAGGGTAGGGTGTGGAGAGCAGCACCATCATCATTTAAAACCTGAGTTTATTGTTAAATCTTGGAAAATACAAAATGTTTTTCTCTTCTCATTTTGCCTTTTTCTTTTTTTTCCTCCTTCCTGCTCACTTTTTTTTAATTTTTGTTTAGCTTTTTCTGCTTCATGATGCAAGTATTCATGCTGCAAACCATCAGTGAGTGCTACAATATTCTTAAGTTTTCTGCCCTAAGACTTCTTCCTGGCTTGAATGAACTGGGGTTTTTAAATTAGATTTTTGATTGTTTTGCCTCTCAGTGGGTTGCCTCTTTTGCTTATCCTCAATAGTGTCAGCCTAACTTGTTTACTAAATATAGCTGTGTCTTGTTGTTCTTTAACTGCCGGTTTCTTGATCCCTTTCCTGACTTTAATGGCTGCACTGCTCTGCTTTGCATGACAGGGCTGTTGATAGGGAAGGACAGCTACCTTTTACCAAGTGTTTGGAGAATCCAGTTTCTTTCTTGGGTTGGTGTTGTTCACTGCCTTTCTGCCCCATCTGGTGATGTGGATTGCATGCTCTTGTATCTTCTTAAGCAAGATATTTTTGAGTGCAAATCTGTCTTATTGCAGAAATAGGCTTACTTTTTGTATTTAATTTCTTTCTGGAGCTGCTTGTACTTGTGAGTGACTCTTAGCAGTGTGAGGGGCAAGAGCAGGAACAACAGCTATGCACTGTAAATGGATATGATATATTTTGGATGTGATATATTTTGTACAATTACATGGAATTTCCAGTGTATTAAATTGAAGAAAAATACTCACTTTTGTCTGTCACCTGGTTCTCTCATTTTGCTGAAGCCCCACTCATAACTGTAAATGCAGTGTTCCAGCCTGGAGTTGGTTCCCATTTCTCTGGTCAGTTTTGAGCTTAAAAAATACGGCAGGGGGAGGCTGAAACCAGACTGGTTTATGTTTGATTGTATTTTGGATTTGTGTAAACAGTCTTAATGCATCAAGCTAAATTGGCAGGCCTTCATAATCCTCTGGGAAAATTGAGAGTTTGAAACCCAGTGGATAAATGAAAAAAAAATGATGTTAAGCCCCAGATTTGGCTCCCTAAAGGGATGCTGTAAATTAGTTAGATCTAGAAATGTGGTTTATTTAAAGTAAATGAAAATGTGTTTTCATGAGAACCTTAAAATTTTAAAGACAAAAGAATAGGATTTCTTTATTCTGAGTTGAGACACAAAAGCGAGAAAATGGCTGTTGACAAGAAATTTATATTTGCTGTCCAAACAAAGAGGTAATGATTTCACCACTTTTTATGGTTTTTAATGAAATGATGACATAAGGGCACTGGAAACTGTTTTAAAATGCTTAAATTCAGTCAGCAGTTGAGGTAAGCAAGCTTGCTCATGCATATCTAATTTAACAATCCCAAGTATACTTAAGATGAATGGTAGAACTGTTAGTTTCTTACAAGTTACTATGTATTACTTTTTTTCTCTTTTGAGAACAGAAGAGAAATTTTGCTTTTACGTCAGGGTTCTCACTGTAGAAAAGAGCAGCAGTAGGGTGGGCTCGAGTTTGTTTCCATCCCCCTTATTCTTGGTCACAAGCAGACCCTTTCCTGCTGTGTGTGCATTATATGGATCTTTGCCTCATTGGAACTCAAGATTTGCATTGGCTAGCTCTGTTTAAACATGGCAGAGTAGAGCCCAGTCTCACAGGTTCAGTTTTTGAGGAAGGATCTCACCTCTCCAGACTAATTATTTTTAGTCTTTATTATATATTTTCCAGTACTTCTGGCTTCTGTAACTAATAGGCAAACTTCGTAATGGCTTTGATTTGTAGCTATAATTGTAGATATTGTAGATACAATCCTTCAGGTAGGGCACAACTGACACACTTCCTTCCCAGGAGCAGGAGATGTTGGAGACCTGGCCACGTGGAATAGAGGGAAAACGACTGCTGTTAGAGATTTTCTCACACGTCTCTGGTTTGGTGTAGATGTGGTGAAATCACTCTGTGGGTAGGAGTAGTTCTGAGGTGATTGCTACACACATCCATCTGGAATTCTCTGGGAGCAGAGTCCACTTCAGATATGTGAATATGCATTGCAACTGGTACGATTTGGGAGTTGATGGGATGCAATTTGATTGAATGGAATTTCAGAAGAGCATTTCTAAAAATGTGCTTTTCGGTATTTCCAAAGAGAGGTGTGGAAAGGAGGAGCCTCCAGAGATAAGAACCATAAATTAAACTCTTTCAGCTGCGAGATTCAGAGACATGGCAATAGTCATGTCTGTGTAGTATCACTTAGCTTCTTTAAACAAGAGCTCTAACAGGGAGGTAATTACAACTTTGTTTAACTATGAGATTCTGCATTGAACTGCGATCCCCTCTCCCAGCGTGTGCTGGCAAATGCCATCAGAGACACCTGGCAGGAAATCAGTGGTTTGTGTGGCTGTGGTGCTTGCTTTCTGAATTCTAAACACGTCCATTAAAACCGTGAGGCAAGAGGACAATAACAGGCAGTACAAACCCTGGTTTTTCTGTGTGTGGGTTTTTTTTAATTTTTATTATTTATTTTTTATATTCTTTCATAGGATAAGCATAAAGCAGCACTGAGTCCATCTGCATATCTATTTCTAAGCATTTAATGATGGCATTTTTCTGTGAAAATTATATGACATATTTAAGAAAGATGGCGTGTTGACAGTGTCATTCTCCAGATCTGGATTTTTTTTTTCTGTATTTTCTGTAATCTGTGACTCTAGTATTTTCTCAAAGATGCTTGGAGGGATGAAGTGTTGGTTATAAACAAAGAGTTGGGTGATTTGAGATATTTTCAAAGGAGATTTAAAAATAGGAATTGCTTCTCTTCCTCTTAAACATAGAGAAAAGTGGGTCTTAAGTATAGTTGTAGAAAACAGTACAATTAAGATTTTTGTAAAACCCTCCCCCCCCCCCCCAAACACTTTATTTGGCTTATTAGTGGTTCATTAGAAATGATATTCCAGTATGGCACTATTCCTGTGCTGTTTGCTAGAGTAACTAATCTGAATTGTTGGTACAAACTCTAAATGGGAAGAAACAATTGCTGGTCCCTAAGTGCCGTAGAGCTTTGGGTGGTGCATTTCCAAAGTCTATCCAGCATATTAGGCAGTAATGGTGTTACAAACTGATACACATTTTTATGATTCCATTGGAAAATTGTCCAAGTGGGGACATAATTTCTGTGTGGCATTAACATCATGCCTCAAGCTTCTGCATGCTAGCTGGTTTAGGTGCAAACAAAACAGACAGAAGCTGGCAACCCTCAAATTTGTAAACTCCAAAGTTTCGAACCACCCCAGCCAAGAACTGAAAAACAATCCTGCTTTAATCATGGTGTGGACAAATACAGACTAGAAGTTATTGTTTAATCACAAAATGCTTTGGCTTGGAAGGGACCTTAAAGACAATCTAGTTCCGCGCCTCCTCCTGTGGGCAGGGACACTTTCCATTACACCAGGTTGCTCCAAGCCTCAACTGATGACAAATTTGATTCTGAAGTAGACTTCCATTTTTCATTTTTAGATGCCAAACCTTTAGATTTAATAGTTATTAGTTGTTTAAACTTTGGAGGGATTCAAGCTGTGGGCATCAGGTTGGTGGATGTTAGCAATCTTTTATCTTAGGGTATTGCAGAAAGGTTTATTATTGGTTAAATGTCATGCTGTGCATTAGCAAATGCAGGAAATATTTGTTTGGAGGTATCTTACACTGCTTTTTCATAGGGATAATTTGCCCATGAGCTGGTGTGGTATTGTGTGGGACTCTAATCTGGCATCCTACTTACTGAACTGGAGATAGGAGACCAGCTTTTCTTTATATCAAGTCATCTGAGTTTTGAACAGATTTTTGATTCATTTTGTCTGTGTGTGTGTGCCAGGCTTGTGGCTCTGCTGCAGGAATGTTCATATGTGTGTATAATATTCTACTTGTAGAGAAATATGAGGTTGGGAGAGCATTTAATTTGACTTTTAGTAGTCAAAGTTGAAGTCATCATCCACCTCAGAAACAAAGAGTGTAAGCTGTTTACTACTGGATTAAGGTATTTGAAGCATTGTTAGACTGGACATTTTACCTTGTTTCCCTCTCTGCCTATCAGTTCAGTTATTGCCTAGCTAAATAATACAGGTTTGTATGTAGAGATTCTTGCTAACATGCTTTTAATTATCTGCATTTACTTAATTATTATTTGCAGTAGAAATTTCAATTTCCTGCTCCTATAGCTACAGCAGTTTTATCAGCAAAAGGGCTCGAACTTGGCTGCTGGTTTTTGTGAATGAATGGCAACATTTTTTGTTTGTTTTCTATAGATCACAAAGGGGTGTTTTTTTTCCAAAGCTATAGATATAGTGAATTGCAGGAAAGTGAAAGAGAATTGACAAGAAAGCTTGCATAGAGTATTTGCAGCCTAAATTGTATTTGTTGGTTTGTGCAGATTCGTGTTTGGTAAGATCACATACAGCTGGGATGCCTTTCAGCCTTTAATTGTAGTTAAACAGATAAAATTTGAATAGTCCTTATTTTAGTTTCCAGAACTTATTGGGAAGTTTCCAGACTCTGGTGTCTGCATATGTATATATAGTAACACACTCACTGATATCCCCCTACCCTCTCCCTGAGTTTTATTTAAAGGATTCAAAGTCTGTCCACCCTCTCAGTGAAGGAACTTTTCCCAGTATCAAATCCAAACCTGTCCTGATGCAATTTTCTGTATTGTATCACTTGTTTAATATAGCCCTATCTGGACTTACTTTTTGTATATTTGATTAGTGCACCTTTTGGTTTCCTGTCAGTATTACTGGATCTTGATTATCTTAGGCATTGCAGTATTTATTTTGGTTTTGAAGAACTTTAAGCTGACTTTGAAGTAGCTTTTTTTTTTTTTTTTTTTTTGTCTTTGCCATGTTGCTATTTATGGGGTCTTTTGCATGTAGTGTATGGGTTAAAGCTCTAAATACCTTCAAAGTTAAACTAATTAGCAGGCCAAAGAAGATAGAAATCTTTACTAAAAAGAAGTGACTTGCCTAAGATGAACAAGAAGCTGCATTTTGGCAAACAGCTCTTCTGTACTATCATGATCTTTGGGTATATATTTTTAGAAGAAAATTGGGTAGGGTTGATGTCATCAAGAGTTGCCTGTTGCCTCTTAACTCCCGTTTTCTTCATCAGCTTAATTAGTCTGGGATGTTACCAACCCTTGGGTTGCAGTACTGGCTTAGCAGCCTTGGGTACTGGCTCCTGCCTTTGATCTGCATCTTTCTTTCTTGAGAAATAGGGGTGCAGAAACAGCCATTTCATAGTGATTTTCATCTGCCTCATCAGCTTTTAAGTGTATGTGCTAACATCCCCCCTTCTCTGTCGTGCATGGGTCATGTTGTGTCCTATGTTCTCCTCCACTCTCCATGAAGAGCAGCTGCTTGGTGGCCTTGAGCCATGTGCTGCCCATGGGCACTGTCACACTGGGGAGCAGAGCCAGATCCCCAGTGGGATTTGGGGTAACCCCTCTGGGGCAGGACCTTTGAGATGGAAACCATCTCTGCTTCTCTTTGCTGATTGCCCTGTAGAGGTGGTCCTAAGTGATGTGTAGGGAAACTGGGTGGTGTGACAGGAGAGACTTCCATGTAGTTGTACAAAATGGGGGTGATGCTAATAATTCCATGTCACATGGAGTTTTGACTTCCTGTGAACAAGCAGGTTTTTTTTTTGTAGCAGGGAAGGGAAAGGAAAATGTCTGCCCCTGGAAGGAAGGCCTCTAATTGGAGACTGCAGGAGCCACCTGGGGTGGGTAGTTTATGGGGATGCTGACAAGCTGCAGCTGCTGTAGGGAGGCTCTGCTGGGCAACTTGTGTTTCCTCCTATTGTGTTAGACTGCTGTGACATGTGCTCCTCACTATGAATACCTAGATTGTCCAATGCTATGTAGAACCACCCATCCCTTCTCACACAGTACCTCTGTGGATGCCTTGTGATTGTTTGGGGTTTTTTTAAACTTTTATTCCGTGTGGAATATTATTTTCTGTTTTTCACTGAATGTCATTTAACTTCAAGTTTTTGCTGGAAAGCTCTTGAGGTGATGGATGGCACACTTGCCGTGTTCACTGTGCTTGTCATGGGCTACTTCATTTTTCTAATCTGTGCTTTCCTCAGATGCTGACTTCTAGTGGTTTCAGCATTAGAGAAACAATTTTCAGTCTCTTGGAAACAGATGTTAGAATAGGTTTTAGTCATTTACCTCTTGTGCTATGCCAACCATCCGTATTTTCAAAATGGAGAACTCAATCACATTGATGCTCTTTCTGGGTACTTCCAGGGATCTTGGAGCAAGAGGGTGATGCTGCAGTTGGAGTCCAACAAGGTTCTGCTCCTCAGCTCTCTTCTAACAAGAACCATCCTTCTTATTTAATAATAAGATAATGGCTGCCATATGGTTTTCTTCATTACCATCTTCTCTTCTTCTAATTTTTCATGTGCTTATGTACTAATAGCTCGAGGGACCATCTTCCATGCTAGTAAAACTCTGAAAGTAAGTTTCTGCTTATTTACAAACTTGTTAGAGCTACTCCTTTTTAACGTATAGCAAATAATCATAAAGACATTTATATTAGTTTTTTATACTCTGAGGTACATTCCACTTACTTGTTAATCATTATTAGTTAGATTGTTTTGTTTGATGTAACTCATTTTTCCAAGGACTTTTATTGCAGCAATTACACATGTACAACATGAAACTTAGAAGGAAGTGCAACATCAGATCGCTGGAGATTCTCTGCTGCTTTTACAGCTAATTTTTATGTTTTGTGGTGTTCAAGTTAATGATTTCTTGCTGTGCACACTGTTTCACGTGCATAGTGTATATTGTATCTCCTTTATTACTGAGAGTATTTTTTTGAACCCACATGCGTCAATGTGATTAGTAGAAAACTTATCTTTGGCTTAGTAATTGAACACACAGTTGTATTTATGTGATTTCTAGTGCTGCCTCTTTTATTGATCTAGCAAGTGACTTTTAGCAGTCATATAGAGTAGTTGCAATTACCAAGAGGTACCGCAGTTTTTCTGTTATGTACTGTGATCTTTTTATTGCCATGTGGGGTGTTCTGCTCTCATTTTGCGTTTCACTTTTCTACTCCCTTTTGAGTGAGCTGCGTATCAAGCAGTTCATCTACTTTCTACCTACTGTAACCCCTCAGTTTTAGTTTTGGGGCAGTAATTTGTAGTCCTTTAATAGGTTAGTGTTCCTGTTTGTATCAAAATGTTTCTGAAATGTCATCAAGAGCAAACCAGATGGGAGTCAAGCTCTGGTAGTGTTTTCACTGCATTCCCTGCTTTGAGGATGGACAGTGCACTGCTGCCTTTGGGAGTGGGCTTTGCTCTGTGTGTGTAAGCTCGTCAGCATGGTACCTTGCTGTGCTGGGGGAAGAGCTGGACCCATCCCGTGGCTCAAACCATGTGGTGCATGAAGCTGTGTTGGAGGATTGCAGGGGGCTGGTGAGAGTCAGCTGTGGTAGTAGAGGGCAGAAGCCACTGAGAGTGACTCACCTGTCTTGGGAAGCAAAGAATTTTTTACTTATTTTTTAGCCTACTTTTATAACCCCTTTTAGGTGAATACTGGCTGTATTTGAGGGCAGTAGGATGAGGAAAACAAAAGGTGAGCACTTGAAGCCCAAATGATTTCTTGTATAAAATGTTTAGGATTAGGTGTGTGCCCACCAACATGATAATAATGAGTGTGTTTTTGCAGAAAATCAGCTAATTCCTGATCTGAGTTGCCAGGCTAAATGGTTTATCTCATGGTAACTGCTTTCTCGTGTGTCCAGGGTGACAGCAGTAACTCTGTTCTTTTAGTCATGTTGGAGAAACCCTTGAGTGTTTCTGAGGAGTTTTGAGATGCTGAGCGTTGTAGGCTCAGCTTTGCTGTCCCCAGGGAGCCCGAGGGCAGGGTGCTGCACCGGTGCCACCTCTGCCTTTGCCTTTGGTGGGTCACTGTAGCGGCCCTGTGAGAGGTTACTGGGAGGAGCAGTTTGTCACTGTATCTCTGGAGGATGGAAGATGTGGGGGGGTGAGCGGGCAGAGAGTGGTCCGAAATCTTGGTTTGGAAACGGTAAAGATAACTCTGTGTAAAGAAATTAAAGAAGGTGCCTGGGTGGCGTGTGCTGCCCAGTAGTGCCAGCCTGGGGCCCGGTTCCCCTTTGCAAGGACCCGTCTGTCTCTGTTGTGGAGCTCCTGTCAGCCAGTCTGAGGGGTGGAGGTGGCTCACTGCACACCCCAGAGGTGAAAATACCTCCTTGGTGTGTGGCTGCAGGACAGATGCTGTGAGGGAGGAGGAACATCTTGATGTGTGTAGTAGAGCTGTTGGGGAGGCAGTTGGGTGCTGGTGAACATACCAGTACTCTCCGAATCCCAGCAAGTTTCTTCTCCCTCTGCTGCTTTTCCTCCGCTTCTTCCTGTCCTTCCCCTGCCATTCTCAAAAAGGGTGTGTGAAAAGATAGAATGGATTTTCCTTTTCAAAGCCTTCTGAGAAAGCCTCATGTTACGCATGCACCTTTGTCATTGTCCTCTCGAAAATCAAATATAAACAAACATAGTACTGTTTTCCTAACCATACCAACCCCAAACTTGAAATCAGCTAATGATATAATTATCCCATTTAATTACAATTGTTTGTCTTGCTGTCCTTATTAGGGCAGTTATGCATATGTTCCAGATGAGAGAATGTGTTTTAATTTCATTTTACTGTTGCTCTATGCTAAATGAAAAAATAAGCCAACCTAATTCCCTTAGAATGTATGTTTTATGGAAAAATGTATATTCCCTTAGAAGGTAGATTTTATGGAAATATCTGAAATTAAGGAGTCAATAATTTTAACTTAATACTTCATTTATAAGACTTCATTTTGAGCTTCATATTCTAAAGCTAGTGTGTTGCAGAGCAGCTAATCATAGGGAAGGCAAATAAGTATCAGATTACAAAACTTTTCTACATTAAAAATATGACCATATGTGCCTCTGAATAATTCCAGATGGAAGGCTGCTGGTTAATTTGTTGTTTTATATTACATTTCTTCAGAATTCTTTGCTTCTTTTTTTTTTTTTGTTGTTGTGAACATAGGTTGTGAGTGCAGAGATATATTACAAGCAGAAAAAAAATAGAGTGCAGAATAATAGTTTATGCCAGCAGAGTTTTAAGTTGGACATTATGAAGAATTTCTTCACAGAAAGGGTTGTAAAAAGCATTGGGATAGGCTGCCCAGGGGAGTGGTGGAGTCACCGTGCCTGGAAGCGTTCAGAAAACAGTATGGCACTTGAGGACATGGTTTAGGGGTGGACATGGTGGTGGGTTGATGGTCAGACTTGATGATCTTAAAAGTCCTTTCCAACCCTAATGGTTCTTTTTGCTTGCTAGGTGTGTAAATCCCATTCCCCAACATTTTGATTGCGTACTTGAGCTAACGGAGGAGTCAGGTTTGGATTGGTCGTGCAGACTTTTTCATACATTATTATGTAGTCCCTAAGTGATCACATTTTAGAGTACAGTTCTTTTTAAATATGTATTTTAAGAAGCATATTCAGATGCTTATTGAGAGAGTTCCCAAAGTGAATGTGAAACCTTTCAAATAAAAAGGGAAAAACTTGAGAACATTACAAACCTCTGAAAACATGCAAAAAATATTATAATAAAAGTGGTTTTGCAACCTTGGCTCTATTTGCTGACAGTAGTGCAGCATGGAACTCCTTTTAAAAGAAACATACTCTTGAGAGTTTGTCAGCCTAGTCTATTTCATGAGACCTCTTTTATAATAGCCTTGTGTTACAAAAAAACCCTTAGAAATAGACATAAGCTTGGTTCATCTTGTCAAAGGCAGTGGTTAAATATTTCAGTAATTGCAGCTGCACTTTCATGGCAAGGTGAGAAAAATTTAATTTTAGGTTATAGTTAATGAAGTTGTAATTGCTCCTATATGGGAGGTCACTTGGGACTCCCTCACTTCAGGTGTGGGTTGTAGTAATCCTCTTAGCCTCCTGCCCTGGGCTGCTTGATCATTCTTGATCCCCATCTGGAATGCCTGAATTGCATTTCTGGTCCTTATTAGTCCTTGCTTGCTTACTCTTATTGTAGAGCACTATCAAGTTCATTCAGGATGATCATTTCAGTTCTTACTATCTGTGTCGATTTATAGCATTTTCCTTGCAGCATTTTATTTACTAACTTCTCACACAGTCTTAACAGTATTTCATTAGTCACTGTTGTAGGAAACAGTAACTAAACCCATATCAATAGATTCTTTATGTTTAACTTCACTCAAAATGTCACGTGGGGGCTATGTGCAATATATTAATAACACAGACGATGAGCTTGGCATAAAAGGTTGTCTGTTCCAGGTTGTTTTATCATCTACATCCTCCCTTGTTTTATTTCTGCTGCCACAGTGAAATTTCAGGGCTTTAAGAAAGGCTATGTACTGTATTTACTTAATGGCAGAGGAAGGAATGGGGTTTAGTTTTGGCAATGACAATCGCAGTGTCAGAATATCTGAAAATTTATTTCCATGTCTGGAAACTTTGTCCTTATTTTACTAGGTCTTGGGGCTAAATATTGATTAAATTATTGATTATTCAGGAGACATGTGAAGTACAAAATGCTCCAGAACCTTGGTGGTTTTAAGCCTTTAGGAGCTTGCCCCAGTGCCTTTCAGTGAGCCATTTAAGTAAAGAGGTTCTTTATGTGCTTTGCTGAGATATTAACTGCTTGTGTCTACAAAATGGGGATTTTCTTTTTGTAATTTAGGAAAAGTGAGTTCTATGCTATGTGCCTTTTGCAATAAGTGTAAATATGTGTAATTTTTAAAAAAATCAGATTAGTTTCAACAATGTTACACGTATGTGCAGCTTAAGAGAAACCATCTTGATTTCTCAAAAAGCATCATCTTTGTTGAAAAGTGCAATTCGAGTAAAATAGTTTCTGGAGTACAGAACCTCCTGTACAGTGCTATTTCTGAAATACTGCTAGGAAAGAGGCCAGGATTAGAAAGGGAGCAAAATTTAGCAGTATGGAGGATTGGGAGTGCTAATGGTAAGCTTTTTCTCATGCTTGTGACTGTACCATTTTGATGGTCTTTTAAAGAGGGCTATTGTGATGTTTCTCCTAGGCTTAAGTACTTCTGTGGTCAACTCTATCTGTGGTATAGACTTTTTTTGGTTCAAATTCTATATTTCAGAGGATTTTATCACTTTTCTATGAAACCTTTGCCCTAGTCCTTTAGCATTTTAAATGAAAACTGTTCTTTGCAGCTAGGAATTCCCATTAACAGGCTTGTTTCTCACACAGAGTAAGTTTAAACATATTCACAAGTCCTTGTGTATAAGGAGGAGGGTGTTTTCTTGCAGTTGCTTTGGGAAAGCAGGGGACTGAAGGAGCTTTTGCAATATCGGGCTTGTGTGCTCCGTTGCTGTTATAACAACCCCCTCAGAACTGCTGCTTTGTAAATGACACCCTACCTACTGTTAATTATTTTCAATTCTGGAATGAATTCTGTTTGGTGAGCATTTAACCTAGAAAACTTGCCTTGACATGTAAGGCCGATTAGCTTGCGTGGTATGGTGTTCTTTGCACGCATTTTTTTATTTTTTAAACAGCTGACATAACAGCAGTGAGACACCATCTGGCATTTCTTAAGGTCTGTGATTCCTCTGCATTAGGGTTTCAGGAAGACACTGTTACCACACCCACCAGCAGCTCCCTCTTCTCTGGGGACTCCTTTTCCTGGTATTTCCTATGGTGCCTGTGAGATTCAGCTGTTCAGAATTTGGCTTGTTCTACCAGGTGACCAGATTTTGCTCGAGAGTCATAAGCCCATGAGGAAAACAATTGCAAGCTGGCAAAACCTGCCCACCTGTGCCTTTGCAAGGGATGGAAGGCTGGGGCAGGGTGTGTGTGTGTGCAGTGTTGGAGTTAATTATGACAGAAACCGTATTTTGGAGCAGAAATGTGTAGATCACTCAGTTACATCAGCACCATTTTTGTGTGTGGAGCACGAGGAAGATGGTGTGGGGTGGGTGCACAATCAGCTTAAAACATAGCTGTGTTGGTTATTTGGTCTTTCAGCAGGAATTGCATTTGAGTAGAAATCAGGCATGAAGAGCACAGGCCCACGTGGATGTGATTTGCTGCAAGGATGAAGATGTAAGACTTGAGAAAAGGAGAGGGAGGTGTGCTTGCCTCCCCCATCATATCCTTTCACACAAGCTAATGGTGTTACTTCAGGTGAAATGTGGGCTGGCACAAGACAGGAGACAGAATTATGTATTGAAATAAACACTTGAATATTTAATTAAAAGCAGATGGAGAGGGGACAGGATGCCTTAGAAGCACAGGTGATTGCAAGAACCGAAATGTGTTGAAAGATAAGGTGATGTATTGCATAAAAATCTAGAGGGTTGTTGAGTGTTAAAGCTCAGTGATACAGGTAATTTCTTCATAAAGAGGTTTCTCCACATTACTCAAAAAAACATGCTATGGCTTTTGGCATGGGTATCTTTATAAATGGATACTTTTTGGTCTGAAAGCCACATTTTAGTCACTTTGCTCTTTCTGTATGGGTATGTTGGAAGTTTTTAGTGTGAGTGAAGAAGAAAATGGTAGGTATGTTCTTGGTTAAGCAAAACATTGATGCTCCCTAGTAAAACCACTAACTAGGGGTTGCAGCTGTTTAAAAATTCCCTGTAGAGGTGTTCTCTTGTTAAAATGCTTAAATGTAAATGTTTCAGGTCTATGTTTCTGTGGCTGGATAGATAATGGTTTCTCCAGCTCTTTTTGGTGGTCTAATCTGCTTACTTTAATTGTCTAAATAAGCAAATCTAAAGTGACATGGAGACGACTGTGGGTCGAGAAAGTGCAACTGTACAATTAAGTTCTCTTGTTATTTTTAGTAGACATGGCTAAACAACTTATTTGTATAGCCTTCCTAATTTAATGAACTAATTCCAATATTAGATACAACTGCATGCTTTGTTCAAATATCTGAGTGGTTATTCAGTTTTTCTGTATTTTATAAATTCATTACCTAGATGTATCTATTTAAATCCTGTATTTCTGATGCTACACTATCTTGAGTCATGGAGTCTCATTCGCTTGGGCTGCCTTTTTGTAAATGACACTTGACAAGCCAGCAGACAGGAATTTAGAAAGTGGTAAGTGTTGGCATCTTTAGCTACTGGTCACATTCTGCCACACATGCCCTCACAAAGGGTTTTTAGGTATGGGGGTTTTTGTTTCCTCCCCTTGCATCTGTTCATGCAGGGCTTATTCTTTGCTTGTTGGCTGATTTGCAGACACGTGTTAGTGAGTTATTTTTGTGTTGTATTTCTTTACAGTCGATGAGCTAACAAAAGCTGTTGCATTGAATTTTTATTTGCTCACAGCTTAAGCTATTGGTGTAGGTGGCTTTGCTTTGCAACAATGTAATGCATACTCAAAATGTTTGCAGCTTGGCAAGAATGGTGAGAATTTAGCATCTTTGCCATGTTTTTAGTGCATTGAAGGAATGTACTCATTTCATCAGAAGTTTCCAGAAGACTTGATGTTTGGGCTAGCAGAACAGGGAATCTTCTACTGAAATAATTTTCCCCTTCTTTTCCATTCTCTTTAGGATTTTTTTTCTTTTCCTTCTTTCCACATGTATGATTGTATAAATTGCTCTCTCAGTAATTGTTTGTACAGCTCATGCAGAAACTCTGACAATACAGGCTATGTTTTCCAAATGTCAAAAATGCATTCTTAGTAATGGTTGAATGTCTGTGACATGTCTCAATCTGTATTTTTAAATTGTATATTAGTGCATAAATTCTCCAGTAATTTAACTTCTGAAGTTATTTTCACCCAAGTCCATTCGCCTCAGTCTTCATGATTTGCTTGTGGGCTTGTTTGTAAATATCCACAACTTTAACCAACATGAAGTAAGTGAATTTTTTTTTTGAGGATAGGTCTGTTTTCTTTTCTCTGCCTTCATTCTTCTCCACAGGCCATCAGTGAAAATTAAATTCTTAAAAATATTAGTTTTTAAAATGGAAATAGACTTTTCAGTGGTTAGAGGAGAAATATTTTTGTGACTACAGGAAGAAGGAAGATCAGTGTTTGTGTGTGTACTGACTTTTATCTTGTTATTGGGTTCTGCTGGTACCTACGCTTTTCACCAGTGTAGGTTCCTCTTGTTCCACCTAAATTATGGCCAGGTTCCAGCCTTCATAGCAAATTTCTGTTAGACTTCTAAAGCTAACTTGAACTCTAGATACACAGCATCTTTATTATATTTATTAGCAAAAAAGTAATTTTTTCTTCTGTATTCTGTGTGTAGAGTAGACTGGTTTCACATTCTTCAGAGAGGAGGCAAATTCTGTCAGCTTCTGGCTTAAATGATCAGATATTGAAATGAGTAATCTCTTGCCCTATTCTTAACTGACTGTCTGTCGGGCGGACTGTCCATCAGCATAAATGGAAGTTATCATTTCAGACTCTACTGAAGTTTTTTCAACATATGCAATCAAAGCACAGCAGGCCAGATCCCCTTTCCTTGATGGAGTGCTGTTGATTAACATCAGCTGAATTTCTGGCTCAGCATGTCCAGTGGTCTCAATTCCCAAGCACAGCCCTACTGGCTCTGCAAGACGGCAGTGCCACATTTATATTGGAGGAAAGTTTGTTGTATCAGCTGTGTTACAGAAAATCTGTTTTCCCTGGGCTGTTTGTTACAGACTGTTCATTGTGACTTTGGCTGGCTATCAGATGCTTCTATTTAAACAAACAAATTTCTTCTCCTAGTTTTCCTCAAGTTGTCCTGCAGTGAGGTACCTCTGACTGAGACAAAATGAGTAATACATATGTATTCAATAAGTGACATCAGGATTTGTTCAAACACATCAATAAAGCAGTCATTGAATTGTGACCTCAGAGTAGGTTCTAGTGGCAGTAAAATAGCAACCAGAGTCTCTAAAAATTTCCATTTTGAAGACGCTTACCCTTTGTCCCAGATGTTTTTTCCCCTTCGCGCCAGATCGATCTGTGATCATCTGTGCTACCTGTGTTGTTGCTCAAAGGTGAGCCACAGAAAGGTATGATCTGCCATTTTTAAGATAGAAGTCCTTATGTAGAGGTATGTCAAAGCAACTGTGTGTTTGCATTTCTGGATTTTTTTTTTCCTTTTTTTCCCCTTACCTTTTCCCATGAGTTTTGACACAGCATTTTGGAGCATCTGCTGACAAGAGTATGTCAAAAGAGCGTAGAATAGTATCTTTTATTCTTGCATTTTGGCTGGCAGTGTGTTTTGGCTTGCTGTTATATTACATTTGTAATCCTATACCATGCATGCTGTCCTAGAATAGATCATAGAATCACTGAAAAATGTAGGTTGGAACCTCTGGAGGTCATCTGGTCCAACCCCCTCCAGCTCCAGCAGTGATGGTTTCAAAAACAGATAGTGTTACTATGGGTCTTGCTCCAGTTGAGTTTTGAATATCTAGAAGAAAAAAAAGGGCCAGAAGTCTGGGTACAAAGGAAAAATAATGGGTTGAGGGTGTTTAAAAGCTAAAACAGGTAGCTGAGTTGGAGTTTCCTTTGTTGCCCCTTCCTTTTGCACCTCTGAAGAGAGTTTGATTCACTTTTTTCTTGTAGTCCGCACTCCCCAAGGTAGTGAAGAATTGAATTGGCTCCTGCTTTGACTTATCTCACAGCCTCTGCTCTTGCATGATGTGCTGCAGCCTCCTTACCATTGACTCTCTCCAGCTGGCCAGTCTCCTCTGTACTGGAAGATCCAAACTGGATGTGTGTCTAGCTGCCCCCCAGATGGGAATTTCTGCCAGTTGCTCTATTTGCTGCAATTCTGCTCAGACAGCCCAGTGTGTGGGCAACCTTGGCTGCTGAAAGGGTTCCTTGCTGACCCCTCTCAGTTCCTTCACCTGTATCTTCAGCTTCTTTGTGCTGGTCATCCCAGCCTGAACAGCCGTGTGGGATTTTCCTGCACTGCTGGAAGACTGTGTTTGTCTTTGCTGAATATTGTGAGACTTCAGTCAAACCGGTTTTCTAGCTTGTCGTGATCTTGGGGAGCTGCAGCCCTACACCCCACCATTTCAGTCCTCCCCAGGGTTGATGTCATGGATTCATAGAATTGTTCAGGTTGGAAAAGACCTCCAAGATTGAGTCCAGTCATTGATCCAGCACCACCAGGTCCACCACTAGACCATGCCCCTTAGTGCCACATCTGCATGGCATTTAAATATTTCCAGGGGTGGTGACTCAATCCAGAAGTTATTTATGTAATGTGACCTGATTTTTTTCCTTTAAACTGCATTAGGAGTGGGGTATTGATTACTGTTAAATAGGGTGAGGGTGTGTCCATCCCATTGGCCAGATGAAGCAGTATCGACCTGGGTACTGACCCATGAGGGGACACCATTGAGATCAGCCACCAGGAGGACCACTGGACCACAACCCCTGCATTTGGAGCCTTATGACCTGGCCAGTTTTTCATCCCATGCTTGAAAAAAATCACATGTCTTCTTCTCTCACCCAATCCTTACTTTTGAGCAATGCAGATTTAATAAATAGATTAGTGCAATGGAAATTGTTAATACTGTAGACTTCTAAAAATGCATCATTGCATTTAAGAAGGAATTGTTTGCAGAAAGCTGACAGTCCAGCAGAGGAATCTTTTGGTTTGTTTTTTTTTAAAATCAGTATAGATTTGTGAAAATGTCACATTCAAAGTGATTTGAGCTGAAAAGAAACTAAAGGGAGAATTACAATTGGTTTGAGCTAATTTTTTCGATACTAATTTACATTGTTTAAGCTTTATTGCACTGGCTGTGTGGAGGCCACTTGTAAGAAAAGCAACTGAGTTAGAGAGGTTTTAAGGAAGAATGCATGGCAGGAAAACCACAAAGCATCAGAAGAGTTCAGCATATTGGAACTATTTTAAGTTAATTTTTGCTTTGAAGTCACTGAAGTTTTAAGACTGTTAAATGTCCAACTTTTTTCTTTTTTTCGTTTTCTTCATGCTTTGTGAGACTTTTCTGGACGTGATGGCAAATTGTTTGTTATTCAGAATTCGTTTTGTAAACTATTCTTCCTCTGAAAAGGAGCTTGTGTTTGGCTTGGATAAGCCCTAGGTCTATAAACACAACCATCCTGAAACACTTGGGCTCATCTGAGCCTCGAGATGCAGCTCTGGGCAGGGTTTGGTGGAGACAGGGTCAGGGGTCCTGTTGTATAGGGCAGTGGACAACTTGAGTGAGTGTTGGGAGCTCACAGCTGAACGCCACGGAGCTCTGAACTTGCTAGGGAGAAAATGGGGATGGGAGAGCATGTTTCCAGCTCAGGAGCAAGGGATGTCTGTGAGCTTTGTGGAGACTTTTCCCACCGTGTCAGCTTGAGGAATGGAGTTGCGAACAGGGGAGGTTGCTGTGTGGGCAGGGGCAAGGCTGCCAGTTTTTCACAGCAGCTTAAGGCAGGAATAATTCAGTCTAACACTCCTGTCATGAGCGGAGGCATTAGTATGATAGTCCTGTGTTGTGGTGATTGCACAGATTTTATACCTCTTTTCCTGCTCTTCCTCCCTCTCCATCCCCTTCCCCTTGTCAAACTCACCCCGCACCCACCACAATCGGCTGCATTGACAGACGTGTTCAAACAGGTGTATTGTATTTAAAATACATACCCACAGCTCTGCATTAGTCAGGTTAACCTTACATCATGCCTTAGTGCATTAATTTTGCTAGTCTCGCTCCATTGTTACTTACATGTTCTTTCCATTTCTTGTTTGTTTTGAACTTGAGAAGATTTGCACAACCAAAGGTGCATTTGCTTGCCTTGTAATTAAGCCCAAGCAGCTTTGATTGTCAAAAAATACACAGGTATGTTGACTTTGCTAGTGGACAGGTGTTTGGTAGATAACTTAAATTCCACGAAGTCTATCCAAAGAAAAGTATCTTCTGTGAGGCACCTTGATGCCCGAACAGACATTTTCAGTATGCCATAAGTGACTTGTATTAGCAAATGCAGTTGTCAGAACGTCACCTGCAGAAGATAATGTGGTGGCAGAGATCAGAACTAGTGTGCTGGAAATAAGCAAAAAATTGTTCTTGAAAATTTGCACGTGCTTGTTTTTGTCCTAAGTGTTGATAGAATGTTTTTGAAGGTTATATAAAAAATAGCCTTTTTTTTTGATTGTGTAAGCAAAATAAAAACCTAAGAACTATTTGAATGAACGTGGAAAAAATTCCATATATGCATTTATACAGCTGTGCGTGGTACTAGAGACATTGACCTGTCAAATGTAAAGGAATATATATACAAATAGAGGTGCATTGCCCTTTTATTCTTAAACACTTGAGTTTGCTGGAAGCACGGAAAATAATGATCAGTTGCTCAAGATGCTGGATGTATAGATTGATGCCAACAGGAGTGCTTACAATAAAGAGAATGCCTTCAGTTTTGAGTAGAATTCATACCTATGTTCACCATACTTTGAGGAGTAATCACTCTTCTGAAAAATAATCTGCTGTCAAATACAGGGTAAAACTTGCAATCTAGCTTAACCTAAAGGAAGATGTTTATCTTTTTAATTTTTTTTTTTATTGTTGACAGTGGTGAATGGGTGAGTTTTGGGTTTTGGTGGTTTTTTTGTTTTGTTTTGGTTTTGTTTGTTTGTTTTTGGTGCTTTTTGAGGGGGCTTTTTTTTCCCCCCTTTCTCTACATGTTGCCTGAAACTCACCTTGCAGTAGTTGAATATGGAATTGAGCAGCAAGGTGTATCTGCTGGGAAGGGTGCAAGTTCATATTAAACTGCTGTTTCAGTGAGAGAGGACTTTGGTTTTGGGGAAAATTGGGGCAGGGTTTGAGAGGGAAAAGCTCGTGTGCAGTTGGGAATTTCCCTTATGGTGCTGCAGGGAAGAATCATATGTTCTGTTTTCACTGTGTACAATCACTGGAAATCTTGGTCTTTGTGGTGACCTAATCAAGATCATGTGCAGTGTTTGAGTTTCTGACAAAAATTGGTAACTTTAGTTTGGAGAAAACCACTAACTTTTAGGCAGTTCTGATGTTCATCTCTGCCCCTGGGTACAACCTAGATATGCAGTTATAAAGGTGTTTCTTGGTCTGTCAGTCTAATTGAAATTCAACAATCAATTTAATTTTGGAGACTATAATTTTTTTTCTAATAATTACTAGTAATGTAGTCATTACTGTATAGCTGCATCAGTTTGAGGAACACTCATACTGAGCTTTTGATTAACTTGCCTTTTGTGCTGTTAGAAATAAGCACAAAAAGCTTGTGATAAAAATCTGATCCTGGTCTTGTGAGTTGGTTAGATGGAATTAGTGGAGTTGAGTAGAGACAAGGCAATTCAGCTTCAGTCCCAAAGATTCACCCAACTGACATTGCAGTCACATCTACCACAAAGCAAAAGAGAAATACAGACGTTCCCACTCCTTTCTTCAGTGTTTTTTCCCCTTGCAGATTTAAAGTTCTGACTGAAGTTTGAGCAGTTCTCTATGTGACTACCTATAAATAAAGTTCAGACTGCAAGTAATATTTTGTAGCATCAGAAATGAAGAGCTGAAAATCTCCTTCTGTGATGCGCTGGTGTTTTCTCCACCATCATCTCCATCCCTTGGTTCATCTGGCTTGGCTGCTGAATTTTTTCATTTCCCCAGGTGCAGAGAGGTACTTTAAACAAGCTCTAGGCAGGGACTAGCCACTTTTTCCTCTTTACTGGCGGGATTTGGTGAGGTCATGAAGGCACTTGCTCCAGGAGCTGGGAAATTGCGTTGCAGTCTGTTCCAGTTAGGTTTTTGTGAGTAATTGCAAGCTTCCCTTATCTGTATTGTCTTAAGGGTTTCTATTGTTAATTGATTCGCTGCATGAAGCTGTGACAGCTGTGATAAGCCTTACCATTTTTACTTTCAATTAAATGTTTATAAAACGTGAATTTCACTGTATGTGGCTCAAAAATCAGATGGAGAGCCTCTGAGTGTATTTATTTAATTGTCTGTAACCAAGTACAGTTAGCATGTACTATACAGGCAGTGTAATTATCCTGTCTAGTAAGCATGCAGAATTCTTCCTTACCAGAAGATTATTTTATTATTCCCTTGGTGTACCATGGGGCAGCAGTTGGATCCCCATGCTAAAAATGAGAAAGGAAGATGTGCGTGTTGTGTATTGCGTCAGTTTTCAGCAAGCTTAAAAATAATGTATTGTGCAAGAACATGTCCTTCAGCTGATTCCTTAAAGGCTATTGACAGGTTTAACTTTTTTGAGCCACACACACACCTCCCACCATGTATGGACACGGCAATAATGTCGTTCAGCTTATAAAATAACACGTCAATTTTTATGCATTTGTCTAAATTTCATGAGGAATTTGGATTGTTTGCATGGAAGAGGTAGCATTAGCTTTAACTAAAATATAGTACTCTGAATTTGATTGATTTGTCAGGAGTGCTGGTCTAATTAAGTGCTTTCTGGAAAGGTTGTTTATGTGTCCATCTGCTTTCTTGGGTTTCTTTGTTTCCCACTGCAGGGAATTGAAGAATGAATGTGTCATGTGAAACTTTTTCTTTTCAATGGGTGTGCGTTGATGCCTTTTTTTGGTTTTTTGCATTTTTTTTTACAGGTGAAATCACATATAGATGTTTTGGAAAGTCAAAGCTTATTTTATTGGTTACTTTGGAAATCATGCAGTCTTATTACCTGTTTACTGGGCAGGACAAATAAAAGTTTAGGAATTTGGTACAGGGTGGGGCAGAGATCACTGACACACTGAAATTTTCTGTTTATGGAGGAGAGACCTTGTAAAAAAGGTGCTATTTTAACTTTCCCAAATTGAATGGGTGGTTGTGCTTGTTGATGTTTGAATCAATGCTGAGATACAGCTTCTAATATTTTAATATTGGCGGGGGAGCAGAATGAGCCCATTTCATGGAAAGACTCAGAGATTTTTCATTTTAACTTACTGTAACAGGTCTAATCCAAAATCATAAGTCTCTCTTATTCTGTATACTAGAGACAATTTCTTGATTGCAACTCTTGGAGGATCAGCAATAAATGCATCCCAAACACCAATTATGCATTACTGCTTGTACTTGCTCTTAAGTTGACTGAACTGTATGTAATATCTTGTACAACAGAGGTGTATTTCTAGCACAGTGGTGTTTGGAAATAACTATGCATTCCTTCTTTTTTCTTTCACTTCAGCTGTAGAATAATATTTTTGTTCTCTGATTTGGTGAATTTTGTGTATTGCCCCCATATAATTAATACTTAAAGAGAGAGCATGAATGGTTGTTCCAATAGGCTAAGTAGCTATTGACCTAAATGTTTAAAGCTTTTTTGGGGATGTGAGATGAAGGTATAACTTCCATAAGTGAACTGTCAGCTTCAGTGTCTGAGACTTTTATTTATTTTCTACTCTGTTTTCACTCTAGGTTTTTCTTTTTAGGTGTAAATTAAAAGTAATGGCATCGTTAAGAATGGAAAGCAATGAAAATGTCATTCATATGTGTTAAGATAGTCACAAGTTTGCTTGGGCTGTCTCTATGCATGTATTTCCTTTGAGGCATTCATCCCTGAGGTTGGTGTGGAACATCACTGCTCATTCCAGTGCTTCTCTCATTTCTTCTAAAGCAGGTGGCAACTGGCTCTAAACCATATCTGTGAAGTGTCCTTTTGTCTGTCCAGTATTTACTGCTGTGTTCTCCATCTGGCATTTCTTGGGATGACAGAAGTGGATTTAGAAATGTGTACAAATATCTGAACTTTGACTTGAGTGACCCAGCTGCTGGAAATACACTGCAAACACGAGTTGCAGAGTAGGATTACTTTTAAAAGCGTCAGTTGATAGCAGTGGTAGGTTGTACTGAATGTTACTTTGGGAAGGTACTGAACTGTAGAATATGTGTGCTTGAATAAACAGGATTATATTTAATGCAGAAGAAAAAAAAAAAAGAAGCAGCTGAATGAAATGTTTTAGATTCTTATGTTGATTCTAATACTACAGAAGAGGCACAGCTGCAGTTTTACCCAGGTGGTTTATTCTGCCTTGGAATCAGGGAATAGGTAGCCATGAAGCAGGTAGTCTTCACCCTCTGAAATGTTAAAAAGAAGCTAATTCTGAATAAGGTTGATTTTTTTTTTTCTTTTTTTGGTGTGGTGTTTTTCATTTGTTTGTTTTGGGAGGTTTCATTTGTTTGTTTTAAGGAAGATATATGTATACTTTCAAAACTTGCATAGAGAGCTGACATTTCTGTCTGAGCATTTGTAAAAGTCTGACACATCTACCAAAGTGAATTGAGACAATAAGTTGAGAGTATTTGATAGTAATTATTTTTCTTACTTGAATCAAAATTTCAAGTTGAGTGTAGTCCACAGAATAGATTCAAAATTGCAAAATAGGTTTTTGTCTCTAAAAGTGTCCAGATACTGCCATGCACAGGAGCCTGAAATTACCATTAGTACTCTTTTAAACTGTATTAAAGCCAAATCCATATATAAATGTGCAGAGTAGAAATGATATTGCATCTAATTGACTTTTGATATTCTCATGAACTTTACTAGTCTACAGTTAATCAAATGTTGATTCATATTTGTTTATACTTCTTTTGTGGTTTGAATTTTCATCAAATTATATTACAAGGGGCTTAATCACAAGCCTGTTGCTCTTTACCTCAATTTTTTAGTGTATGGTGCAGGTTCTTTTAAAAATAAATAAATAATCTTAATCTACAAAATGAATGCTCCCAGCCTTAACTAGTTACTGAAACATGGGCTATCAGAGGTGTAATTAGAACTGTTCGTATTAGAGTTTGGGGTTCTTTTTGTTTTTTTGTTGGGGTTTGTTTGTTTGTTTTATTTATGGATATGCCATTTTCTCATACTTAATTCTGGTTAGCCATAGAGTTTTAGAACTCTTAATTTGGTACGACACTTTTCCTTTTTTGTGTTCTGCTACTCTGTGTTTCTTACCACCCTGAGTGTGAAGCAGCAGTATTTTTTGCCAGTATAAGAACTGTTTTATACCATCATGCATTGAAAGGTAGCTAGGGAATTTCAGCAGTATGTACTTATCTGGAAAGATGAGCTAAACTGCACAACCTGCTTTAACAGGTTCCTGCAGTTTTGGATGCCTGCCTTTGCTAGGCAGTGATACAGAGGCAGCTGATTGGGGTTGGCCAAATTCTGCTGCATCGATTGTAATTACCTAAACTTAGACATGCCAGATGTGATGAGAAAAAAATTAAGTAGATCTTCCTGTTCTATCTTCTGGCCCTTATTTAATATAAAAGCAGAATACCTCTGAGTGAAAAATGTTTTTAAAATCTTTGTGATAGAAGAAATTAAGCCATGATTTTTTTTTTTTTTTTTACATGGTAGAGTTTTTTGCTAGATATTTTCCCAAATATAAGCTAAAAGACTACTGCTGCAGTGATCACTCTGAGCTGATAACTCTGCCCTGCCCTGTCCAAACAAGCCCAGTGAATTTGTGGAGGAAGGAGCTTAATTCCTGTCTGCCTACCCCTTCAGAAAGGAGTGTGCCATCAACAGTTTGACTTGGGAAGCAAAGAACCTTGAAAAATTAAATTTAGGTCATAAAAGTTTAAGTAACATCCGGTTTTGGAAAGGATACATTTGTCTGGAGGGGGTAGAAAAAAAAAAGACAAAAGGGAAGCAGGAAGAGAGAGAAGTACACCAAGGTTGAGTTAACAGAGGCCCTTCGGAAAAGGGGAATTCAGCCCTAAGGAAACCAATATAGAAAGCCATAAAATACATCAGGCAAATGTATGGGAAGGAAATCAGAAGGGTGAGAAGTCTATGAAGCAGATGGTCTACTTTGTAATGTGTCACTTTACAAAAATAGGAAGTGAAATAACTTCTTTCCCAATAGATAGTTAAAGGAAAAAAACATGTGTGTCTGTGGAGATAAGTACTCCGATTCTGTGGAAGTGTCTTGTTTTGTTTGTTAGGTGGTGTGGTAGTTTTTTGTCAGTGAGAGGGAATCACTGTTACACTTTAGGATGTTGAATAAAGTGATATTCACGCAGGTGCATTGAAACACAGTGAACTGTTGTGACCAGTTGGATATGCCAAAGAATTCTGGGAGAAGCCAGGGATGATGAGATTGTTCTGTTCCAAACGTGCATTTTGCTGTCAGTGTGAGCATGGTGAAAGGACAAAAAAAAAAAAGTTACTTATTTGACTAAAACTAGACAAGTTTGAGACGATATAGAGGAACCTGAAGAATCAGCATGAGTGAGCAACGAGGAAACAAGGACAGAATGTTGGGCTAAGAGGATTTTCAGAGGTTTAATTACTGTCTTAGCTTATGAAGCAAGGGGACAGGACAAATATGAGTTTACAGATAAAAGAGGACCTTGATGTAGATTCTAAATCCAGAGTTGGGCAGCCAAATTTTAAGCACATGGAGGAAGAAATTAGAATACTTTATCTTAGTGCTTGTCTCCAATGTATCCAAAAAAAAAAAAAAAAGGGAAAAGGGGGGGGGAAAACATATGACACAATGGAAAGGTAGAACATCTCCTGTGAACAATGAACACTCAGGGAAACTAAATCCAAGGAAAAGGAAATACTCCCACCCACTCTTTTTTTCCTTATCCTTGTTCTCACAGAATCAGTGTTTACATTGAATAGCACATCTCTTTCAGAGGCCACTGAAACTGAGAACTCTTCTGAGAATTGAAATGATTTAGGCATTTGTATGAGTGGCAAGTAGGAGGTTACAGTAAACATTTGTTTTTATCAAAGTGTAGAATTATCATGGCTTTGGGCATCGGCCAATTTCAGAGGTGTGGTTTTTAGTTTTTGTAGTTCTTCCTCCTCACCCCTCTCCAGAATAAAGTATGTCTGAATGTGTTGTCAACATAAATGGAGAAGCAAATGCTTTCCCCTTTTCTGATACGTGCTGTAGGATAATTCCATCTCACCAGATTGAATGTTTTTCTGAAGTATAGCCCTACCACATGGGCAACTTCTGACTTCAGTGTCTGTCAGGGGTGATGGAATGAACATTTGTTTACTTCTTTTTAAAGAAAGAAACTATAGAAACAACTATGTTATGTTCCCCCCTGCAACAAAGACAAACAAAACCCCCGAATCAAATGCTTTGGTTTTTATCTTGTTTGATTTGTGCTTGGGAAAGTCATTAGGAACTGTTTGTCTATGAGCATATGATTATTTGTCACCAGTGTTTAAGAAGCTGCTATGAGGCTGTAGCATCAATGGAGATGGTGTGGGCTGTTATCTCTGTGAATATAAACAGAATTAAAAAGGAATTGCTCTGGCTGGAAACTGAACTGCCTTAGCAGTTCAAGTGCTTCCATGCACTCACTGGTGGCTGTTGGAGCCGCAATACCTTCATCTGCCCA
This sequence comes from Phainopepla nitens, assembly GCA_013400175.1. NCBI lineage: Eukaryota > Metazoa > Chordata > Aves > Passeriformes > Bombycillidae > Phainopepla > Phainopepla nitens. Next base: position 304,677 of record VXBQ01004853.1, read on the forward strand.
ATTCCACCTGCTTTGCAGCCACTGTTGCCACCAGGGAAAAGACTTTTGAGGAGTTAAGATCTGCCCTGTAGCACAAGAATTTCCATCTCAAATACGCAAATCAAAAGCTGAGGGCTGAGCACAGTCTGGTGTAAGAGAGTCAGTCCTGAAGCTGTCAAATACGACTGTGGATTTATTTATTTTTTTTATTAAAGAGAAATGCAATTCACTTGAAATCAGATTGGGTGTGTTGGATCTCCTTGTCACTCCCTGAGGTTTCCATCTGATCTAGTGCAGGTAGTGGCTGCTGGTCACGTCTCCCTCCTGTGGCACAAAGAGCTCCGTAATTCATGCTTATGAAGTAAACAAATTTTTTTTATTTTTTTGATGGTTAGATTAAATCCTATCAGTAAGCATCAAATGCAATGAAATACTTTTTCAGAGGGGCTTTAAATTTTATAATGCACTTAACAAGTATTCTTCTCTCATTCGCTGTGTGTTACCAAGCACATCTGCAAAGCAGTTTACATGCCCATTGCATTTATAGTGGATTAGTTATGGGTTTTTTTTACCTAGAGGGGTATGTGTAAATCCTTGATGTGTGAATTGCTTCTGCAGCTGTGTTCAGTTAGAAAGCCCACGCTTCAAAGTCTGAATGTTATGGATGTAAAGTACTTGGGGCAAGACAAGGCCCCGTGTCAAAGTGTTATCTCAGTGCATGTTTCTGAGGCTTGCGAAAGGAAGGTGCTTTAACTTGGACTTTCCTGCTTGGGGGAAGAAACGTGTCTTTTATTACTGTTTGTGCTGAGTTACGGGAGTTAATCATTGTTCACGTGTGTGAGCATTGAGAGAGCACGTGTTCACCAAAGGCAGTAAATCTAACAGTTCAAGATGTTTTCTTCTGCTCGGTGCGCTAAGTGCGATATTCAATAATGATATTCCCATAGTAGGTGCTTTGAAAGCACTTCTAAATACAGTAAGCACGGGTGAACAGTGTCTTACAAAAAATGTTCTTGCAATGTTTAGGTAATTGGTGTATTGTCTGAAGCACAGTAAAGCTGATGTATGGTTGTACATTCTGAAATAAGTTACAGCTATCAGAGCACTAGACGTGACAACTCATGCGTTGGTCAAAGGCAAAATACCCCCAGGAATAATTTTCTTCGTTTTCCCTTCGTCTTCGGTTGACAATTTTCAATTTGTCATAACTGAGGGAGGCAAAGGCGGGTGAGTTAAAAGAAGGTGCTGTTTTTAACCATTTTGTGGTAAAGCCCATAGTAATAGTTTCCACACACCTGGTGACCCTCAGTATGAGAACATGCTGTTATCTGTCTAGTCCAGTGTCTTTTATCTAACTTCAGGCATCAGCAGCCTATTTCAAAAAGGGTGCAAAACCTCCCTGCCAGACAAATGTGAGATGATCTTCCTCCTCATTCTCAATGAAGTTGTTTTATCATCCTAAAGAAGGATGCTTTGTATCTCTTCTAAAGCTTGTGTTTATTTTCTTTATACTCTTTGCATGCCTTGTCTGTTTTTAAAGCTGGCTTTTCCTTGTGTGGTTTTTTTTTTTCATAATGCCTATTTTTGTCAATGGTAATCTGAATGTATTTACTGCCCTCCTGAAAAGAATAAGTGACATTTTTAGGAATGGTTGAAACCTTTGACATTACATTTTTTAAAAGTAAATGTTTTTATTAATATAAATACAACAATACTTGTCATTTAAGTGCTGTTATGTTTTTAAGAATATTGCTATAGCTAATGTAGCCTTCCATTACGAAATACAAAAATGCTTCTTTTGCAGTAGGGTTCTGAAGAAAACTAAGTCCCTGTTTAAAATTTTTCTCTTCTTAAAATGGTTTTGAAGGCCACATTTTCTTCTACTGAAATCATTAAAATGAGACATTTAATTTTGTTTTATTTTGCCAAAGTAATAAAAACCAATTTTGATTGAAAGGAAGGTTAAAAATTAGGTGTAATAGAGAAAAATGGGAACCTATGAAATATTGCTTTTTTAAAGGGTATTTTTGTTCATGTTTATTTGTGGTCCATTGGAAGGAAGTAAGCACTTTGTCTCCTGCTAAGTGTGGAAGGCTTTAAATATGTATTGCTTGGTGCTCACTTTTTTTAAGCATTACTTATGACTGACACATCCTGGTGTAGTTTGCTCTTCCCGCTAGTGACCTTGAAAGCATGTCTGTGCAATAATTGCTTATTGCTGGAACAAAAGATAGTTCTGTCTATGATTTGTTTGAATTCAGGAAGCAGTGTTTGCCAAAGTAAAATCTTGGTGACGCAACTATGTCAGGTTTCAGCAGCCACACCTCTGCTAAGCAGTTTCAAGATTTTAGTTCTAACCTTTGTTCACAGACATACTCCTTTTCCAGCAAAACATCTGAGGTGGTTTGCTTTATTCCTTCTGCAATGGAGCGGTGCTAAAGAAATGCCAAGTTAAAAGGAAAAGCAGCAGCAAGTACTGTTGAGGTTTCCAGCCTTCCTGTGCTAAGCAACTGGATGGTAGCAGAATAAATGGATTCTCTTCCTGATCATTGTGGTAAGGTTAATGCACAATATTGTCAAGTGCTGAGTGGCATAGATGGTTTGGGTTTCGGAGAATAGGATTTTATCATGAGCTAGCTATGCTTGATATCTGAAAAGCAGTGCAGGATGCCATCACTGAGCTCCAGTTGCCTTCCATTGTGAAGGGATGGTGGATCCAATTAAATAGGTACTTCATCACTGCTATAATGCAGTTTTCAGCATGGCTCTGAGGTATTGCATTAAGATTTGTCTTTGATATTGGTGTTTAATGCAAGAATATATTTCTAATGAGCCAAGCTGCTGAAAGTGCTCCCTCTAGGACTCTGTGAATATAGTTTTCACTGCTTCATGATGAGGATTTGCCTTTCTGTAATTATGGATTTGTAAGAATCCCTTCAAAATTAATAGGTTTTGGACAGCAATTACAGTTTTGAGGTGTATATTGCTGTTCCTGTGCCGAGTTGGTCCCTGTTCTGTGCCGGCTGCGTACACTGACCTCTGCTCAGGACCGAGTCTCTGGCGAGTGCAACTTCTCGCCATTATCAAACTGCAAGCAAGCATTTAATTACAAATTAGCTGTTTTAACTGCTTTGGGGGGAAAAAAACCCAAAAGAGTTTTGAATTAAATCCTGAAGGATCAGCCTTTCAAGAGCAAATCCATCCATTTCTGCCTGAAGCCATCCATATTTATGTGCGTGCATACACATGCTGCTTTTAGTAATCAAATACCAAGGTTTTGTACTGAAATTTTACCCTTATATGCAAATTCTTATTTTTGTCAAACTCCAAAGTGCTGTATGCATGGTGTTTGAATGTTTTCTGAGTGTAGAGGGCTGAAATCAAGAGTCATGGTCTTGGAGAGCATTCAGAGCTTTGTTAATACTGCTCTCCAGTCAGATGCGATGCCAGGGGTCAAATCTTTGTTTACAGCAGAAGTAAATGAAGCAGTCATTTTACAAATGACTTGTGAAGAAGTGGTAGTAGTGGCGTGTGGAGCCTCTCTAGTTGGTTTGTTGCTGTATTCAGCCATGCCTCATCTTCGTCCTGCCGAATTTACTGCCAAATTATGGGACAGCTCCCAAAAACCCTCACTGAAAGCAGTTTGTGATCTTCTACCATGTTGAGTACAGTACCACATTCATCATCACAGCCCGCTGTTTATGAGTTAAAATGGACATGCAAAACTCATCATTTACAAAAGTAGACTTTTTTTTTTCTTCCCTTCTAACTTGCTAATACTGTTGTGTTTCTTGCTCTTCTGTGCTTTCCAGAGCTGATAAGAGTTCCAGAGCTAATCAACACCACTCCTTTCCTAAGTCTCTTGGAGGTGCTGGTGAAGGATTCAGGCATGTTCTGTACCTCGAGAGACTAAACTGTACTTTCCATTAGGCACAGACGAGGAAGATGAACTTGCAAGCCCAGTTTTTTTCATGGACTAGCACTTTCCAGCCAATGCAATGGTCTCCAAATACCGAAACACTTTTTTTTAAACTTAAAGATTCTAATATGGCTACTAAAATATTTAGTGTGGTTTTTCATTAGGGGAAAAAAACCCCCCACATTCCCTCATTGATTGCATTTTCAGCCATTGATATATGCAGACTTGCCTGCTGCAATACAAATTAATATCACCTGTATTCAGTGTGGTCTGACTAGGAGACTGAGTATCTGCAGAGAAAATAGCTTCAGCTTTACTTGAAGTCAAGTTATGATAGACATAAGATCTGAGAGATCCAGATGCTCAAGAGCAGTTTCTCCTTAATGATAAACAAAAAAAAAAAACCTGTGTGTGGCTCAGGAGAAGTTGGGGAATGTAATTCCATCAAGAATTGGGATAGTTGTTAATTTATTCAGAGTTTCCTAGAACAAAGTTTTGTCTTGTTTCTGTAATATGCAGGCTTCAAATTGCAATGAATTTTAAAAAGCTTGCTGGAAAAGGCAAGAGGTACACAACAGCTGTTATAGATGAAAAAGGTCTTTCAGCTTCCAGGATTGACTAACTGTTGCCTTCCCCTTGGGCCACAAAGTAAGTGGTGAATTCTAAAGTAATGTGAAAATGGGATGGTAAAAGACTTGGAAAAAAACATGAAATAATCTAATTTAAGAATCTTTTAATTGAGGTTTGTTTTTCTGGCTGCATTTAGATATGAATGATACCCATTCATTTGGTATGTGATAACCTCTGAGAAAGGACTGGAATGTGCAGTGGGATTTTTGTGCTTTTTTAGGAAATATGTAAAATTAAGAGTGTTGATAATTGAGTACTTAAAGTTATTCTATACAGAGATGAACCTTTTACTTGAAGACAGATTTACGTGATATTCACAGCTCATAAATCATTCTTGCATTGCCTCCCTGCTAGACTATTGGCAGTAGAATGCATTTCTCAAAATATGCCTGTTTTCAATTAGCTCAAGGAAAATTCTCTAGTTATGGAAAGAACATCCAGCTCTATTACCTGCCCCAGGAATTAACATCCAAATATATTTGCATGAAGATTACCAAAGCTTACTGTCTGTAAGTAATGATTAGGGCTGATTTTTAAATAGGAGAGGATAGGAAGATTTAACCCAACTGCCTTTGAAATGGTTCTAATCTTGAGATTCAGAGTTGTGATGGGTTGTGAAACAGCTCCTCAGAAATGGAGAAGTGCAGCCCCAGAGCATTTTGGGCTTGGAAGGCAGGAGGATTTGAGAGAGCCAGTGTGGTGTGAGCTGGAGCTGGTGGGGCTCTGGTGTGGGGAGGTAATGGAAAGGCAGGATGCTGTCTCACTCACCCAAGTTGCTCTGCTCTCCTGGGCAATTGTGCTATTTGTTGTTTTTCCTCTTTAGCAGCAGTTTTCTGTACACTCTGTGCAACCTTCCCCCGTTTTATCTCTGGGCTGAGGCAATTGAGAGCTTCTTAGTTCTGTTATGTCTTTGCTGAACAGCCTTCAGACGCCCTTGCCTTTTTTTTGCAATTTGCCCACTTCATTGTGCTTTGGTTAAAAAAGGTGCTTGTGTCCATGCAATTACAGATTCCTGTAAAACACAGTTTGTTCTGTGCTCTCATGGTATTTCTTGCGTGGTGAGTTCCACCTCTGCTACATCGACTTTGTTCTCTTAACTGAAGAAAAGGCAAGGGACACTGCCAGCTTTCACAAAAAGGTTATTTTCTTCCAAGGCGAATTGGAATAGTTTGAGTCTGTGACTTTTTCTGTTGAAAACCAGGTTTGTGTGAACTGGCATACTTAAAAAATGAACCATGTCCCATAAAGTGGTCAAACCAAAATCCCTTTTTGAAGGCAAAATGGGTGAACTTGATTTGTGTGAGATTGCCAAAGTAAATGTCACTTGAAGTCATTGGCTTGCACTTAGCTGGAGCAATATACCTGGCTTTTAAATAAAGCTTTTTTTTCACTGCCTGATCGTGGGTGAAGAGCTAATTTTATTCTGTTTTGCTGCTAGTGAGTGGATTTCTAAGGTACTGAGTTAATTAGAACAACCATTCTCTGTTTTTCCAGGGAAAGAGGTGTTTACTTCAGCATGTACATTTCAATGTGCAAAATGACAGAGACAACGTTTCTAGGAGCATCTTGTCAGCTCCACTGCTGGGGAGGGCAGGTTGCGTGAGAACATGTGTGTACGTATACATTTGGAGAATCTGTGTGAACATGTCTGCTGCTTCTGCAAAGTGAATATTTCCATAAATTAATATTGCTACGAGTGTCGAGATTAAAATGATGCTGGTGTGTATTTGGGCTGATAGGCCAATGCTAGGCATCTAATAATTTAAGTAGTCACCTTTTCTTTGTGGTCAAAAGAAGTGGGTCATTTTACAATGTGTGTCCAAGGAGAAAAATGAACTCTGTAGCATTGGGACTTTGACACATTGTTCTGCTACTTATTGTGATGCACTGGGACTTGGTGCTTGGGCACACAAAAGACAATGGTAAGGAAATGCTTTATATATACTCTATATTGGGGATTCTTGAGATTTTTGTTAATAGCATGTAAGTCTGCGCTTACGAGACTTGAAAAACACTTTAGAGATCTTCGCAGTGTGTGACCGTGTCAGTACAAAACTGGGCTTTTATTAAAGACTCAGTGGACAGTTCTGAAGTGACTGTTGTTTATCACATCTAGAAGTGCTCAACAGGAAGATCAGTTCTGATCAATACACCTGTTAAGGGATCTTTGTCTGTTCGCATTCCATGTGTCAAGATGCAAAAAGTTCTTTAGTAAAATTAAAAAGAAACTGACTGTGGCTTGAATTCAGTATTTGGAGGAGCAGCATCTTTTTATCATATTTTTCAGCTGGGAGGTGAGAATGGGAGAGAGGGAGGAAAGCCTTGGCCATGCTAAGCTGAGCTGTGTAGGTCATAAGTCAAGGGTAGCAAGGGGTAGCATTTTGTCCCCACTTTTTAAAATTTTTTAGTCAATATATCTGTTATCTCAGGCTTTCGAAGGCTCAAGGAAACTAATGCCCAGTTTTTATGAAATTCATGTAGTAGATGCCTATCTCTTTACTGTAGTGCTTCTGGAAAATGTAATTTCTTCCTTTACTTGCATAATAAATTTTTAAAAATTTGGGAAGAGATAATTTATTACTTAGCTATAGGTTCTGTGCTTTAATAAGAATAATGTGCTTCCCTTTTAGAAATGCTTTTATGCTCTTTACTGTTGCATCTCATGATGTAACCTTTATCTTGAAAATCTTCAACTTCCAAAAACCCACAAGGTGAGGCAGGAATAGGAAAAGAGTATTTTAAAGCGAGACCTCACTTTGTTCTTTATAAAAATACTCATATATAATACACATATTAAATTGTATGTGTTATATATATATGTGTATGTGTTTATTTCAAAAGAGAAATATTTTTATATATGACTTTTTTGCCAGCTTACTTCAGTTACAATTAAGAATGTTTTTTGTTGGTGTTAAACCATTTTTGTACAATTTGAAGAGAAGCGGCATTAGGGTCACCTGTAGCTTTGGGGAGGCCGTGGTAGGGAGCAGAGGTGCTGTGTCTGAGCAGTGCCCAGGGAAGAAGGAAACTCCATCATCAAACACAAGGTGCCATTTGTTTCACCAGGTTGTAGTAGTGCCAGGGGTCAAATCTGCTTCCATTTTAATAATAATGTTTGTGTTGAGGCTAAAAAATGAGAGGTCCTGCTCCTTTTGGAGTTTTACCCTTGATTGCAAGGGAGGAGAATGGGAGGAACTCCTGGAATACTTGTTATGTCTTAATATTTTGTTGCTGTCAGAAGTATTTTCTAGAAGAATTTTTCTGAGGGATTGCTGTGTTATCACCACAGCCCTGAATGAAAGTTGCTTAAAATGAGTGTTAAAGTGAAATTCTACACAGGGTCCTGAAAGATTGGCAAAGCTGACATAATGCTTTGGGTTGCTTTTCAGACAGAGACGATGCTCTTGAAAAAAATTCCTTTTTCTGTGCCTTCCAGGGAGTGATTTTTGAATTTAAACATCCTGTCTCTTCAGATTGTTTGGATAGTGCTTGCACAAACTCAAGGAGGAGAGAATTGATGCTTTGTGCATGAGGAAGCACTCTGTTTAACATAGTCAAAGACTAGTATGTGCCAAATACAGAAAAGCAGGAAAACTGCTCTCAATTATTGAGGGCTTATGTATTTAAGAAGGGGGAAGGTAAATAAAAGGAAAGAAAAAAAAAATATTGATTCCCCCCCCCCAAAGTCCTGACTGATCGAATCTCTGTTGCATACATAATTTGTGGAAAGGAAATAATTGTAATGGGCTATTGAGTCATTGGTTCATGGGCTTGGCTCCAGGAAGCCTTGGAGAGAATAATTTAGTTAAAACAATGACCCTAATCAGGCTGAGAGAGATGCTCAGCAGCTTCACTAATAGGATGTTGACTCTTGTCAATACTGGCTCCCAAGGCCACTAAGTGGGGGCTTCTGGTGTTCCTTGGCTTTCCTAGGTGGCACAGGAGGGCTCTGTCTGGGCTGGCTGTGTTTGCCACAGATGCCCTGTGCATCCCCCAGGGTTCAGGCTGGCAGGCAGAGGGTCCTCACTGAGATTTCTGGATTTGAGGTGCTGCTTTGTGAAACTCCATTTCCTTAGCTATCTGCCAAATCTATCAGTTGAAGGATGCTTCATTATATTGGTGGAAGAAATGGTGAGAATGCTGGCTTAGATTGAGTTTTAAATGGCACTGTACTTGAACAGTGGTGGTAATAAACCCTATATTTAGCCCCTTGCAGCTAAAGAAAACAATTTTTATATCTCTTTTCTGTGAAAACTTTCAAGTATCAAGTGAATTTTTCTTCTCTTCCTACTGCTATGTGAAACTGACAGCTTTGTTCGGGATGAGTCTTCTTTGTGGGCAAGGGGGCTGGGTTTGTGTAATTGTCACATTTGCTTTTGCCTACATACAAAATTAACTTACTGTAGTATATTTTTAAAGCTGGTTTATAGCAGATAGAGCATACTGATATGCTGTCTGAAATAACCACATGTTCCATTGTAAAGAAAAGAAGGTAAAGGACCAAGTTCTTGTTAGCAGGTCTAACTGCTTTCTTATAAGGCAGAGAAAACTGGTTAGAGAAAAATATTACTCTGATGAGTTTTGATTAGGTTGTATATTGTCCTTATTGATGCCTTTCCTAATAAAACCCCAGCAAAGTAGCACCATGCTCTGCAAGTGAAGTTCTGTGAATCATTTCTAGTGCTTCTACTAAAAGGCAAGGAAAAAACTAATTCCTGCGGTCAGAATGTCTTGATTTTTTTTTTTTTTTTGTTTTAAAGCTCTTACACAGCTACTTTTCTATGTGTGATTGCTTACGGTGTCAGGTTTTGAACAGTAGAAATGTGATGTGGAGGCAGATGACCTGCAAACAGTGACACTTGAACATAAACTGAAATATAAGAGTTAATGTTAACTCTAGGACTGTAGTTTCAGGTTCCTATATGTACATGCTATCTTTTCTAATATACCAGTCTTGCCAGAGCTTTTCAGTGAGACTTAGATCCTGTCATGCATACACAGGCAAGCATAAGAAAATTTTTAAAAAGCTGAAGAAGGTTTAATATAACTTCTGCCCTTTCAGTTAGCTTTTTTTTTTGTTTTGTTTTGTGGGTTTTTTTTTGTGTGGGGTTTTTTTTGGTTTGTTTGTTTTTGATTGGCTGTGGACCTTCTGTGTAGCAGGGATAAAAGTCATAATCAGTTGTTCAAGTCAAGAGCCCTTTCCTCCTTTCATAGCTGCTATAGATTTGAGAGTAGGCTGCTGCTTTTTAAATGAGATGTGTTTGCCAGTTGGAGAAGGCAACTTTTTTTCAAAGGTGATTGAAGACATTATAGGGTATGGCAAGCTGAACTAGTGTTTAAAAAAAAAGAAAAGCCAAAAAAGGCTGCAGAAGGAGGGGTGGGGGAAAAGATGGCTGGTTTGCCAGAATAGTGTCATGCTTTCAAGTAAAGAGACAGACATGAGGTATGACTAGTGCAAAGTAATATGCAAATTTGCTGAAAACAAATTATTTTGGGCATGCATATGATTGCTGCTGAAGTATCATATGGATATCCTATTTAGGTTTTAATGCCTGCTTCACCCAGAATATTAAAGCAAGTAACAGCATATATTCATGTCCTAACAATTTATTGATTAAAAATTAATTTTAAATGGTACTGCATTGTGTATTATACCCAGTGCAGGTAGTCCTGTTTGCTGCATGCGGGAAGAGAACAAGAGGTATCATGAGGCATTTCTAATCAAAGAAGTAGAAAAGATGTGTACATTTTGTTAGTATTCCAGGATGGTTAAAGAGACCAAAGGATGTTTCCTGTAAAATGGGATTGAAGTTCACTTTCCAACGTTCAAGTTTGTGTCTGTGAGCTCTTAGATGGTGTTAGCCTGTTGTGCAGTGGGGTAAGCTGGAGGGAATTTCAGTTTAATTTTGAAAATTGGAGTTTGAAACCAAAACCTAAATAAACATTTCAATTTTTTCTTTTAGCACTGAGATTTTTAGCAGTGGGGAACTTCTTGTCAAAGTGCTTCGTGCATACCTTGTAATGGAAATTATGGGAGAATGTGAATAGAACAGAAATAGACTCAACGTTTATCTGATAGTTCAACAAAAAGTAAATATTGAGATTTGTTTCTTCTCTTGTAATGGACTATTAAAGTACAGCTGACTTGAGAATGGAGGGCTGAAGGGGACAATTTCCCCAAACAGTCGTGTAAAAAAGAAAAGTTCAAATCTAGATGGGCCTGTTGCTCCCATTCCCCATGTGTTGTAACACATTTAAAGCCTTTATAAAATGACAAAGTGTGAATAAAGCATAGTGTGCCTTAGGGAGGCAGCAGAAGAGTTCAGAGACATTTTTTCTACATCTCTGTTATAGCAGGGAATGTACTAAATGTAAATGCATGGTTGAGTGGGGGAACACACCATACCTAGACTACAAAAGTCGCACCCAGGAAAAATTCATCCAAACAGTGGTGAATATATAGATGAGGTGCTGTGCAGACCCTGCTGAATTTTGTTGAAGTACAGCTTGCCAGTCCAAATAGAGTAATACCTCAAGCTCTGGGGCAGTGGGAGCCCTTCCACCAGCCTGTGCTCCCCCTCACCCCCTCCCTTTTCCTGAGATCCATCCTGCCTTGCATCAACATGCCTACAGAGCTCTGTTGCTTTCAGCTCTTAATTGCCAGGCTAGTGGATCTCAAGTGTTTTAGCTTCCCTTATAGAACAGATTTTTTTTTTTTCTGTGCTTTGTCTTCTGAGTTGTCTTCTCTGCACCTGTTTCAGGTAAATTGGTTTTGGGAGAGGCAGGTGGTTTGATTTTGTTTTGCTTTTGACTTGGTAGTGACAACTATATGTGTAAAACTACAAGTAGTGGTTTGCCAGCACCTTTTGTAATTGATCATTCTGTTTTTCTGGCTCCCTTCTCCCTCTCATCTCCTGTTACTGGATCATAGCAGAAGTTATTGTTCAGAGTTTTCTTTAACTTTATATATTTAAATTTCATTGCAGTATTGTTGCTCCAGCTCGCCCAAATACTTGTGGAGCTTCCGAGAGGTGCCTTTGGGAACAGCTAATTCTCCAGACTTTGGTCTCCCAGGAGTCATTATTGTATACCTGCTTTTTTGTATGGTTACTGTATAACTTATGTATAGCCCCGATGTCATGAAACCTAAGGAACACATGTCTTCTCTTTGTTTGGATACCTTATCTCTGTTACCTCTCTTTAAACCAGTGCTTTGTTCATCTTTAAAATGCTACATGTCTATACCTTAAATACTGCTCTTTGAGACATCCGATCTCTTCTTCCTTTAATTCTGAATTAAGATCACTGGTGTAAGTTCTTTGGTTCCTTTTTTGAGGAATAAATTACTCAGGTAAAATCAAATCTGCCTTATTTTCATTTCACTGGTCACTTACGTTTCTCTGATTTCTTTTGTTCAGATCTTGTCTTATCAAGGTCATACTTGTGCACTTGTAGCACCAAGGTTGCTCTTCCTTCTCTCTCATCCCTCTTCCCCCCCTTGTAGTGAAGTTTGGCATATGTGGCACTGTTTTAAGTGCCAGTTATTTCAGTATTGTGGAATGGATATTATCCAGATCTCCTTATTTCTTTATTTGTAAATGGTCCCATTTTGTCTCCACACTGTATGTGGCAATAACCCTTACTGTCTCCTATTTTCAGTGTCTCATTTTTTTGTCTTTATGGAAACAGAAGGCAAATCCTTTTCTTTGGTGTTTGTTCCAGGTTGATTTTTTTCCTAAATGATCTCTTACACCTCAGTCTGTAGTAGCTGTATTTCTCCCCCTCCTTTGAAGCTGCAGTGCATAGCAACAGTGATACCTCAGGATTTTTTCTGCAGAGTTCAGCTCAAGCAAGCTCCCAGTTGGTTTTACTCACCCTGTAACCTCTGAAACATACTTTTCTTTCTTAAGCTTTTTTTCACTTATGGAAAAAAAAGGCTTTCCTGCTTATTTTCAGCATCACGGGTCAGGTATTTATTGTCCAGGTAGTCTGGGTTCCTCAACAGATTTGTTTCTTAGCTTGGAAAAGAAGCTGAATACTCTCTGCCAGACTGTTTGACTTGGTCTCTGGGAAGTGATCAGGAATGGTCAGGACTGGGTTGTGATTGCTTGAGCTGCTGGTCGTCTCTCCTGTCCAACAGCATGAACTGACTGGGACGGCATCCTTGCTGACCTGTGACTGACCACTGACCCAAGGAATCCTTCAGCTCTTATGTCTGTGCCACTGCTATCATTCCTGTTTGTTGGGTTTTTTTTTAAAATAAAACACGTTAGTGTCTCAGGAATTCACACTTTCCTTTGACTTTTTATGAGAGAGAATCTGTGGACCACAGGTGTAAATCACTGTAGGATCCCAGCTGCTCTCCAAAGTGGTAATTGTCAGAAGTCTGTTATGTTTCAGCATTTCTCTTCCTTTCTTTCCTTCTCCTCCCTCATCCACTCCCCTACCTGGCAATGTTTGCTTTTGTGTGTAAGTATTGACCACCCGTCAAAGGTTATTTATCTCTTAGCCTACTTCTTGTGTTTCGTAATGTGGCAAAGACTTGTTTTCTTGCGAGGATAATACTTTTTCTTTGGAGTCTCTGAATTGTCAGCTGTGGTAGGACACTGGTGCTAGCATGGGGAAAACAATGCATCATGAAAGAGAAATGTGTGGCCAAATTATTTGTGTGTGTGTGTATGTGTTTATGAAAAACAGCCTTTTCTGCAGGAGACTGTTACTTTAGGACTGAAGACTGCGTGGGAGAGCTGAAATTGCTGGAAACATGTTTATAGGGGAAATTCTGGCAGATTTTTAACTGCCATACGAGGAATGTGGCTGTCTAAAACCAAGAATTTGTACGATTCTTTTCCCAGATGTGATCCCTTTACCTTTAATTGCAATTTTAGGATATGAGAAGATTTAGGAATATAAAGACTGATATAAAGTGTCTGATGACACCAATTATTGACTCAGGTTGTTTTCTAATTCCATGTGCACAGTAATGCATCTGCTTGAGGGTGCTTGTGCTGTATAGGGAAGTGTTGATGGCCCCTCCCTGTGAAAATGGGATGGCAGACGTTGATGGTGATGTGAAACTGTGTAAGCTGTGCATGGTTCCTCCCCATAAAAGAGGGACGATCGATGTTGATGTGAAACCCTGTAAGCTTTGAATGGTTAAATTTTAATTGTATGTCTGAATCTGCTATACTGTTGAAATTACTCCTTTCATTTAATTGCCCAGACCCTCTTCTGTTCTTGCTGGATTTTTGTGGCTTTGTTTGCTTTCTTTTTCCCCTTTCCTCTTGCTTTTTCCCCTACTTTTCCCCCTCCTTTTTTTTTCCCCTCTAATGTTTGTTTGGTTGCTTTTTTTTTGTTGATTTTTTTGTGTTAGTTTGTTTAGTTAAGCTCCAGAAGGGGAAGACATCATCAGGTCTGCTCATTATGGGTCTGTAGGCAAGGGTTTGCAGAGGGTGGGGGATTTTTTTGCTTGATTTTTTTTTGTTTTGGTTTGGTTTTTTTATTCTGATGAGTTACTGGTTAGGAGAGATGGGCAGAGGGAAAGCATTAGCAAGTAGTGATGCCTGGCAGGGGTTGATTACATTTGAAATAAATGTTGTGATTTATGCTGTTTAGTTTTCAATGAGAAGGAAGAGGAAGTGGGACACATCCTGTCTAACAACTTCTTTTAACGCTCCACGATTTATCTTTGCAGCACGTGCAGTAAGACTATTCAGATTATTTTCTATGTGAAAAATGTTCAGTACTGTCAACTGTTGAGACTTCTACCTAATGCTGTCTGTAGACTTTAGTATTCAGGTAGCCCCAGGCATATTGTTGCTGCTGCTTCCTTAACAGGTGAGCATGTTTTTCATGTTAATATAATCTCCCCATGCCAGAGAAAGGATCTCAAAAGTTTCGAACCCGAAACCAACTCATTAATAAATATGAACTGACACAAATTTTGTCTCTTGTCGCAGTAATTCCTTTCCTTTATGGTCACTGAGCAGGAGTGGCCCATGTTCTAACTCAGTTGAATTTTGCAGTAATTGCCTGTTTTGGTGCTGCTTTGTGCTTTATGACCCTCAGTGAGCTGCTCTGAGGGGCCAGGTCAGTGCCTGGCTCTGAGGGTCATGGGTGCAGGTTTGCATGCAGACAAATCCCTCTTCAGTGCCACTTTTTGGTCCTCTGTGCAGGTGGGATCTTGTTTGCTCCTATCACTAAGGAACCTGCTTAAGCCCACAAGCAGGTTGTTTTTAAGATGAGTTCATGTTGAGATCTAGGGAGTATTGTAATCAGGTTCTGCTTTGTCAAGAGAGGGAGCCTTGAGCCTTTATTTGGAGAAGTGCAGATCTTGTTGAGTTCTATTATTTGCCGCTTGACAAAAGAAGGATTAGTTGCCAGATCTTCCAACTCTGTGTTTAGACTAAGGAAGAGAAAGAAAAACAAGAAATAGGGGTTTGAAATAAGTATTTTTAATCTTTGCTGTTCCAGGGGTAGGTTTCATTTTTGTCAAGAAAGTGAAATGAAGTGTAGATTTTAAATCTGGGGTTTTTTCAGTCTTTTTGGTGTGCAGATGGGACTGGAATTGTGTATGTTGTGAAAAATTCTAGACTTAAGTTATCTGTTTCTGGGAAGAAATACTAGAAGAAACTTATTAGATGAAAAAGTAAAAAAATATTCTTTCATGAAAGCACCTCTTTTAGCATAGTAGGAGTCTCAAAACAGTTCCTGTCATCAACAATTCATGCTTTAAATAGGCAAAAATAGCAAAAACAGGATAAAAGGAAATATTTAAGGGAAGTAAAGGTATTTTGTTGGCCATTTGTTCTCCCCTCTTTGCTAACATCCCCTGAATTTTATTTCCTGCCTGCTCCTTAGCGTCAAACATGCCAATATGATACCTTGTCTATTCCCAAACCTGTGGAATTAGCACCTCTGTGCATGTTGTCAAAGAGGAATAAAGAGTTTTAATGTCATTATTTAAAGGAAATCCCTGGAGGAATTTGGAAATAGACCCTTTGTGCAAGGAATTTGTGGCTTTTCCTTGCTTTGGAGACACCATAGGGCTGGTGTGTGTCATTCTTGTGTGGCACAGAGCTGAAGGCAGCTCTTGTCTTGTTCTAGCAGGAAAATCAATGCAGCCAAGGGTTCCTTAGGAGGGCCTTGGTCAGGGAGAGCTTCGGGAAATAAAATACTGGCTGAAGTAAGGAAATCCATCCCATCACTGGGAGGGTTTGCAGGGTGGTCTGTGTTCGTGGGGCTTATGTTTTGGTTTTCACTTTGTGTGTCTGGAATCCTGTTGTGGACCTCTGACTTGTTCAGCCTGGCTAATAAATTGCTGCCTTGCTGGATTTTCCAGTGGATTGGAAATTTGACTCTTACTATGGAAAAAAAACCATGAATTTGTTTTCATTGTAGATTATGAAAAGAAAGAAGTAAAGCATATCAAAGGAGTTATAAAACTGTAATGGGCAAAAAATTTCAGCTTACTACTAGAAGAATGAATAGAAGCAAAAAATACACAGTCTTGTCTGGCTTAAACTGGAACTTTAGGAATTTTGCATTGATAATTCAGACATGTGGATTTGCTGTCATTGTGCAGCCCCTCCTAAATGTGCTGAGAAAAATCCAGCAATGTCAGCAGTGCCTAGAGCAAGGTATGTGGTTATTTTTTTATGAACCTAGAATTGTGTTAATCTTTGTGAAGGTTAGAAAGGCAAGCTCATAATTCTTTTTTTATCACTAATGTGTTTTGAAGTGACTTTGGTACCACACCTGCCCATATATATGTGTGTATATATATATCACTGCAGGTTATTTTTCAGACTGGCACATGCTTCAGTCCTTTCTGATACAGCCACTTGCAGTTCAGACAGGCTAAACAGAAAAGAGTTTTAAAGGCTTTCTGCTTAATGCTCCAGTGCATTTAAATCCTGGCTGTGTTTGTAGAAGATGGGATCAGCATGCATTGGGACAATTGATATGGCCCATAAAAATAAGAGGCTTTTATTTATTTTTGTCATGAATGCTCAAATCAGCCAAAGTGAAGTGAACATTACCAAGAGATGCATATCCAGGGGTTGAACCTTCTAGTAGAGGGGGCTTTGTATAGCTCCAGATGTGTTGGTGTTTTTTTTTTGTTTGGGGTGTTTTGGTTTTTTTCTACATTATCAGCTCTACTGCTAATGGATATTAGTTCCTTGGGAATGTTTCAAGAGTTTGGTTTTCTCTAAGGCCATGCTTGATGAAGCTGTGAAGTGTAAGGAAGAGAATTTGTGTGGTTTGTTTAGCAAAACTGGAAATTTAGCAGCCTTCAAAGTTGCTAAAGGAAAAAGCATGAAAATCAGATGTGTGGGGGAAGTGATCCTGAATTAACTGACACAAGGTCAAAAAATTTGCCCTTTTCCCAGTACGCTGGGTTCTGAGGTTGGCTTCAGAGCACAGTTTAAACAAAGATAGTTAATTTAACCTGACACTGTCTGGCTGTCCTGTTCAAACTGCATCTCTGTGAACAGATCCTGCTACCTAGTGGCTCTGCCCAGGAGACAGCCTCACTCACCTGTGGGAGGCTTCAGTCTTCCCAGCTGCACTAAATATTGAAATATACTTTAGCAGTTGTAGAATAACTCCCACCACCAGCTCTCGATAGGAGGCTGAGATTCCTCCCCTACCCCTTCTCTTATAACAACAGATAATTTCAAAAGCAAATCCAGTACTGTACTCTAAAGCAGATTTTTTTTGTCTGTAATTCAATTAAGTCAGCATACTACTGGTTTTGTCATCTTTATGAATTAATTAAACTTTTTTTTTTCCCTAGCAAAACAGTAGGGGAAATCCAAGTACTTGAATAATTTGCAGAAGCAATTTTTTAAACTGATGGAGTAACAATATTAATAACCATTCTTTTTACAAAAGTAGCTCTGATACTCAGTTGCTGGAACATGATGCCTTGTATGAAGCAGTGAAAGCATCATTTACTATTTAATACAGCCTAAGTTGTCCAAATGCTATTAGGGTGTGTTTTTGATAAGATGTTGTTTTTTTAAAGACTCTTGTGTCTATGAGGATACCTACTGTGATAACTTGTTGAAATTTGCCACGTTATGTTAAATTGTGTCAGAGCACAAGGTATAATAGTCTAGAGGTGAGTCCCGGTTCCCTTTCAGTCTGCTGGGGCTTTGCCCAGGTTTTAGCCTGTCCCTCACCTTGCTTATGAAGTGGTCTGTGTTCAGAGGTGTACCCTCCTTCCTCCCAGTGCAGATCGACCAGCCAGGCTCCTCCCTGCTAAATTGTGCAGCAGGACCTAAAACTTTGATACCAATCAAATCTTCCAAGAGTGAATTCAGTTTAAACTGCTAATTTGCTTATGATCTAAAGCACACTCTTGACTGAGAGGTTTGTGCCAAGTACGTGCTATTTCCACTCCCAGTCCTTTTAGTGGACAGTGGTACCTTGCAGTTATCTGCAGGAGTTTTCTGGCCTGTTCTCAGGAGTGGTTGGCTCCATTCCCACAGCCATTGCCTGGCTCCACGCTGTCTGCAGGAGCGTGGCCCTGTGCTGGGAAGCCACTCTGCTGTCCCCACCTGCATCAAGGTGCTCCACACCACGCATCTGTGCATGGGGTACAGACAGCCCAAGGTTCTGCTCAGAGCTGTGCTCTTGTAGGCTGGAGGTCTTCATGGAAATAAACAGCTGTTTAACATTTAAACACTATTGTGACTACAGATTAATGTAATTTTTATTTTAAAATACTTTTTTTTTCCAAGTAGACTAAATCCTCATCATATGTTGATGATTACATTTGATGCCCTTGCTCGGTGGTCTCAGATGTAGCAAAGTTGCAGATCACTCTGTATGGCTTTTCAGGTGGGTGATTAAGATTGGATTACAAACTCAGTTTACTGTTTGCTAGTACATTCCTTGCAATGTTCCTTCCTATCCTGCCTAAGAATAGCAATTGGTTTATAAATGAGAAAAGGAAGGAGACAATACAAATAAACCATGTTCTCTCATGTCCTTTTTAATGCTATAGATCTGATTTCATCAGAGAAAACAGTAAGATGCTTCCTCCAGGTTATTGTTTAATTTAATTCTCCTCTTTCCACTTCTCTCCACGTTCCTCCAATGCACATATCCTCTATGGGCTTTGATGATGCTGCAAGAACAAACCTGATTTCATCTGATTGCAGATATGCTTGAAAACCTGTAATTTGCCTTAATGGAAGGTGGTGCTGACCTCTTGATAGCAATGAAGCAGATAAAATCAGTTGCCTGATTACCCATCAAATGAGTTACTCATTAAATCAAGTAATTCTCCTGTGGTGAGACAAAATGAGTGATTTGAGTTCTGTCAAGAGCATAGCAAAGAAAAATACTGAGGTATAAATCTTCTGTTAGGAAAATCTTGAAAGATATGAAGTATAGTCACTTGCAATCCTCAGCTGCTCTCTCAACTTTGTTTTAAAGGAGCTGGGAGGAGCTGCCTCCTTGTGAGCCACCTTGCAGGGTGGCAGACCTTCATCGAGGTGGTTTTGAGGGTTAGTTCTGCAATACAAATATGTCCATGTAAATTTGTTCATATCTGAGCTATGTAAGTGTAGGAAAGCTGCAAAAGTGACTTGCAACAATTCATTAAGTCCTGATTGATGTAGTAAAATTTTACACTTTATTTTCATACAGGGTGGCAGAATATTGAGCAATTCCACAGAATAGTGAAAAACTCTGTATTTGATGGGGAAGAATGGGCTTCAAATCTGTTGCATCTCCAGTGGGATGCATCCTCAAATGGTGCCTAAAGAAACATGCCACATTTAGTGAAAACTTTAGAAAGAGGGACTGGAATTTTCTCAGTATTTAAGCCAATCTTCTCATCGCTATCTAATGCCATTCCTTTTGTTCTGATGTCCTTCAGTCTTATTTGGTAATGCATGCTTCCCTGTAGAAGCCTTCATTTATGTTGGAAAAGCCATCAAAAACAAGCAACTCAACAAACCAACACATTTTCACACTTGTAAATACAGGCCATGGAGCAATAGAATAAAATGTCCAGCATTGCAGGTTTGTTACTTTCAAGCAGATTTTCCTGTGGGCTGTGGTTAAGATAGTAAGTCCCTAGCAGTTGGTTGAAGGAAATAGCTGAGTCTTCCTGTTTATAGAGGTAGCAGTCGAAAAAATTGCTACTAAATAAAACTTACCCTGAAATTGTAACATTGTCTGGTGCTCAGTGTCCTATAAACTTCTGTGGTGATTACAGACTTGCAGATAAATAAATCACTCTTACTGTTCATCTTCTTGTCTTGTTTTGACTAAAACTTCTTGAACATGCTATGAATTCTTCTGGTCTGAGGATGGAAAAAAGAGGAATGTGGATTTTTTTTTTGAGAACTTGTATATTGGACTGAATAATTTAATGGTCAGATGTAACCTCTGGTGTGTATGATTAAAAAAATTATATATATATATTTCTGTTAATTAATTTAGATCACTTTAACAAGGTTTGGACATCTTTTATATCTCAAGACTCGCTTTAAAATTTGGAATAGTAGAGAACATCATAGACTGTAAGTGTAATGATGCTTTATTATGTCCATAATTTAAAATCTGTGTAACTACATGCATTTAAGAGTTGCGTAATTCTCCATTTGGTTTTGTGGAGTGCTTTAAACATGGTGCAAACCGATATGAGAGAAAGTATTTGCAGTCCATTTCATAGCTTATATATGTATTTCAAATGGAAGTTGTATGTTCAGAAGTTAGTGTTAAAAAAGACACATACAATCCTCAAAACTTGGATTAAAAGAAGCTCTGTATAACGATGTTTGTCAAGTTTCTGTCTAAAAATCTTGTGGTAGAATTGTGCTCATTATTTCCCTGTGAGGAAAGGCTAAGTGATTTGGGATTGTTTAGCATGGAAATGAGAAATTTTGGGGGTTGACATAATTGTGGCCTTCCAGTAACCAAAGGGAGCCTACAAGAACAATGGAGAGAGATTTACAAGAGCCAGTAGTGCCGGGACAAGGGGGAATGGATTCAAATTGAGAGTAGGTTTAGATTCAGTATTAGGAAGAAATTTTTCACCGTGAGAGTGGTGAGGGACTGGCACAGGTTGTCCAGAGAAGCTGTGGATGTCCCATCCCTGGCAGTGTTCAAGGCCAGGTTGCATGGAGCTCAGAGCAACCTGGTCTAGTGGAAGGTGTCCCTGCCCATGGTAGGGGGTTGGAAGTAGATGAACTTTGAAGTCCCTTCCAGCCCAGGCTGTTCTGTAATTCATTGTGTAAACCTGCATATTAGCAGCTAGTTTGATGAAACCTGTGAACTTCATACTCCCTTGCATATTAAAAAAAAATACAAATGCTTCTGTAGTCTGTATTAAAAAAAAAAAGAAAAAGCAGGGCATGAAAATAATTTTTATTATTTTATTTTAGTTTGTATGCAAATACAAAAAAGAGTTTATTTCTTATCCTTAGATTCTGGGAGCTTAGAGCAGTAAGTACTGTTGTGTCTTTTGCTAGCAAAGAGTGTCTTTTGCTAGCAAAGAAGTTGCTTTTAGTTGTAGCCCTATCACCCCTAGTATTCTATTCACGTAAGTAATGAAGTTTATCCTTCTCAAGGAGCAGATGGGTAAACTCATCATCTGAGACTTGATTAAATGCCTTTAAAAGTTGTGATTACAGTATGTTCTAGATTGTCCTCTTCTTTCTCAGCTCTTATGACTTGATGATAACTAGGCACATCTGGAGTACTTCTTGTGGTGAAGTAAGGACATAGTGAGCTCGATCATATGTTGCCGTAACTGTCCCCACCTCTTAGGGCTGGTGGTTCCACAGTGTGTGGAAATGCCTCTTAGGTGATATGATACCATCAAACTCCTGCTGCTTCTGACCTTTAGTCAGTCTCTGAATCTTTGGTAAGCTGGATTCTTGAAAAGTACAACTGCATTTCTTAAAGCCGTGAAGGACTTTCTCAATTTTTTCTCGTGTGGTGTTTTTCCCCTGTAGAATGGTGTGCCCTTGTCTTGACACAGCTGTTTAGTCTGTCAGTTCAGTTAGACCTCTGCACATCACAGTTCCCTCTCTCTCTTTCTCCCTCTTTGAAAGTAGCCTGGTTGTTCCTTGCTTTGACCTTTAGCTGTCATAACAGGACTGGTGGTCTAGAGGAAGAAATTATTTTTTCTGACCTATTGAATGTTTATTTTCTGGAATACTGACACACTTCTGTAGTCAAAAGTTGACCTTGGTCTCAACTCCTGTGAAAGAGCTACCAGTTAAAATGATGGGGTGGTTGTCTTTTACTGTCCTTTGGTTACTGTCCTGAGAGAGAGGCTAGCAAAAGTATCAGTTGTGCCAGGCTTTTTCTAATACTACTATTCCAACAGGAAGGAAAAACATAAATGTCCATAATGTTACTGAGACTTTCTAGTAAGCATGACTTCTAGTCTGGCAGATTTTATTTTTAACTTAGTTGAAAGGTCTCTTTTAACTTCTGTGTGTGGATCAGAGTGATTCCTTCTAAAGACAAATTTTTATCAAGCAATTTGTGGAAATAGTAGGGCTTGTTCTTCCCATTTTATATTCACCAAGTTTTAGGATACTGAGAACACTACTGAGAAACAAGAGAAGTAAACAGGAGTTTCCATACTTGTCTTTTTGGAAAAGCACAAATGTGTATCTTGTGTGTTTTTCCAATAACATAGGTCATAAACTCTGCCTGGGGATTTCACAATAATTCAATCCTATATTTGTAAATAAAACACGTTCATTATTGTGACCCATTTTCCTTCAGAGTACAAAAATCTGCTGTCAACTAAATTTAAAGGAATGACATGGATATAAAGCTATTTCTACAGATTCCCTTTAAACCACTTTGTTTAGCAGTCTGCCATCAGAAGGGTAATTAATTTATGGACTGTACAGCTGTTATATATAATATGTCAGAACTGTGTGGCTGTAAATGATCTTTTGGTAGGTCAGCCTTAGAAGGGGAGTAATAGCTTAAGGTATGACACCTACATCACCTTTGTGTGTACTAGGTAATATTTAAACCAGAGATGCTCTGTTTCTGCTGCATGCTCACCCCACCCCTTGGGTGGAAGATTTGGGTTATGCTGGCGTATGCAGGAGTCTGGAAGCCAAAAGATGTTCCTGTCAGTCTAGATAAAGCCAGACTGGCACCTGTGAGGTTTGTCCATCATCTACATGGCTTGCCATATGTCTGAGCCACCCTTAGGGATGGGGTAGGGGGATTGCAGTGCAGTCAAACATCACCCCAGAGCACAGCTGAGCTGGTCACCAGCTGTGCAAGCCCTCTGTGCATCCACAATCTTGTGCTGGACATCCTTAATGAGAACTAGTTTTGTGGAAAGGATTGTGCTTTTTGGCGGGGGCTTTTTCATAAAGGCTTTTCTACCTCCTCAGCACTTTAGAGTGGACAGTAAATGAGAAACTTGTTGATCTCTGTCATAAATAGTGTGCTCTTTCAAATTCTCTTGAGTTTTTAACTCTTAGTTTATTTTTTACTACTTTAAAAATGAGTAAAACTAGTCACCATTGCAGCAATGTTTTAATGGAAATAGCCAGCATCTGGAGATGTTTTGACATGCAAGAATGACATTTAATCATTTTCTGAAAGGATGCATAGCTCTTTAGCAGTGTCATATTTCTAGACATAGCTATTTTATTTTGAAACTGCTTTATTAGAAAACAGTTTGTAGATTGCCTCTGGACTGCTGTTTCCCTAATTCTGCATGGCAGAAGCAATATTTATCTTTCTTTTGGCATAGGCTAAATAATTAGGCAGCAGTCATTTCACCATAGCTAGTCTGTAACAGTAGCTTTGATATGACTAAGATCACCAGTTGTCATTATTAATCAAACTTTTGCTAATCATTTTCAGAGAATGGAAATGAGTCATATGGAACAACCTTTTAAAATTCACCTGTACTTCTAAAAATACCATTTATGCGAATCTTGTGCATTTGAAGCTCAGTTCTTGACCAGAGGTGAAACTGTGATTATCTCCATAAAGATACAGACTGTATCTAACAAGGATGCTACTGTTCAGATTCTTTGTTTCCTCGTGGATAGGGTTGCACATTTTCATGGGCTACCACCTAGGTTATATGGTCTGAACTGTTGTCTGGAACATATGCCTAACATTAAATTTGCAGGAGGAAAACCTTTTTGTGTCTGTATCTTAGATGTGACACTTTTTCCTCTAGTCTGCTGGATAGGCAGGAAGGCAGCTGCAAGCAGTCTGCATGCAAGGGCTCCAGGCAGGCAGCGGAAGGCGTGCTACAGCTGTGGTTTGATGTTATGCTCAGTGAAATACCAGCCTTACACATTGCCACCTACACTCCACATCAGCCTGCTGCCACCTCCGTCGTGTTGGTGCAGCTGCTGCAGCAGAAAACCCACCTGACAAAAATAGGCATTCCTGTGGTTACTCTTAAAATATGCATTTGCATTCGGAGGGCTCTGTATTGTTTGCGGGTTTTCTTTTTCAAATTTGGTGATGTGTTTTTTGGATAACAAATATAAAATAAATTTTCTCATTCAGATCACTTTCCTAGGCTGGTTGACCTAGGTTTAGTATAGTTTAGTTTAAAGCTGGGTGTGGTTTAGTTGTGGAGGACAGCCTCAGGACAATTTTTAAGATGCAGTGTACGCCTCTTGTTTCTTGTGTTTTCTGCATGGTATCTCCTTTTGAGAAAAATGCCATAGGATGAAGGTGCTCGGTTTGGAGTCTAGGAGGGGATGATAAGGGAAGGGCCTCAGGCTCTGCTGTGTGCTCTCTGCTGCATGCTGCCCTGGCACTGCTTGACTGGGGACTTCACTCTCTTCTGTATCAGTTCTTATTTTGCTCAGATTTCTGGCAATGAAAGGTGATTTACAAGTGTAGCTCTTTCACAATCTCCTAAAGTCATCCAGGGCAGAGCTGCTGTCGACAGACACGATTCCCACCACTCTTTCCAGAGGGTGCTGCCACCTCCCTGCTGCTGCAGCATGGCTCATTGTGCCATACACACCATAAGACTGGCCTGGTTTCCCTGTTTTGATGTTGATAAGTTTCACGCTGTTCAGTCTCCTGGTGTCCTTCCTTGTGCAGCCCCATGAGCTCTGCTGGCAGGAGCAGGATGAGAATGGGAAGGATGCAGGAGAAGGGCAAGGATGCTTAGCAGTAGTGCTGCTGTATGCCAAATCTCAGTGACCTTAATCCTAGTAAAAGGTCTTGCTTTTCATCACTTCTGGAATTAATGCTTCAGAGCTTCAGAACTTCATTAGGGTTTACTACAGTGCCCGGCACCTGGAGTGAAGAGGAGCGAGCAGAGGCTGCCACGTCCCACAGGTGTTACTGGATCCTGCTAGATCATCCTTGTCCTTTTTAGCTCACTCACCAACCTCTGAACACCTCACAAGTACTGCTGGAAACAGGCTTGATGCAATGAGCATCTTTAACCAAAACGTGTCTTGTAAAACTGTTTAATTACTTAGTCTCACCAGATGAGATGGTTTTGGTCTGTTGTGCTTGCTAGGTGATAGCAGATATAACATGGGTTTAAAAACTGAAAGAATTTTTCCCCCTAGAGATAAAGCAACAAAAGGCTTTAGGAATTGGGTGATTATTAAAGAAATTATCTTTTTTCTCTCTTTTCTGTGGGGTAAAGCTAGTGGATGCAGCTGCTGAAGGGTGATAATGCTTGGCAGTGAGGTTAATTGCCAACTGAAACATTGCTGCAGTTTCTTTTCAGAAAGAAGAAAGCAAAATAATTGAAGGATCATTTGCTAGAGGAAGCATGATTGATTTCATATATATGAGGAAACAAAATTAACTAGTGCTGCCCTCTTGCAGTTCAACAGGCATTAAACTAGTGTCACTACACTTACCACTTTGGATGTTTAGGTACAGTTACAGGTTTTATGAATAAAAGGTAGATAGGGAGGGTTTCTAGTAATCTTCTGGGTGGAATATCACACTGTGATTACCTCGTGCAGCAACTCTTGGATCTGAAATCTCCTAAATCTGAAGGAAATTAAGAAACTCCAGCTCTGTGAAAACCAGTTTCCAAATTTCATATGGCAGGTACTTTCTTACGAGCAGTATCACTTGCCAAGGAAGCTCAACAGGTAATCTTCTCTTTTTAAATTTTTTTTTCTTTTTCCTTTAAGTACTAAGGATGTCCTGGGGACAAGTGTCTGTTCTGCAGCTGGGGATATGGTGACTTTGGTGGGGGAATCTCTGGTTTCCTCAGTTAGCTCTGGGTGACTGGAAGGTAATTTTTCAGGTATGGACCCACGAGGACTTGCTTTGTCCTCCTCTTCACATGGAAGTGGTGATTCCAAAGAGTTTGTGCTTTCCTATGGCTGTCTTCAAAAGCTGGAGGAGCCAGTTGCTCCTTCCTCTGAAGAAAAGGCACATTGGAGTGGTTTTTGACTCATAAAAATCTGAAGTATGTCTAAAATCATTGTTTTACTACAGTCATAAGCTGCTGCTCCTGCAGTCTTTGAGACATTCACTGTTCTGAACAACACCAGGTGTGTGGTGTTCCTAAATATCTGTACGTTGGGGATAAACAAGCAATGAATTACTCTGTACTTGGACGGTGTGCAGAACTCCGTTCCTGGTCTTCAGCAGGCTTTATTTTGTTAGATTGAAGATTGTTAGTTTTTTTTCATGGTGTAGCAATGCACTTTGCACTGCTAATAATCGGAGAGTTTTTTCCTAAGAAAAGACTTACACTGTGTATGTGTTTTATTTTGGTGTGTGCCGTATTTTAAGTATTTTTTCATTATTTATGCTTATCTAAAATAGTGAAAAAGAGCACTTCCTCATTACCCACCATTCATGTTAAGTAACAGCAGGGAAGAGGGACCTGAGGTGGTATTTAGGCTTGAGAAGTGTAGAGAGAGACAGTTGTTGAAGATAGGTGGCTTAGAAGGACAGGTACGATTGAAGGACCAGAGATAAAGAGTGAAGAATCCTAACGAGGAGGTGAGGTTATCATGAGAGATTTAAAAGCAACTTGAGGAATTTTGATCAAGGCTTCAGCTGAGCAGGAAACAGGAGATGGGTGGGTTGAGAGTGCTTTATCATTTTCAGAGTGAGCTGTTGACACTGGGCCTTGTTTCAAAAGTTAGAGTTCCAAGGATCATTCCGATGGTGCTCTGACGTTTGCTTTGATTCCTTCTGCCACATCCTGTATGCTTTTGATGGTGTAGGCATTAAGCTCTGTTTAAGACACCCAGAAATAGTGTTTCACACTCCTTTTACAGGGAGGGAGCCTAACTTTTTAAATACAATGTGCTTTACTTCGAAAAATTAATACATTCTAAAAGAAATGTATTGGTGTGAACTACACTGGATGCTTTTTGCCAGTTGCATGTAATGTGTCATTGTTCAGGGCACTGATAACCACTTAAGATTGCAAATCAAGCCTCTTTCTCCGTTTGGCACTGATCTAACCAGTACATACAATGTCTGTTTGGCCTCATGGGGCATTCTGCCTGTCATTTCTTCCAAGGCTTCGTAGTTGTATTGGGAAGCATGTTGAGTTTGAAAGGATACCAAAGTAGTGTGTGTTAAATTGTTCCGTCTGCCCAACCCACTCAAGATAAGACTCAGTGTTTCATCTTGCAATTAGGATTGTTTAGTGATTTGGTGCAACATAGGGGTTGGGACAAGTTGGGCACGTGGGCTCTTGGTCAGTCCCAGTGCTACAGCTGTATGTTGCGGCCCATGGCTTTATTAGAGTCCTTAATTGTGTGCCCTCGCCTTTCATGCTTTATCATCTTCCACCAGGCAGTTTCCTAGTCCTTTCCCTTTTTATTAATCACAGTAGTTGTCTGGCTGACTTCATACTGCAGAGCTGTGTTCAGCTGACTGCCATCTCTTTTTTTAGATCACTGCAGAGGTCGATTCCTCCAGTTGATCAGGAGCTGCTGGAAAAGAAATATACTGCTGTAGTTGTGTAGATTGTTAATCCCGGGAAAAACACAAAACCAATTGTGTGCTGTCCTAATTATGTGTTCTTGTGAATGTATTAGCCTTCTCATCAACCATTTCTGATGGTGGAAAAAAAGTGCTGCCCCTCCTTGTTTTCTGAATGGAGACACAGACTTCCCCTCCCCTCTCCCCCCCCACCTTTTTTTTTTGTTTTACTATCCCACTGTTGTCCGGAAATCTAAACTGTAATCCAGAGTTATTTAATATGCTTGCAAATCTCGAAAATAATAAACTATTTCAAGTATGATAGGGGAGTCAAAATACATGCAGTACATATTCACAAATAGTTTTGTTTTGACATTTATCTTGCTGTAGTCGTTCTGCCAATTGGCTTCAGGCACGGCTACCAAAAGAATGAACACATGTTGCATTCATTAGTTCTCATCTGGCTGTGCTTCGTCTTGCAAGACAGACAAAATCATGATCACATTAAATAGATTGTAATGCATTTGTAATACGAGTTCCCTTCTGCTGAACAGAATGATAGCTTTGCAAAGCTGCTGCTTTTAAGCCGTGATATTTTGCTTAGTTTTCATATAATGGATATGAGTATATTGCCAGTGATGTCATTGCTTTTTCATCTCGAAACGATGTCATATGAAAAATATTCCAATATAATTCTGAGCAAACTGCTGCCCCCTTCTTCCCCCCCGTGTGAACTCCCCGTGTCACTGCTCCTGTCACTGCTCATGCCGCGCGGTGGCTGACGAGAGATGGGTGCCGGTTTTGACAGACAGGCATGCTTTGAAACAATCATGGTTTGTGTGCATCTGCCGGGGGCACTGTCGCTGGTCAGCGGTGGTGGTTCTTTGTGCCCCGAGCGCGGACAGGCGGGTGGCTGGGGGTTGTTTATGGTCCGTGCTCCGCTGTGCCCCGGCCGGGAGCACCGTGCGGCGGGGTGGCCCCGGCCCGGGGGTGTCGGTTCCCG